>VDFB02271358.1:752841579-752877286 GCA_007258455.2 Sequoia sempervirens
GTCATTTATCAGAGAATGCTTGCTAAACAGGAAATCTCAAAATAGGAAAAATTAAAGCATGAAGGTACTACTTCTACAATACTAGGGGCAACTTCATCTCAAGTAAATGTCAGCATAGGGAGCAAGGAGAATCTTTATGATGAAATCAATGCCAATACTACAACTCGCCACATCACGAATCTTATCCACCCATCACCCTATCCACGAAATGGAACCAACATCAAAAGAGAGATTTGAATCAAATCACAAAGAACGTTATCAAAGCAAAAGAATTTGGGAAGCATAATGGTAAAATCAAATACACATGGATACCAAAAAATACAAAAAAATATTATCCTTATCAAACTCCATTAGTCAAAGAAACTATGGGGAAAAATAAAAAAGGGAAATGTATCCATCAAAGATGTCCACGAAAGAAAAAGTAGGCTTCTCAAGCAATGCACAAACTATATCAAGTGGTTGGTCCTAATTCCATACACACTTTAGTATCCATCCACCATTGCTCATCTTCCCAAGTTTGGAGAGTCAAAGGTTCCAAACTATCAACCAATCCATCTTCTATTCCTAAATACACTCCACCTTCCATGCCTCCATGCACGATATCCAATTCTCACATTGACCATGTATTGGTGGAAATCCTTCATCATAAGGATTCAGAAGGCACTCTATCACGATGTGCACACAAAGACAAAGTTAACTCCAGTATCAACAAAGCAGATCCGAAATCTCAAAAGTTGCATTCAAGAGCACATATCTTGGAAAAGTAGCTTCTTCTTGAGTAGGATATTGATGGCACATTATGACAGAAGCATCTACATTGATACCACTAGGTGGTTAGTATGAGCCTAAATCTTTCACAAAAAAAGAAAAAAATTCAAAAAACCATGAAAATGGAAAAGATAAAAATCGTCCTCCAGTGAAAACCACTATGGTGGCGCTTTGGACAAGTACAATGATGAAACCTGGAAAACAGGTGTCATGTGTATAATCGAGCATTTATGTGAGCTAATTCAGGTGGAAGCATCTTATCCCATCCATAATAAATTCCAACATTCCATCCATCTTATCCATAATAAATCCATTCATCCACGAACCATTTATCCAATCCATTTTCATCCATCTTCCAAATTATCTTGATCTTGACAAAATTTTGGTGCAAACTTTACACTTGCTTATGGTAAAGATCTTGACATGAGTCATTGTCATTTATCCTATCCTATCCAACATTATCTGAGCAAAAACAAAGCATTATCCAAATAAGCATTCCTTGTTAGAACACCTTATCTTATCACAAGATAATCCATATCCATCCATCCATACACCTATCCAAGCATCCATCCATGGCATTCCATACATGCTAAACACTGGGGGAAGATATTTGCATCTTGCTTTGCTTGCTTCGGGAATAAATCTTGATCTATATCTTCCAACTTATGTGGTGATCTGAATAATAGAAAACATGAAATCAAATTGGTCAAAGTATTTGTGAACCAAAATCCAAATCACTAGCCCATGACATATTTTGACAGGAACATGTTCCTTATCAAGCTTTATCTTTCATCAAACATCAATCCAAACAATTAATATCAGTTGCATCTAACATGTGCTTCAACATCACATCAAAACATTCAATTTTTTTTTGTTCCAAACCAAGCTTCAAAATATTGATCAGTCAAATATAATCAATCCATCATCATCTCGAGATATCCTTCCTAATCCTTGTGTTTCTTAGCACTATCCTTGCATTGTTGTGTATCCTCAACAATGTTATTATCATCAATCCATCAATCAGATCAATCAACCCTAGCTTGGTTTTTAATAAATCCCAAACATATCACTAGTATCATCACACATATCCATATCCAAATCATCAAAATCATACAAAAAATCCCAAAACATTCAAATATGTCAAAAATCCAAAAATAGGTCAAAAATGAAAAAAAGTCAAAAACAGAGTCATCGTGTTGAACTACATCATCTCTGAACTTGAACATAGGCAAGGCTAATCAATGATCAACCCCCGAGACATTAGGTCAGTCCTTTAGGTGTCCATCATAATAAGTTGAAAATCCACACATGTTCATATCTTCATCAATAAATGAGTCTGTGTCAGTCAAACTACATTGTCTCTGAGCTTAAACGTAGGAAAGGCCATCATTGATGAGCCTCCAAGACACAAAAACACAAAAACATTTAAATAACCCAAAAATCCAAAAAAAAACCTCATAACATTTCAAAAATATCAAAAACATCCAAATATTTGAAAAAAATCCATCCATCTCATTTCGCTTCACCCACAATAATCAATCATAACCTTCATCCTTTGGCAATACAAATAGAAACAACCACAACAATCAACAAAAGAAAACTTCAAACGCAAAATCAAAATCAAAACAACAAACTTTTAAACGTAAAATCAAACTCTTGATCATTCACAAACATGTCAATCAAACCTTATATCAATAGCCTTTCAAAACTTATCAACCTGCCACCATCCACTAACATGTCCTAGGATGCATCCTTCATACAATGGGAATTATCTATTGGCAATCACTTTGGATACTTATCCTAAGAAAAACACGTCCCTTTGGCTAGAGGTTTGAAGAACATTGGCTTGTCTGTTTACTTGATCTTTTCTTTTGATTTATCTTATTGTGCTCATTCCAATGACTTCTCATTGATGACTAATCAAAATGATTTAGAGAGAAAGGAATGGGGCATTGATCATTATCTTTCATTTGTTTTGATTTTAGGATATTCTTGTAATATAACCTTGGTCATGTTAATTTTGTTCAGTTTGTAGGGAGGATGTTTTGGATGTCTTGTTGACTATTGCATTGGGAGGTTTTTCCTTTTTTTTGTTTTGGTCCAAGGTGTTTGAAATGTTTGAAGTACATCCTAACAAGGTTTCGTATGTTAGGTATGAACAAGAATACTCCTATCTATTTTTTGAGTCAAAGTTCATCGCACTAGATACAACGCCATCCTGGTTGTTTGTACCTTGATGCATCGTATTTATGTGTGTTATCAAACATAAGGAAAGTTATGCTCTTTACATCCCCAATCCCTAGATAAGAAACACATCATCATCATTCATCATCATATCTAATAAAGTCTCGATGATTCATAGACTTGTTGGAATTTTGCATCTTCTTGGAACCAAGGGTTGATCCCTCTCGTTCTTCTATCTTCTTTCACACTAACATGCTATCATGACATGCATCCATCTTGCATTCATAAAATGTCAACATTGTTAGGGTTAGAGATGGTAGATATCTAACAATTAAATGCAGATTTAACTAATAAACAGAGAAACTAAAACATACACAGAATAAATCATAACACAGAGAATTTAATGTGGTTCACCCAATCTGGGCTACATCCACCAAACCGCAGCCATCCAATACTTTTATTATCCAGTGCAAAACCTATTACAATCTAGCGAATAATCACGTTTTTCTTCATATTGTAACCCCCATCCCAACCCCTTTTAACAAGCTTTTAGAAGCTTCTAGAATTAGGGTTTTACAAAGTCGATTTTCTTTCTTTTCGTATTTTTCCTTTTCGCTGATCTACATGAAAAAAAATGGTACTTATGGGCTGCTCAACCCTCGCCTGGGGCTGCCACCCCCAAACTCCCCACCGGCCCAAATTTCACCTCGGGGACCCTGTAGTAAGGACGAGGGCTAGGTGGGCCAGTGATACCATGGGCTATACAAGATAGGCATGACGTGGGCCAAGCCACATACCAACAATCTCCCCACTTTGAGACCGGACAGGCTCCACACTATCACAACCTCCCACTTGGAGACTGATCCTGGACAACACTGCTGCACTTACAGCTCCCACTGGAAATAAGGACCTTGGACCCTGCTGCTTTGTTATACTTGAATTCAACCTTAAAGGCCAACTGAAGCTGAAGAGGAGCTCAGCTTCTCCCTTGGCACCACCTTCGTAAACATATTTTCTGGATTGACATTTGTATATATCTTGGCTAGCTTGACCTGTCCATCTTCCAACACTGACCGAATGAAATGATATCTCAATTGTATATGTTTTGTTTTAGAATGCAAGGCGCACTTTGCAAGATGTATAAGCATAGCACTTTGACCTTATTTGTAAAATAAGTACTTCATCCGCCGTTTTCCAACTCATCCATGAAAAGTTGCAGCCATATCATCTCTTGTCGCCTCTTCAAGCAAAGAACATACTGCAGTGGATACAAAGCAACCACCTTTGCAATCTGTGAAATCCAACTCACTGCTGTCCCACCAATTGTAAATACATAACCTGTGGTACTCCACCTGGTATCTATATCCCCTGCTAAATCTGAGTCAACATAGCCTTTTAAATCAGTATTAGAGCCCCCAAAACATAAACACTTATTGGATGTACCTCTCAAATACCTGAGAATCCATTTTACTGCATTCCAATGCTCAACTCCAGGATGACTCAAATACCTACTAACAACTCCTACACCATGTGTAATATCCGATCTTGTGCATACCATGGTGTACATTAAACTGCCTACAGCTGCAGCATATGGTACCTTGGACATTTTTCCTTCCTCCTCTTGTGTCTTTGGACACATATCCTTAGTCAATTTAACATGACTAGGCAAAGGTGTTCTGACAGCTTTTGCATTCTCCATATGAAATCTTTGCAACACCTTTTCAACATACATTAGCTTGAGATAAAACCATTTCTATTTTTCCCATCTCTACAAATTTTCATACCAAGGATTTGCTTTGCTGCACCCAAATCCTTCAAAGCAAAAGATTGTGCTAACGTTGTTTTAGCTCACTTATGTGATCCATGTTAGACCCAGCTACAAGCATGTCATCAACATATAAGCATAAAATAATGTAGCTATCATTATCCAACCTCTTAAAATAAACACAATGGTGAATTACACTTGTTGTATCCTTGCTCAGCCATAAAACTGTCAAATTTCAAATACCATTGTCGAGGTGCTTGCTTCAAGCCATATAAACTTTTCTTCAATCTGCACACTAGTTTCTCCTTACCTTTGACCTCAAATCCTTGTGGCTGTTCCATATCTATTTCCTCTTCCAAATCCCCATGGAGAAAGGTTGTTTCAACATTAAGCTGTTCTAAATGCAAATCTTCAGCAGCCACAATACTTAAAACAATACGAATAGAAGTCATTTTAACAACAGGAGAAAAAATCTCATCACAATCAATACCCTTTTAACAACATGAGGACGGGGGGCCAGGGTGTACAATATACCATGGGCTATACAGTATAGCATGATCAGTCGCCACATACCAACAAACATACCCATCCTGCGTACTTGTACATATCATCATAATAGATAACATCATTCATCTCACATGCATTGCATCGTCATTTAAGACGTTTAGGATAATATGGATTTGTTATTCTCAACATCTTAATTCATCTCATTTGCATGATCATTAACATATAGATCTATTAGTCTAGCCATCCATACATCCATCTTGAACCTCTTTGTCATGAGATTGATCCCAAAATTAAACTTTTCACTCGATCTCTGTAGGGGACAGTGTACCAGTGTACTTCTTTCCACCGGGACATTTGAAAAAATCAATTTTTTTTGAATTTCGATCTTGACAATGTTATTCTTTGAACCAACACAGTGGGTACATTGCTTCAAAGAGGGGAAAAATGTAGATGCTCAAATTATTAACATCATTTCCTCTATTAATCAAATAAAGTAATTTATTAGATTAATTCACTAATGTCCATCATGTTTAATTAAATAAATCAATTTATTTAATTAAATCCCCAAAGTCCTCTTATTTGATTAAATAAATCAAATGATTTAAATCAAATATCATAAATTCACTAACCTACTCAAAGTTAATTAAATTATAAATTAATTAACTTTAATCGCCTTCTAATCATCGATAATAAAGTCTCTAGCTTTTAACTCCCGAAGAGTTAAATCAATCCCTGATTAACTAACCCACTTGCACATGAAAATAGTTTCTTTTAATGAACTAATTACCTCATTTATCCTCTCAAAAACATATTCTAGGGAATATTCCTTCATTTAATCCCTTTACTTGACTTTCTTACCCAAACAATTTCCCTCCAAAACATCTCAACCACATGCATTTAATGCCTCTTACACCCCTCTTACATCTCAACCAAATGAAAAATGTGCTCAATCCTCACCCATTAGCATTGAGACAAATGTCCCAATCTCATTAGACTTTCCTTTAGTCCCACATTCCTCCCATCTCTCCATTCTTTAATCCTTGAACCTATAAATAGAAGCCTCTTCTACTTGAAATCCATCTACAATCTTATGCATTTGCACTATAGGCACTTGCATCTTCATCACATCTGAAGCTTATCAAGGGGGTGGGAAAGGGCATCCTTTCCACATCAAAGGAGCACCACTCCCACTATGGAATAGGTTTTCACATGCTTTTATATGCTTTTAATTGATTTTCTCTGGTATTTCATTGTTTTGTTTGCATATCTAGCATTATTCAATATCTCATAGGGAGGATTTTGTTTACTTTGTTTAAAATGGATTAAATATGCTAATGTTTGTTCTTGAGCAAATGCAGAAAAAAGCTTCTACAATAAATGCATACATACATACATGCATGCATGCATACACACATACATACACACACACATAGATACATACACACAGACACAGACACACACATACATACATACATACATACATACACACACACACACACACATACATACATACATACATTTTAAATAGAAGATAAAGTCCCTAAAAATGACTATATTGCCACACTAACAAATATTAAATTTAGTAATTAATTCTTACAAGGATAATATAAATTACTATAAACGTCTTAAATATATTTATCTAAAAATATTAAGAAATATCAATTTCAAGCCATTTTATTTATTTAAGAATTATTTTAATTTTACTTTAGAACTATTTTCATCTTTCATAAGCATTAATACCATTATCACTCAAAAGTTGTAAAAGTCTATTCAAAGAAAAAATAAAACAACTTTTATAATCTTTATAAAAATAATAAAATCCATATTTACCAAATAGTCAATTATATATGTGTATATCATTCTTCAATTAGTGGTAGTGTATTATGATGCGGAGTTTTTTGGATTTCAACTGTCAACCTTCGGCTTCTAGTAAATATGGTACATATGGGTTATGCCATTATAAGGTTTTCTGGGAATTCTAAATGACAAAACAATGTTGTGGTTGCATCTTGAAGACGATATTGAAAGAGCAGGGTAAATAAATGTATAATCGACTAAGCATGTGTATGCATTTTGTAGGTTTTAATTTGCATAAGACATAATAGTATCAATATTTTGATCAAGGCTTGATCAAATTTTGAATGTAAAACTTATTGTATCTATTTAATATATAAATAATATATATATAAGCTATAAGTCTTTTGCGGATTTTTTTATATATATATATGTATATATAGAATATAAAATCCTTACAAATATCCACATTAACAAACATTAAACAATAGAGAGAGGCTATGTCACACTAACAAACATTAAGAAGGTTATACCACACTAACAAACAAAAATAAAATAACATTCTAATGATTCAAATCTTTAGTAAACTAATAAAATCCATGGTTACGAAATAGTCAATTACATTAAATATACACATTTTAAAAATAAAATCTTTACAAATAACTACACAACTGCACTAACAAACATTAAACATTAAAATAAATTATACCACACTAATAAATATTAAACTTAATAACTACACCCACACTAACAAACATTAAACATTAAAGAAAGGTTATCTAACAAACATCAAGGTTAATATAAACAAAAGCTAAGTCAAAGTTAAACCTCAATAATAACGAAGACCTATAGAATATTTCCAAAAAGAAAGAGCAAGACTTTGAAATCCAAACATTACAATAACAAGAACATCCTCTTATGATCCATTCTAGAGACACTCCAAAATCTAAAAATGACATTGATATTATGAAGAAATGACAATGACAATCCATATAACCATTTAACTTAAGTTTTGGTTAAATTTTACATCCACATAGAGGTAGGGCATGAATTGTAAGGATTTTGTGGATTTGATTACCATATGGTAAATATGGTTTATTTAATTATTTATTTAAATGGTGGGTGGGATGTATAAAGAGTTCATTTGATTTTTAGATGTTGAGTTTTTATTTATTTTTATCTAAAAAAGATTAATGCAATAAAATAATTAGTTTTACAATTAATATACATAAATGAATTTATAAGTTTTTTATTAAAATTATGTAGTAATTTTTTGTTTCAATATTTATGATCACATTTAGTGATTCATTATTAGAATACTAAAATAAGAATAGATTATAGATCAAATCAATATAAAGGATAGAAAATGTTTGAGAAATGAGAACCCAATAAGTGTAATAAAGAAATAAAATATAATTCTAAACTTAACTATAATGAATTGTTGAAATATCATGTCTATAATTAGATAATTGACTTGAGTTTAGAAATAAACATTGAAATATGTATAAAAAAAATGATAAAATTGATAAAGTGATAAGTGTTTAAATCTCTTTTGAAGACAAGGAATATTCTACTATAAATCATATTTTATAATTCTTTTCAATGATTCACAATATGATATGAATCAATCAAGCCTCAATAGGTTGTGAAAATGTTTGTTTTTGTTCTAGTTCAACCAACACTTGTAGCCTTGAACCCAATGTTGTATCCCTAAACTTAGGATCTATGCTTTAAAAAAATGCCTATGAATACCTAGAGAGGGTGGTGCTAAAAGTACCAAGAGAGCTTACTAGAGTGGGAGAATTTATGTGTATTTTTAATTACAATTAGGCCCTATCATACCAATTTTTTGGGGTTTGAGATGATTGAAGAAACACAAAGTATAATGCAAATACCTAGATTGATAATTATGAATATAGATATAGATGCTACAATTGTTCTAAGTGATTTGGTAATAAGGACACTCAATGATTATTTGATAATATAAATGAACTACAGGTTTTCCCATTTATATAACAATTTATAATTTATATTCTAAATATTTTGCACTTAAGACTGTGGGAATTGACTAGCTAGGATTGATCCACCTTGGGCCCATTCTTAGGATGATTTTTAGAAAAAGAGGGTCAAGGTCACATAGGTAGTACTAAACCCAAGTTTGAGGCTACAAGTGTATGATTAAATTAAGACATAGAATTGAAAAACTAAGGGTCCAAGATACACCCATTTTTGATTAGATTTTAAGATAAATAGTAAATTTCCACATAAATATTGTAATAAGAATAAATGATCCAAGAAAGTAAAAAACAAGTGGAGAAAAGTGTGGGTAATGCACTTTTTAGCTCTACTTTTACCCCCACTTTGAGTTGCATGTGAACTACCATGAATCATGCATGTTAAACTAAATAATTAGATTATGTAGATGAATGAAAATAAGGGACACATTTTTATTTTTTTAAAATGATATAGATATGGATGATGCCTCATGCGCTCTTCAATAATTTTGTAACTCCATCTATAAATGTGTTAGTTGTAAATGAAAAATTAGTGTTAGCACCATAAATCATAATTGTTAAAATATGCATGATGTTCATAATTTTATTAATCAAACAAACTAGAAATTGAGGTGGTATAGGATCATTAATGGATAAATATAGCCCCAAATAGAGGGTGAGATAAAATGACATAATATTGAACAAGAAAATCATTATAACAACAAAGGATTAGGTAAAGGATTATAGAGTGGACCACTATAACTATGCTTCCAGATGAAAAAGAGTGTTGTAGGAGTATGAAATGGATCAATGTAACTAGCAAAGGATGTAGTGTGGGATTTTTGAGAGGACTACTTTAACTATTATATCAAATGATGAAAAATAATAGTTTAGGATTATGGAGTTAATCATTGTAACCAAAAGAGGAGGTGATGTAGGATCCTAAGTTAACCACTTCAACCATGCTCCCATATAATAAAAAAATAATGGTGTAATATCATATAATAGATTAGGATAACCATAGTCATTAAAAATCACCTTTCACTATAACTACCTTGGAACCTTTACACAAGATGATACATATATATACATGTGCATGGGAATAGTAACCATCTAATTTTCCAACCAACCCATGTAATACTAAGATTCATGCAATTATAATCAAACCACAACATGACATCAATATACTACACATATCAACAAGTATGATGTCTCCATGTGAATATTCACCTTGTATACATAACCACTACTAAACACTATTACAACCTTCATACTACTAGTATAAAAATATAACCACCACTACCAAATTCCCACTTGAGATATCATATACAAAACAATTCACTTATGAATCATTATTTCACCTTGTGCCATCTTCTAGAAAATTATCATACTCAAATTATGCCACAAAAATTCTAGCTTTGCCAAAATGACTCCTAGATCACTATTCATCCTTTCAACAAGCACTATTTTCATATATGGTTAATTCTTCTTCCAGGTGTCTTGTATTTTCTATCACAATAACATAACATGTGAACAAGCTATGCATGTTATACTGCATTTTACTACCACAACATTACCACATGTAAGTTAACATTTATGTTATACTATAAAATTAAAACTCATCATATTTTATCATGTTGTACTCTATAGAAAAATCTTCCTACAAGGACTCTTTATAGGTGGATGTCACCCAAGTTCTAATAGTAAGAAGGTGGAAGGATAATTCATTTTCATTATCATCCTCATGACAAAATTCTAAAGAAAACATCATCTCACACAAATAAGAATTTATGGACCATCATGTAGATAGAGTAAGAATATATATTTCCATAAGAAAAATATTGAATTTGGTAAATCCCATTTTATTTAATTTTAAAAAGTCAAATGTTTAAGATATTAAGAAAATATCATTTGGTTTTTTATGTTTTTGACCCCCTTTATGGTTTTCACCTCAAATGTGTAAGTTTTACCAATGGTTTTTACCTTACAACTATGATCTTGACACTTAAGCTTGATTTATGATATATTTTTAGTTTCATAGGTTTTTTTAGTATTTTTTAAGTTGATTATTTATAATTACCAAAAAAATAATAAATATAGTTTTTACTACTAATGTAGGATAAGATTAATGCATGTGGCTAGTCACACAAATACATACTATAAACCCTAAAATTATTTGTATACATGATATATAATAAGACTACATTATCAAAGATGACAGGACTTTGGTATATTAGAGAGTTACCTTCATTTTATTACAACTAGAGGATGTTAACTTTGGTCAAGAGATGGGAATCAAATAAATGTATGATTAAAAAAAAACCTAACATGATAAGGATGTGTATGCTTATTGTACTAGATGAATTGGGCATGCAAATGGTGTTGTACCATTGGTCAATATTTTTCATGATGATGTTTTATGAGTGTGTAAGTAGATTTTGATAATTTTAAAAACACTAGTAGTGACATATGATAGGGGATCAATGATTGTTTGTTTCTTGATACATATGACTAAGATAACATGGAGGTGAACAACTTTATGTACTCCTAGATTTGATGTATGCTTTTCCATCTATGTCGTAATATACATGTGTTTGTCTTGGAGATTGGGAAGTGGATCCTAGCACTTACACTCCTATAATTTTGGGCTTATGAGCACATCATGATCCCTAGACCAATTAGGTTATTTGATGATATTGAGGAAGATACATATTATTCCTTTTAATGGGATACTAGAAGACTCAAGAGATGAAATGGAGGGTTTCCCTTGGAGGATTGGTAGAGATTATTTGAGAGGTTGGGTATATATTAAACTACATGGAGACTACATAGAGGGTTATGGGGATGGCTTGAGAATATAAAATGTCAACAAGGTAATATTTTAGGTGATCCTAATGGTTTATTAGTAGGAACACTACTATGCTAGATTAGTTTCATTATAAGAATGTTCCTTGATAATTTGGTATTTCCTAGTTGGTTCCCAATAAGTTCCCTCTATATATGAGGTATTTGTTGTGCCTTGCACACACGCCCCATTGAAAATAAAGACCCCCTCTTTTCTTTTGCTAGGTTTTCTTTCTTTTTTGGTTTTTGGTCTAGGTTGCTTTAGGTTAATTTTCCTTTTTGTATTGCTTTCTTATTTGGTTTTTGGTTGCCTTTTTGGTTCAATTTTGGTCTATGGAGATTTGGTTAAGCTATTTTATCCACAAGTTTGAACTCATTGTGAATCAAGCTGCAAATTCATACAAACTCAATTTATTCGCAAGGATTAGAGACCCCAAGTCTTTGCAGGGATTGTCTCCCTCAATTTTCCACAAGGTGGATGACCATCAATTTTCTACAAAGATTAACCTACTTCACATTTCTGCATGTGACTGTTTGACACTCTATCAAGTATGAGGCATTAATGGCGGTAGCTCAATTGAGTATATAAGTGATTTATAAAATTTTTCAGATCATTTTGCTTAAGTGAAATAGTAAACTTGGTGTTGTGGAGCTTTGGAGTGATTGGATTGATAGTTCTTTGGCTTCTCAACATCATCCACCTTGGATTTTTGACAAACTATAGATAGGTGGCCTTACCCTTATTCATGCCCTAGTTTTGATTATTAGTTTAAAGGTTAGTTTGTATTTAATGTTGGCATCTGAGTTCGGTTTTCATAAGCATGCTAGCTCATTTTAGCAGTGGTTGAATTGGTATATAGATTGGCTAGGGGTAGATTGTGAGGTTAGCATTGAGTTGTGCTTAAAATTAAATATATGTTGCTTCACATTTTCTATTTCCCATGTTTTTGGTGGGCTAGTAAATGTTCTAAATTTTCATCAGGTTGGGGCCTTTAGGGTTTTTCGTTGTAGGATTTAGGGTTCTATGTATTTCAAGGGTTAGGGAATCTCCAAATTAATTGTGTGTGAAATTTAATTCTTTGAGGGAATTCTTATAGCCTTGATTCATTCACAAATAGAATAGGGGTCCTTAAATTAGGGTTTGACCAATGAAGTACATTTTAAGAGCTTTGCATTTCACCTTCAGCGTTATGTGGTGGGTGACCCTACACAAACCTTAAGGTCACATAAACTTTGGGTTTGTGAGGATTTTTGGTCTCGTGCCCTCATTTCGCTACCTTCTGGTTATCTGCATTAAACCCTCTGCTTTGTGAAAATTCAACCTAGTGTTGTTTCTCTACAAAATTTTAGTTAGTCCAAAAAATGCAAAGTTCAATCACAACAAATCTCCCACAAAACTTTAGTTTGCAAAGATTTGGAACTAACTTGACTTGGGGTAGGGGCACCTCATTTTTTTCATAAAATTTATTTATGCTAATTTTTTTCGCAAAATCATGCTTAGATTAGTTTTTTCATAAATTTTTCCTTTACAAATTTTTTAGGGCTCCTCAACCTTGTATCACTCCCCTTAGGTTTTCTACTAAATTTTTCTTGCACCTACTTTCGGCATAAAGAGTTTATCTGAGCGGATGGGTTATTTTCTTGCATTGTTGGGTAAAGGTTATTTCTACACAAAATGTCTAATGCTCCTAGTTCTTGCAAAGGAGAAATTTTACTTACGGTTTTTGAAGCTATTTTCTCATAAAGTTTATCATGTATAATTTTTTTCACAATTTTAATTTGTGAATATTTAGTACATATATGACTTTTGCGTATTTTGTTAAAAAATTTTCCCATGGGATTGAGGGGGTGAGTTTTCCACAAAAAAAGATGACAATAGGGAGTGTTGCTTTTTTCCGCAAGATTTGGTAAGTTGGTATTTCTCGCAAGGTTCGTTGTTCTCAATTCTTTGTAATTTGGCTATTGACTGTTAAAATGTAGTTTCCTTGTATGAAGTTAATTGTGGATGTTTTCTAATGCTTATGAGTAATTAAAGGTCATTTCAGTGGCATGTATTTTCTCCATTTATTTTAAGGGGATTTGTTTAAGTCATCTTTTTAAAGAATGTAAGTGAAGATATGCTGAGGAACTATCAAATTATTTATTGGTGATCTATTTTGCAGATTTTATAGATAGATTAATCAAGATGAAGTATGAGTTCAAGGGTGTTGATCCTGCAAGTATGTTTACTTCTAGTTGGATTTTAGTCAGTGACACTGATTTGGGACATGTGGCTATGAAAGATTTTAAAGAGAGGATTTTTGGGGATCAAATGACTAAACTAGCAAAGAAGATTAAACAAAGTGGAATATTACAAGCTGTTAGTTTCCCTTCTTCAGTGCTATGCCTAGAGTTGATCATGGAGAGACATGAAAATTATCATAAGGGCTATCGAAAGATCATAGTTGCAGATGGGAGAGTATTGGAAAATATTTTTTGTTGATTCCATTTCTCATACTTTTAGGATCCCATCATTCTCAAACATGACTCCTACCATGAGAGATCACACCACTGAGGTATTCGATATAGATCTTGAGGCCTATATGAAAGTTGTTAATGAGATGTGGATGAAGAATCCAAAGGGGTATATGAACAAGTTTTCAAAGAATTTATATAGAAGTAACTTTATGGCCGAAGTCGATGATTTGGTTACCTTACTAAGTAAGGTAACGGGAATTTGTTTTGCCCCTACTTTTGAGAATTGGATGTTCTATTTTGTAGAGGAGATATTAAGGGGGCCCACCAAGTGATCATGGGCTCAGATCATAAGTGACAATCTACACAACCAATTCTCTATAATAAATAAGTATGGAGTATTCAAAATGAATTCTTACATGGTGCATCTCTTTGTAGCCAACTTTAGGTAGTAAGTGTTGACTTGTTTGGGTCTTGTTAGTATTGGTCCAAACCAATACAAGGTATACAAATACTACCCATAGCTTCAAATTCAAAATGCTAAGAACAACTATAAGTGGGTGAATGATGCATTCATTATGTTCATAGTTTAGACTCTACAAGGAGATCTCAATAGAATACTTTCCTCCTCTACAATGGAAATGTTGAAGAGATTTAGGTATTGGTTCATCCAATTCTTGAAATTCACATACTTTAGAATGGAGGGATTCTTAGGGGCTCCATACAAATTTCTAAAGTATCCCAATGAAAAAATTATAATGTTGGAAATGATAAGACAATTGTGTGCTTCCCACTAATTGTTAAAGAGAAAATGCTAGGAAGGAATTCCATATCCTTTGTCCTTTGGAAGAGGCTTGCATGCATGTTCCTCAATCCCATTGGTTGAATATTTAGACATAGAAATATAGAATTTTGGGTTCAACTTCCATGATCAGAGAGAAAATCTTGATCCCTTAGGAAAGATGAAGAAATAAGTTGGGAAGTAGTATGGACACCACTTGGATATAGAAATTTTGGGCTAACTAGAAAGATGACTTGGAGCTAAGGAAAATGGCTTATTCTAGGATGACCATAGATTATATCAGGACACTCCACCTATTCCTCATTACTGATCAAGTACAAGAAGATGGTAAAGTGTTGGTTGAAGATGAATATAATGAGGTAGCCAATCATCCTATCCCACTTCTTGATTGGATCAAGGAGGAAGTGATTAAAATAGATGTTATTAACAAGCTAGTTTTGAGAAGAACAAATAAATGGATGGAAGTATAGTCTTTTACTCTCTTGGCTCAAGGAGTAGAAATAACATGAAAATATCAAGGAGAAGATAAATTCCTCTAGTGAAGAAGAGCAAGTTGGAGAGAAAACTAGCCCTAGAGAGGAATCTACGAAAAAGGAAATGAGAACTCCTTCTAAAGACAAAGGAAAGGCCAATAAAACAAGAGAAGAAAGGAAACCTATGACTAAGTAGAGGGTGTATAAGAAGGAATGTGCAAAAGGAAGGAAACCCTAACCTAAATGAGCCAAAAGAACAAGGATGGTAACTTTGGAACTCGTAGAAGAGGAAAAGAGAGACTCTTCTCTTTCACCACCTCCTTCATCTTTCACACCTCCATATTCTCCTCTCCACACCTCCATCCTCTCCTCCCATCTCTACATCTTCCACCCCCTCCACTATTAGTTCATCCAATTCACTTCACCTCCTCCACTTGATATTTAGTGGATATCCCCACTTCCATCCCAACTCCTTCCAGAGCTTATATCACCATCAATTCATCTCCATCTCCCACTTCTTTTCCTCCTTTTACATCCATTCCTCATCCTCAATTCATGATGTCTACCATTTCTTTTACTATCACTTCTATTTCATCCCCTCCCACTTCTCTTGACCTTCCTCAAACTTTCATTTCCCACCTTTCCAACATGCCAAAGAAAGTGGCTGCTATTGTACTTTACCAAGTCAAAATATCCTTATTGAATTAATTGGAATAAACCACTCCCACTTCCTCATCATAAGAAACATTGGAGCCTCCCTTCATGGATAAAATAGATAAAATCTTGGAGGAAATGTATAATCAAGAAGGGGAAGACATGGTTGGTTTATCTATAGTGGGGGATGCATCAATTATGCTAGTACAAGAAGATAAACCTTCATATTAGATTTCTGGGCTTGAGTCTAAGCAACCTACATATCAAAAGCAAGAGGAACTTGCAAAGGAATAGCCAAGGGAGTAGGAAGAAGAAGTCCATGAAGAGGTTGTAATAGAAGATGTTTAGAGAGAGACCTCTTCTCCTCTACAAGAAGATAAGAATGCTACCCTTGTATGGTTGGAGGAATAGTTAAAGAACAAGAGGCTTATAATTGAGACTCCCCAACTGAGTCTAGAGGAAATTTTGATCAAGATAGAGAAACCTAAGGAGAAGAAAAGGGATAAAATAAGGTCTCATATGACTAGGGATGCCTCAAGGTCTAGAATTTTTCATGTAGCTACTCCTATGGAGAAGGATAATAGAACTATTTTTTTGGAAGATTTTAATGTTTCAACAATAAATCTTGGTCCCACCAATAGAGCCCAAGAGATAGAAAAATTTCAGGGGTAAGATTTGAGCATTTTGAATAGATGAATAATGATGAGGCAACAAAGGTTGAATTAAAGTCACAAGTAATAGAGTTGATTGTATTTTTCTAGCACTTGGTGACACCTATCTAAAGTACCCCAAGAAAGGTTGTAACTCTTTTTATGTTATGCAAGAATGAGGTGGACAAGATGAAGCAAATGGTATCTTGGGCCCAAACCATGTAAATCTAGATAAATCATATTTTTGATATTGGCAATAAGGAAATCAATATTACCATCCAAGTGCACAATAACTTCCTTATTCTTCAGGAAGTGGAAAAATTGATTGAAGATTGTGCTAGCAATGAGAGTTATCATGGTATGGTGTTTCCAAAGATAGAATCAATAAAGAATATTTCCAATGAAGTAGTAGTGAAGGAGGATATTTTGAAAAGGAGTTAGTTGAATAAACCCCATTATTGGTTACACACACTTAGGTCAGAGAGATTGTAATGCAGGTGGAGCCATAAGTGAAGGGGATTAATGATCAACTTAATGAAGTTTTGGTGGCCTATGGACAATTTTTGGGACAAATTACAAAGGCTTAGGTGGATGCTTTTATGGGGATAAATGAGAAAATTTTGAAGCAACAATAGAAGTTGTCAATTTAGAGAGAGCCCTTTGAGGACATATCAACGGGTTTTATGGATGCTACTACCAAATCTTTAGTAAAACTTTAAGATTTTTTTGGTCAAAAGCCTATGTGGATGGATTTGCATCATTAGCTAATTGATTAATATGATGCAAAATGCTACAAAGACCATGATATCTAGGTCAGGTCCCAAGAAAGAAGTCACTCCAACCCTAATTGCATTTGTGAAATTTTCCCTGAAAGAGAAATCAAAGGGTAGAAGTATTATTGATGACAATTTTTTTGTAAAGGCTTCCAACTGGAGTATTTTTTTGGAATTTTGTGCCCCAATTTTTTTGGGATGTTTTTGTTGGAAAGAGACACTACATAATTTATTTGGTATTTTCATTGATGGAAACTCTAGTCAGAGATTTGATCCACACGTCAACATTTGATCATACCGGAAGTCAAATTGAAGTTTTGTAATTAACTGTCAAGTCATAATAGAGCATCTAATAGAATTGTGTTCATAGATTCATATGCAAATTCTCTTTTATCTTTTTGAGTTATGGATCTTAGGGAAGGTTTTTTGGTGTATTATCTATGATATCCTTGAATCTTAGAGCCTCGTATCGATCTTTGTGCAAGTTAGAAGATCCGGTTGATTGATTTTCTATTTAATAGTGTAAGAAGGCCGACTTGGTGAATGTAGCATGTTGTGGATATTCGAGGAGTAATTGTTTAAGTATTTTTGTGTTTGAGCATGTTGATTTGGGTCCTCACTATGTTGTGGCCGAATTTGGTTGGTGTGCATTGAAAATTAATTATGGATTAACTCTACAATTTGTAAATATTTTATATTTTTGATGATGCCGACATGTAGCGATTAAATCTTTAGTCGTGGATATATATAAGCGATTGTGTATATCATTTTGACATATGTACAAAGTGTGTTGATGAATGTTGAAAAAGTTAGAAGGTTTGTACAATGATTATGCACAATTTCACTTGTGCAGAAAAGGATTTGTGATGTGAGTTGAAGTAGAACAGAGCAGAAGAGCATAATCAGACAGAAGGTCAAGGAAGCAATTGATGTGCTTAACTGGAACTATTCTTAGGAATTTGTAGATGTTATATCATAGTTCACCACTCTAGTTGTCTTTTGACATTGATTATAAGGCAATGAGCCTTTCTATTTTTGAGCAGTGAGCTCTAGGCAGTGCGCCTGAATGCAAGTGTATTCTCATTTTGTAAACAACTTTTTGAGTATACTCAGATAATATTGTGGATTGACCTCCACCATGGTTTTTCCCCTAATAGGGTTTCCACATAAAAATCCTTGTGTTATGGTGTTGTGGTTGCTTGCTTTATGTTCATGCATATTTCTTTTGGTTGTATGTTATAAGTACTTTAAAGATGAGATTAATAAAGCTAAAAATTGTAGAACACTAATTCAACCCCCCTCTTAGTGTTCCTTGATTCCAACAATTGGTATCAGAGCTTAGTTCCTAGAAGAAGTTTAAAATATTGGGGAAGATCTGGGAAAGTAATTCAATGGATTCAAGCAGTCTTCAACAACAACTTTTGGTGGCCCTAGATGATCTTGATCAGTCAAAATCTGAAGTCTAGGAATTACAAGAAAATCTCATGAATGCTAAAAAATTCATTCAATCTTTGAAAGATAAGATCAATGAGTCAAGAGAAAAGAGAAAGGAACTCTGTGATCAACTTAAGAAGAAAGAAAGTAAGAGCATGGAAGGTGAACAACTGAGTCAAGCCTTGAAGGAAAAGATAGAAGAATGTGAAAAGTTTTCTAGAGATAATGCGGTCCTAAAGCATGAAATGGAATCTATTATGATGAGGATGACCAAGGAGATTGAAGACAAAAAGAAGAATGAAGAGAAGCTTACTTAGTCCTTAAAAGAGAAATCTGAAGAATGCAACCGAATTACTGATGGATTCAATCAGTTGGAGCTTGAGTTGGAACAATCCAAAAATAATGAAGAAGAGCTTGAAAAGCATATTGTTGATCTCAGAGATGAACTTGCTACTACAAATGAATTCAAGGAGAGCTTCAAGATTAGCTCAGCCAAGCTTTATGAATTGATTAAAAGTCAGAGGACTGAAGGTGACAAGTGAGGTCTTGGATATGAGGAAGGAGAAAGTTCCAGATCTGGACAAAGGAGATTTAGGCAAGGAAATCAGAAGAACAAAGCTAGAAGGTATCTGGTAAGACAACCTAATGCTCAAAAGTTTAATGGTTGTTTTGTTTGTAATAAATTTGGTTATATGGTGACTCAATGTAGAAGAAAAATGAATCCAAATGGTCCATCATTCTTAGATCAATTTTTCAATTGCAAAAGGTATGGTCATAAGTTAAATGAATGCAGAATTCTATCAAACAAATTTTTCAATAGAGATGTCAGATGTTATACATGCAATAGATTTGGCCATATTGCTAACCAGTGTAGATCAAGAGAAATTCAATGGAACAATTGGTCTGGACAAAGAAATCTGGTGTGCTACAATTAAAACAAATCCGGTCACATTGCTAGATTCTGTAAAAGCAGAAAGGGTCCGGTAAATCAAGGGAAAAACATGTAGAAGGATGAAAAGGGGAAAGGAAAAGTTACTACATATGAGATCAGGAAGCAAATGAAGAAGACATGGGTGAAGAAAAGTTCCTTTGTTGCAGGAAATGATTCCACATCAGAATATGGTCCTAGTAATTCCTTCGAGAATTAGTTCATGGCCTCTAGCCTAGAGGGAGTTCTCAAGATCTTTTAACTCCCTTGTCGGTAGTTGGTACCAGGATATGGATGAGTGCAACAATTGCATTGATGATCTATAGATGCTGTTGAAATAGTTGGAGAGAGTATTTATGTAGAATTGAAGGTCCACAAAAGAGTTATCTTCCACAGAGTATGGAAGTAGGGTATCTGGATGAGTTAGGACAAAAACATTTATTGCGACAAAAAATTAGGTGTGCAAATGATAAAAGGTCATTTGTATTCTTCATTTTTCACTTTACACTTTGAGAAGAAGTTTGGAGAGCTCTAAAGTAAAATTTTGTGAAATTTGGAAAAGATTCAAGTGTGAAGGCAATTTGGTGACCAAACCCTAATCTGGCGAAAAGGTATTTATCGGGAAAACTTGTGAACTTGTGAATTTGCAAAAATAGCTACTCCATTGGTGGTTGATATCAAGGATAGACCCCGTCCGAAATTCAAGTGGCATCCTTTCAAATCTGTTGAGACAAAGCCCTTAGGTGCATTTTCGTCTGTTATGTTTGACATCCTGCATATTGAAGACATTAGGGCATGCATTCATGCAAATATTGAGGACTTGGGGAGCTCGTAGTTGTTGAATTTGTATTCAAATAATATATTTGGAGAAGTTTCAAAGTGAAGACCGAATTCAAAACCTTAGAGGAGAATAAATTCAAGCAGATTTTAAAATTTCCCATGTTTGAAGAAAACGAGTGGGTCCAATATATTTTGAGCTGAGTTCATGCTGAATTTATGTGGTTGAGTCAACCTTTTAAGATTACAAAAGAATCCATAAGCATTGTTACTAGTGGGTAAACCCACAAAAGTGGTTTACAATTAGAATGAGGAAGGAAATCTCATAAAAAATGACCCCATGCCAAATTTTTTCATTATGGGGGTTCGAGCGAACTAGTTGGTTCGAATGAACCAAAAAAGGGTTTGCTTGAACTAGGGTTCGAGCAAACCATTTTAATGCATGTATGAACAAAAAACACATGAATCTCCCTTTTTGAAAGGGGGTTCAGTCGAACCTAGGTTCAAGCAAACCTAGGTTCGCTCGAACCCCTAGGGGTTTGAGCGAACCCCCTAATTTCCCGATTCCTACTCTCTGTGACCCAAAAAAACAATTTTTTTGCGCTTCAAAGCTCAAGTTGTAGATGAAAATGGTGGAGACTTCACAAAACCAACTAGAATCAGGTAGTCCTTAGAACGAGCTATGCAATGAATATTATTTTAATATGTTTTGGCTTTATTATCTATTTGTTTTTTAAGTTTCATTAAACATAGGTTTTTCACTGAAAATGAAGCTCTCTATTCTGCACATGTGGAAAAATTGAAGATTATCATTTTTTTTTTGAAAAATATGAGTGCACCAGATATTGAAATGCTTGATCCAACCAAAAAAAAATTGAATTTCGATACATACAAAAAAAGTTACATGTTATACGGTCGCGCTATGCCTGAATTGTAATTGGTTTGACTTCGAAACTTGATTAAAGAAAAAATATTCAATAAAAAACTATCTAACCCAGTGGAAGCACTAGATATTGGAGTTACAAATCTAAATTCAAAAGAATTAGAGTTTTATCCTTCATGGAAAAAAAGTTATGCGTTATACGGTGAGCATCACTTTTTTAAAATGTTGTTTTCTGAAAAAAACTAGTTTTCAAGAGAGATGGAAAAAGAAGTGCAATCTAATTCCAATTTTTTTTAAAAAAATATATTTAGAATCTGCAAACAAAATTTCACGAAACTCTAGTTTGCATCATCTTCAAATTCCTCATGGTTTAGCCGCTATAGGTGCCCGAAAGTGAATATTTAGTTTAAAAAAAATATTTTAGTGTCGAGTTTGGCCAAAAATTATAAATCACTATTGTGGGTTCACCCTAGTTTAAATTCATCTGGTGGGTTGTTGATCTTGAAGTCTATGAAGAATTAGATAGTTACTAATGCAACCGGTTCAGTGTTTGATAAAAGAGTTATGACAATTGATGATATTATTGAAGTAGATGTTAGATTTGCATCTATGGTCACTGGTTACAAAATCTATCATTCCAGTTAGAATAATTCTATATCTGGTACAACTATGTATGCAACATATCAGATGGTGAAGGAGAATGTAGAGTATGATCTATGTGAGTTACTCCAAAGTCATCTTATGGAGAATCTTGGTAAGATCAAGAAAAATAAGAAGAATTCCTTTAAGTATGGTAATTTTTTGTTGTGTCTATTTTTCTACTTTATGAATGAAGTTTCGTGATTTGGAAAAGTACAATGGAAAGCTAATAAACTTATAGCTGTTCAAATTAGAGATATCTCGCACAAAGTTGGTGATAGTAAGATAAGGAAAACTATTATCTGGGGATATTTCAAGAGTTTTCAAACTGAGATGTAAGCAAGAGAAAGAATTCCTAAGTCTATTGTGGAGAAGTACAAGGACACTATCTATTTTATGGTTGACATTGATCAATGATTGATGGAAGTTGCAGATCGTAGAATGGTCTGGATTATGCCAATGGGCTATGAAGTTGAGGAGAACATCTTGGAACTATATTCACAACATTTTTTGAGTAAACCTTGGGACTCTATAGAGGAGAGGTTTGGAACCTATGAATAAAAAGATATGCAAGTACATGAGCAGTTGAAGAAACATATGATAGTCCCGAAGGTGAGGAAGGAAGTTGAAGCCTTTGTAGAAAGCATGGGTATATCTGCAGAAGCTGTGAGAGAAGCTAGAAGAAAGAGAGAACAAGCTGAAGCAAGAGAGCTAGCTAGGATTGAATCTACTAGTCCGATAGCATCCTTTGCTTGAACTAGATCTACAAGAAGTTCTACTCTCTCATCCAGTCCTACAAAGAAGTCAAGTCCTATGAAAGATCAAGCCAAGTCATCCGAGAGAGAAGGAAAAAGCACAAGAGTTTATGTTGCTGTTTCTGAAGATGAAGAGACTTAATCTGATGAAGAGATAATAGAAATCAAGAAAAAGGGCACAAAGGAAACAAAAGTCTCTAAGGACAACCCCTCCGGTGAAGAGAAAGGAAAGAAAAAGATGAAAACAAACAAATCAGGTATGTCTATAGAAGAAGTGGAGAAAGCATTGATTAAGGATGGTAATCTTAGGCCTCTTGTGAATGGTATGACACCTTTGATAGTGTCGGTCAAAGAGTTCTTGAGGAAGCTTCAATAAAGTACTTGAATAATTTCAATATGAATCTCATTGAAATAATATCTATGTTACCCAGAGGTCTATATGAAGTTTTAGAAATGAGAATAGTGAGTGCAAGGACAAAAGAAGAGCAAATGAGAGAATGGATACTTGTTGATCTATGTCCGGTGATGTCATTAGAAGAAATGAAGAATATACTAAATGAAGCAAAAAGGGATTTTAAGAGAAAAACAAGGGTGAACAAGCTGATGATTGGACATACTGAAGAAGTTGCAAAGGATACTGAGAAAATCCTTACAGAAATTTTGTTGAAGAACAAATACAATGTTGTTTCTAAAGACGTGCATGATGAAGATGTTTCATCTGGTCCGATAGCACAAGAGGGAAAATAAGATACATTTGAGGACACTCTAAATCCTCTAGACATACATGAAACTAAAACTCCTATGGAGATTGAAGCTCCTAAAGTTGTGTCGGTTGAAGAAAAAGGGATTCTTGAAGCCATGCAAGAATCAGTGACTGAAGAGAAGAAGGATGAAGTGAAGGAGATTCCTATGGAAGCAAGAGGCACTGCTAAGGCAGTGAAGGAGTTTTTAGAAGAGAAATAGGAAGAGTTTGATCATGAATTGATTAGAGGTCCTATCAACTTGGCTACTTTGTCTCCCATTGAGAAACTAAAAGTTGCATCATTTGCACAGGGCAAGGCAAGGGAAGAAATTTTGAAATCACATATTAAAGATAGTGAGCTGTTGAATCTTGCATCTGGTATTCTAGAGAAGATCATGCCTTCATATGTCAAGGATTCATCTGATTCTCCATCTGGTTAGCTGAAGAAGCTTGTTAATTATGTAAGTACTCACTTTGAGTCACTTGAGAAGTTAGCTATGGATAAGGTTTAGAAGGAGTTTGATGCTAAAAGGTTTAGTAGGTTGAAAGGGATGATAGCTAATGATAAATCTCTATTAACTACTTGTGTAAAGAATATTCAAAGTTCTTTGTCTGAAGGTGGTAACATTTATAAGTCATGTCTATCTTTATCTAAGTTCATTGAGGACATTAAAAAGAAAATGAAAGAATGTGAGAAACAATTAGCAAATATCACTCAAGCATTTGATCCTCTAACCATTTCTGTTGGAAAGAAAGAAGGTCAAGTTATATCCCTGGTTGACAAGATCAAAAGTTTGAAGCATGAAGAAGGTAATTTTTTTGAAAGAGTATGTGAGCTTAGAGGACTAATTGGTCTGAAGATGGAAACAATGTTGAGTGCATTGAAGGAAGCACAAGAAGCTTTGGCGGTCAGTGATTTGACGAACCTTGAATAAAAAAAATGTAATCTTACTTATTCTGTGGTCACATGACTATCTTGGGGAGTCTCAAGAAGGGTTGGGATACAAGTTTGAACCTGTTGAAGAACAATTTTGCAAATCTATTCAAGTTTATGTAAGTTGTAGAAGAATGTTTGTATATATGCAGTTTATTCATAGCAATTTTGTTTGATCTTGGTATGTAGATTCCTTCCTTTTTCATTGATGTCCAAAGGGGAGAATGGGACAGTGAAAATGCCTTAATCATCCCAGGGGGAGTTATTTTTTTGAAGTTTTGAAGGTAGGCAGTGTAATTCATGTTGGTACTGATCCAACACTTAGTCATTTTTCACTAAGTATTTCCATCAATGCCAAAGGGGGAGATTGTTGGCAAGAGACATTGCATAAGTTATTTGGTGTTTTCATTGATGGAAACCCTAGTCAAAGATTCGATCTGCACATCAACATTTGATCATACTAGAAGTCAAATTGAAGTTTCGTAATTAACTCTCAAGTTAGAACAGAGCATCCGACAAAATTGTGTTCATTGATTCATATGCAAATTCTCTGTTATCTTTTTGAGTTGTGGATCTCAAGGAAGTTTTTTTAGTGTATTATTTGTGATATCCTTGAATCTTAGATCCTTGTATCAATCTGTGTGCAAGTTAGAAGATCCAGTTGATTGATTTTCTGTTTAACGGTGCAAGAAGGCCAACTTGGTGAATGTAGCATGTTGCAGATATTCAAGGAGTAATTGTTTAAGTATTTTTATGTTTGATCATGTTGATTTGGGTCCTCACTATGTTGTGGCCAACTTTGGTTGGTGCACATTGAAAATTAATTATGGATTGAGCTGACAATTTGTAAATATTTTCTATTTTTGATGAAGCCGACATGTAGCAATTAAATCTTTAGTCGTGGATATATATAAGCAATTGTGTATATCATTTTGACATATGTACGAAGTGTGTTGATGTGTATTGTGAAAATTAGACGGTTTGTACAATGATTATGCACAGTTTCACTTGTGCATAAAAGGATTTGTGATGCGAGTTGAAGCATAACAGAGCAGAAGAGTAGAATCAAACAAAAGGTCAAGGAAGCGATTAATGTGCTTAACTGGAACTATTCTTAGGAATTTGTAGATGCTATATCATAGTTCACCTCTCCAGTTGTCTTTTGAAATTGATTGTAAGGTAGTGAGCCTTTCTTTTTTTGAGCAGTGAACTCTAGGTAGTGCGCCTAAATGCAAGTGCATTCTCATTTTGTAAACATATTTTTGAGTACACTCAGATAATATTGTGGATTTACCTCCACCGTGGTTTTTCCCCTAATAGTGTTTCCATGTAAAAATCCTTGTATTATGGTGTTGTGGTTGCTTGCTTTATGTTCATGCATATTTCTTCTGGTTGTATGTTATAAGTACTTTAAAGATTAGATTAATAAAGCTAAAAATTGCAGAACACTGATTCAAACCCCCTCTTGGTGTTCCTTGATTCCAACAGTTTTAAAATGTATTTAATGTAAAATATATATTATAATGTATTTTTACATATCCCTAGGTACATTTGTGACAAAATTCAGTTGGAGATGGATGATGAATATGTTGTAAATATTTAATATACTCCAAATATTTAATGTAAATGTAATCTCAACCTTTGGTGTTGAGATACTCTTCACCATTGATTTTTCCTTGGGTTTTTTAGCCTTAGCTATTAAAGATAGTTTTCTCTCAATTGCAAAGGGTTATTGAATAAGAATTATTATAACTAGCATTTTGAAATCAATACAAGCAGAGTATTGGATTTTGGTGTTTCACTTGTTTTTTCTTATGTATGCATGGTTCATTTCTTCAATATTAGATAAAGTTCAATTATGATAATGGTGAAGTGCGAATATATTTGATAGATATTGGGTTCATATCATTTTTAATTTTTTGATTATAAGTTACTTTGTATGGTTAGTTTGAGCCTTATTTTAGTATTAGTTCAATTATGAATGTTTATTTAGATTACACTAGAATTGGGTATTTGCATAAATGCTCATGATTTGAAAATCTTTCATTTCCTTTGAAGATTTCATTGCTCTTGTAATATTTTGATCTAGTCTCTAAGTAAGTAGGAATTGATTTTGTGAGGTATTAGTCTATCTATATTATTGATTCATTATGTCATTATCCTCAGGTTTTCTCAACTTAATATTTTCTTGCCCTATCTTTTGAATTTTATTTAAAGCTGAGTTAGTTTAGGAAGAAAAGCATCACTTAGATTGTCATAATAGATGTCGATTATCATTTTCCAATTTTAGATCTAGAAACTCACTTAGGGTTTCATAATAGTTTGAGATCTTTCAAACCCTTATTATTCAAGTTCCAGCTAAGTAATTGTACGATCCTTTTTAAAACAATACAAAATTAAACCATTGAGCCATTTTGCAAAGTCAAGACCTGACTATTGAAGCCTTGGGGTTATCTTTCTATAGTTTTAAAAGTTATATTTTCTTTCAATAGAGACAAAATAATTCATGTTTTGTCTATGTAGTGATGTGTAAAAACACTCATCAACAATATCCAAAGTTACATTCTAGGTATGATAGATATATCAATCATCATTTACAAGATATGTCCCCATTGATAATGATGAGGTGGTAGAGACTCATTGGTAGACGATGTTGGGGTTATAGGTTAGTGGAGGAAGTCGTGAGAGATGTCATATCCATTACAATTATATACCTTGGATGCAAGGGGAGTAGGAGATATAGGAGGGGACATAATATATATAATTAATAGTGGGGTATCTCATGAGGGGTAGATCTTAATTTTTTGATGGACCAAATAGAGAGAGATAATGCACATGTTAGTTGTTTCATAATAGTTTTTAACCTTTTGAGTTAAACATGTGTAGCTTATATAGGATTGGAAATAGAGTGCAATGAACTTTGGTCTAAGTGGGATAAATTATAGAGAAAGTTGGTAGAGACAAAGATACCACCACCTTAGGAGACCCTATAAAAATTAATTTTATTTAATAATACATGCCATCATATTTAGAGATTCCTAGATTGTTGGAGGAGATCAAGAGGATACAAGAGAGAGTATCTATGAGAAGTAACATAATAGGAAATAATTTCCCATTAAAATATGCAATGTGTGAGGTAGAGGATGGGTTTTCAAAGTCACCTTTGTAGTGCATTTTAGATATATTATTAATTGCTCATTTTTATACTAGATATATAAATATGATTTCCCCTTTTTAACTAAATGAAATGTATAGTAATGTTTAGTATACTTCTTATTTCTATGTATGCTCATGTTTTTATGCAAACTACATGTCTCTAATAACTATAAGCAATAATGAAATTTATATTATTAGATTAGTTAATCACTACACATGAAGAATATCCATATTCTATTACCAAATAAATATTATATTGAACTATTTATAACCACAAGAGATATATTATATGTAAAATATGTATTTCTAAAGCCCAAATATATAGATATCAGATATTAAATGGCTGTTATTATTTTTTTCTATTTCATCCTTTTACAAAATATATTAGAAAATATCTAAAACCTTTATTTTTATTTCTTTTAATTGACTCTAATTCCTTTTCCCTTGTGTCCAAATTATTAAATTATTAAAAATTTAGGATCACATGAATTTTCAAATGAGGTAGATATGTTCGAATAGTACTAATATACAATCAATTATCATATAAATAAGATAATTTAGAATACTTAGTTTTGTCTTTATTCTTTGATGTCATACAAATACATATAGATAGATCTATATATTAAGATGGAATAAGAAAATATTGATCATATATCTTATACTCTCTCATAAAGGAAGTTGTGAACTCCAATCTACCTTAATCATCTCCAAAATGAGCATTACCATCAGGTGGAGAATCATTCTTTTTTATTTAGGTATTAATTTTTATTGATGTATGCATTTATTTTCATTCTTGAACCATTTGATGATGATCAAAATAATGCTCACCAAATGGATGCTCATCTAAATGATTAGTATAAATATTATTCTATGCTTAAACTTTAAATTTTAATGTACAATAGATGAAAATGCATTCATTTTCTAAAACCTTTTTATAGAATATCTCTATATGAAGCTAATGTATATGATAAATCCCAAAGAGAAATGTTATCTTGAGTGGTAAAAAGTTGTTATTTACATTATACTATTTATGTACCTTGGTTGTTAGCTTAGGAGGAGGAAAACTAAATTTTTTAGGTTATAAAACTATATGATTTTATGTGTTGCTTTGTATTCTAGCCACTTTTTGATATGTATTCCCAATTACATGATGAGCTATAAGTATATGCTTATGTGAACTAGGTATTACATGTAATACAAGAGGTTTTAAAGGATTGTGGTAAACAAGGAATAAAACCTCTCTATCTAGACAACATGAAAGGCGAATGAATTCATAAGAGGAGTGAAAATATAAGCCATATGAATAAATTAGGTGAAGTAAATAGATGATTATCTACATATGTGACATGATAAAACATAGACAAATCAATAAAATCCTCTATCACTCAAGGGAAAGAAAATAAATTAATAAAATCATGTGCTAATAGAGTGAATGAAATATAATAAATAAAACATAAATCAAACCATTGCAATTATATATCAATTAATGTGCTTACAAATTAATTCATTGATAATACATCATCTTATGTATTATCATAAAGCATAAGTAGTAATACTTAAAATGTAAATATGCATTTTAGTACCATCAACATGATGAAGTATGAATTCCTCACTAAGGCATGCATACTGCCATGTAGTTCACTTCGAAGAAATCAATATATAATGTAGAAAATTATATGCCTGCATAATTTAATGCAATTTTTTTAATATGCTTTGAAATCTATTCACATAGTATGTTTTAGGGATCACTTGAGCCCATCCTTAGCCTAATTTTCCCTCACCAAATTGCCAAGTTTCTACATCATGACCATAATATACCTTTTGAATTGGTATCAAGTGCTATATTTTTGAGTGATTTCCCTATGATGGTAGCACAATGCACCAAAATTTACATGATGTGCTAGTGTCCCACAATTTTTAAAAAAATCAACATTGCTTTCTACTCAACTACCTACTATAGCCTATGGTAATGCTCATTCATTAGAAAATTCCTTCCATAATTTGAATCCAACCCTTGAGATTCCACAACCTTACTCATCCAAAAAGGTTTTTGAATTTTTTCTAAGTAGAAATACACATATATCTTCTTATTTCTCTCTCTCTCTCTCTCTCTCTCTCTAGATTACAAGAATCAGTCAGGTATCCATCCCTCTATAAATTGCAATGTGCCTGGTAAAAAAATTTCATGTGACCAGTGATGCTGGTGCGACATGCCCTCTGGTACCACGAGGATGGTGGGGAGACTAGACCTCATGACCTTTTACCTGCAACAGGATGCTTTAACCAATTGAGCTAGGCCCACCACCCGTTTCTCTCTCTCTCTCTCTCTCTTTTGGATACAACAAGAAGATCCTATTATTGCAACAAGAGATATCTAATCAAGCATAATGAAAAGGTTGAAGTTGTGGTTTTATTGTGGACATGTTCAATATTTTTCCTCTCTTCTCCTCCATCACTATGTTGGTAATATCCTTTACCTTTTATTCTTATTTATTTATATTTCAAAGCTTCTCATTCTCTATCAATTGTTTCTACATTCTTGGCAAATATTTTGATGATCTTCACCTTCTATTCTCTCATTTCATTTTATACATACTAGGGTGTTATTCCCCATAGACCAGGGATTTAAATCTCATTGTTTTTTATTTATTTTTCATTATTATTAGTCCTTGATGCTCTTAGGCTAAGAGAACACACTATTTCAATTATTTTACATCTTAGATACCCATCAATGTTGAAAGAATAAAATAGGGGATTGACCACTTTTGGAAAGCTAAAAAGAAACCTTAAATATTTTCCTCATTCTTTAGCTATATGTATTTGAGGAAAATACCCAACCACATAGAGGTTTGTACATGTTCTCTTCTTTATCATTTCTATTTTCTTCTTGAAATATAAAAATTAGTTACATTTCTTTATCTATTCATTATCTTTTGTTACTTGGGGTATTTCTATATTTCCTTTATGCTTTACTATACAATTGCGAAAGAGTGTCTATGATAGACATATGCAAATTGTGCTAGCATCTTGGATAGTGGCTTCCTACTTTTTGCTCTAGGTTTCTAATTTTTAATCATTTTTTAAAGTATGTGATCAATTTCTAAAAATTCAATTCTACTTTATTATAAAGCAATATTTTCCTATTTTCCATTATATTTTAGCTAAACAAGTTAACATATTTTTACAAGAGTGGAACATCCTAGGGTAATTTGGTAACATTTTCTCTTTTCATAAAACAAATAGTAGCAAAAATATTACATTCTTGAAACTAGACTCATCCTAGAGTAATTTAGGAAAATATTTAACATTAAACTTAGATCCATTTTCCTATATTTGGCGAAATTGATTTTCCTCATTAATTTATTTCTAGGTTCACCCATTACATTATGTTCAACATATAGTTCCTTTTCTTTCTAAAACAAATATTTTTTTTTTCTCCAATAATTTAGTACCTTTGATAAGGTATTTTTTAAAAGATAACCCTTCTTGAAGAGAAATAAGATGATTTTATTCAAGGATTTCATCACTCTAAATTTTAATAGAAAAATTCCTCTATTCATAATGAAATAATAATAATAATAATTCATAATTCTACAACACAAAATCCAAATATTTTTTTTTTTTTAAATTAAAAGGCATTAGAGCCTATATATATTATATATATAAAAGGAGTTTTACATATATGAAGTTTCCCTGAAATGGCATTCATCTGCCAATACCACCTTTAAAATCTACAAATCTAATAATTACATATTGAGCCTAATTTACAAATATGAGATTTTATACAAATATTTCAAAGGATGAAAACAAAATTCATTACAAGCCTTCTAAAGCTTTACATAAAACATATTCATCTTGAGCAACAAACCCTGATACGCCATGTTGCAAAAAAGTAAATAACAACTGATATGCAATTTAAGTGCTTCCAAAAAAACCCTGGGACATCTTCTTAATGCATAGACACTGCCAAAAATTGCTTCCTCTTGCTAGTAAAAACTTACTACTCCTCCATCCTCTCAATTTCAACAGAGTTTTCATCTTGTGCTTCAACACCTTCCTATAGCTGCAGTCCACGAGCAAAGAAATCATACCCTGTCACAGGATCCATTTTTGTCTACACACCCTGAGCTATTCGTGCATGAGCTATGAGGCCATAACCCACACCATTTTCTCCCTTTGAAGTGTTATGCACAAGCACCACTTCCAGATGATCATCAATAGGTCCAGAAGAAATCTCCCTTTGCATTGACCCAGAAAGAAACCTATTAAGGGGCAGATGAGGGACATGAGCCCGAAGAAAAGAAATAGCATAATATTTCTCCTTGATATCTATGTCCATTGAAACAAAAAATCCTCCAACAATTCTTCCTCAAAACCCTTAACATAATGCTATCATTTTTGTGTTGCAGGGCTAAGTTGATAGCTTCATACACTTCCTCAAGTCCCACTCTGCGTTTAATAAAATCCCTAGGAAAAATACCACCTATGTACCCTTCCCCACTAGAAATGTTATACCCTTGAGCAACAACTAGAATGGTATTATTTTCCAGGAATTGAGACTTCACAAATTTTCCTGCAATGTCCTCTAATTCCCCTAAAGACTGAACTAAATCCATAAAGTTTGAAAAAAATATAGAAAGCACTTGAGAAGGAAAAATAATTCTTCTTGCCTTCGAACTTGTAACATCCACTCCAAGCACTGTTCGTACAAAATCTTCTACTCTAGGACATTCCACTTTGAAAATCATTTTTAAGTAGTCCTGTGAGAGATACTCCTCAAATGATATTTCCCATGGCTGCACCTTCAAATTGACATGGAGGTTCCATGGGAAAAATTCCATCTTGCCACTTCACTACACCCACCTCTTAGATAGGCGTCACTCACAGAAGAGAAGCCAACACTATAGAGAAGAATATGTGTCACAATTACTTTCAGCTCCCTTTAATGCCAATGATACAATTTGACACCATACATTCATGATTTAAAAGAATGTGAAGGTGTTCTCGTTAATTCACCACTACTTGGTAATGTGCCAGCTCGTGCGAGGCAGCCTCCTAGACAATACCTTTTTAAGTTCCATTTCAAATCATCATATCTTCATGTACTTGAAAAAACAAAAAATATTAGAAAAAAACTCACGGTTTTGATGGCACATGTTTGAATTAGGCTACCTGGCAATCAATGACGTAAGAAAATCTCATTCATGTCCCTTATAATCAACCAACATCTTGAGGACATGATTGATGTAATCTAATGACACCCTGAGGCACATTATATGGCACAACATATAATCATTTAAATACAACCTTTTCCATCGAAATTCCAACACTAACCACCTCATAATTATTATTGGATGGATATTATCTCTTGATTTAGGATTAGCATTTCATCAAATTAGTAAAAACCAAATTTATCTAGTTGGGAAATTGATATGCTATTACTCTATCTTGGAGGCACATGAATTTTTAAAGGGCCTCACCATCTTCTAAAATTTCTAGTTCTTTCTGATCACAACCCAAATTAGCAAGATCATCTGCCAATTTATTTCCCTCACGATATGTATGAGAAATTTGAATATATTCAAAGGAGGATAGAAGTACCCAGGCCTTGTTGAGAATATATCTTAGTTTCCAGTTACATACTTTCTTCTCCTTGCAGGCATTAACAATCAATAAAGAATCCCCTTCTACATGAAGCTTACTGATATTAAGAGCCTTTGCCATTTTTAGTCTATACAAGAGTGCTTGAGCCTCCACCATGTTGTTTGTGCCAATAGATAAATGAATTACTTTAGATGTAAGTAATGCACCTTCACAATCATGAATACAAAAACCTGCTCTTGACACACCATGATTTCCTCTTGAAGCTCCATCAAAGTTGAGCTTAAAAAATTCTGGGTTAGGGGCAACCACTTTATCTTACTTCTATCTACCTTAAAAAAATTTGGCACAAAGCAAGAACCTAAAAAAGGTAATGAAATGTGCTTCCAATGATGCAAAATATAATTATCCCAAGTAGTGAACAAAGAGGAAACTAATTTGAAGCTTCAAACATAAGAATTTGAGACTTTTGAGATTACTTGCTCAATCTTCTCCTTAATATGTTGAATTGGTGTAGATTGACTCCTAAAAATGTGTCTATTTCTTTCCCACCAAAGTGACCAAATTACTATTTCTAGTGTCACTAACCAAATACCTGCAAAAAGTGATGTTTTATACAAAATTGGCTAACTAGTGAACAAGTCCCACAATGACTTAGGCAATGGAAAAGATATATTCAATTTCCTCATTATGAAAGCTCATATTTCTTGTTCCACTAAACAAGTAACAAACAAATGATCCATTGATTTATATGCCTCTTTACAAAACACACATCTAAAGGCCTCAACTATACCCAATTTCACCAACCTGTCACTTATCAAAATTCGATTCCTTAGAGCCAACCAGGAAAAGCTTCTAGCTTTTGGCAATATCATTGAACTCCAACAAAAAACATATGATCTCTAAGATTGAGCCTGGGATACTTGAGAGATAATTGATTTATACCTCTGACCAATAAAGTAGCTCCCATTCTTAGAAGGTGCCCAAATTAACTTATTCGACTTGTTAGAAGGATAAATAGTTCTACTATTCAATATGCTTGTCAAGGTAAGTTTCTGATTAGCTAAAAGTGGGGTTGCTAATTTAAATATTTCCATTTAACCAAACCTATTAGTGGATATGAGGAAAGAACACAGTCCTTTAAAGATGTCCCCCATCTTGCTGATAAACTATGCTCTACCAATTGCAAGTCCTGATTGGAATTAAGAGGAGGTAGACCATTCCATGAATTTTTCCAAAAAAAACCTATTTACCATTGTTTAATTTCCATGAAAAGTATGGGATAATAACATCTCTACAAGCCAAAATGAAATTCCACATAACTGAGCCACTTGTAGGATTAGATATTGTAAAATTTTTGGATGGGCTGTCATTTTCCAAAGATTTACTTTGCATCAACTTACACCATTTCAATTCTATCTTAGCATACATTTTCCATGCCAACTTAGCCCCTAAAGCCATGTTCCTTGCAGACAAATTATGAATCCCCAATCCACCATTAGACTTGCTTGAGCACATATTTTCTAGAGATACTAAAGGAATTTTCTTCTTGTCGTCTAAATTACCTTTCCACAAAAATTCTTTTATGATCCTTTCTATTTTAAGAATAACACACTTTAGGGAATGCAATATAGCTAGGTAACAATTTGGAATGGATGCAAGGACTTATTTGACCAAAAAAATTCTACCAGACAACATCAACCATCTAGCTTTCCAAGCAAGTATTCTAGCTTTTATTCTTTCTAACACCTTATTTCAAAACAAAGATTTGTTTGCACCCATAAAGATAGGTATTCCAAAATATGTACATGGAAGTTCTAATTTTTGAAAGACTAGAAACGCTATCAATATTCTTGCTATAGCTAATTTTGTATTGAAAATGTGTACTTTGGATTTGGCTGCATTATTTTTATTCCCTGATGCAGAAGAGTACTTTTCAAGCATTGATTTGACCTTTTTTTTTCAACCAATGAAGATTTACCAAACAACAATGTATCATTTGCAAATAGTGAGTGTGTTACTGAAATACCTGTGTTTGGAATTGAAACTCGTTGCCATATGCCTTTTGAATGAGCCCTCTGAATAAACCTACATAAGGCTTCCAACATCAGAATGAATAGTAAAGGAGATAAAGGATCTCATTGTCTAACTCCTTGAGAAGAACCGAAGAAGCCTACTGGAGATCCGTTTATAATA
>VDFB02271358.1:752877386-752908831 GCA_007258455.2 Sequoia sempervirens
AATGAGCTTGCTGCCTTCCGTGGATTTTCACTAATGAATCCTGGATCATGATGGGAGATTGTAATACCCCTCTTTAGATGATGAGAAGTTCAAAGGATCCCAAGTTAATATGGAAAGCAGAATGGACCTTTTTGACTTCATTAATAACCAAGCGCTGATTGATCTGGATCTGCAAGGTACCGCCTATACCTGGTTGAATTGAAGAATTGGTAAGGACCTGATCCAAGTGAGGTTAGATAGAACGTTAATATCAGATGAATGGTTTTTAAGTTATTTCTATTCCATAAAGGCCCTTTCTAGGGTGGGCTCTGACCACTTTCCAATAAGTTTTATGGCAGATCCTATAAAGGTGAAGAGGAATTTTCCCTTTAGATTTGAATGAATGTGGCTTTCCCATCCTCAAATTTTCAAGGAAATAAAAAAATGGGGGAATATAGTTGTCCTTGGGACTGCCATGTTCAGGGTGGCCAAGAAACTAAGGGAAGTTAAATTTAAGATAAGAAAGTGGAATAAAGAAAATTTTGGTAATATCTTTGGAATCAAGTTCGAGTTACAATTGGAGTTGTCAGAGATTCAGGAAAAAATCCAACAGGAATGATACATTGATGATAATAGGGCGAAAGAAAATAAATTGCTTATGAAATTGCACGATATCATAGCCAAAGAGGAGGAATTTTGGAGACAGAGATCAAGAGTTATGTGGCTCTCTGTTGGAGATAAAAACACTAGATATTTTCACTTGTGTGCGTCAAAACACAGGGCAGCCAATAGAATTTCTCAAATTGATATTAATGGTAACTAGTTTGAGGAGGATGAAGACATTAGAAGACAAGTTGTCCTTTTCTTTAATAATCTCCTTTCAGCGAGTGATGGATTCAACCACGAAGAGAAATATTTACTTTTAGAGGCCATCCCTAATATTGTTGAGGAATATATTACTAGGCTTGCTGCTATTCCTTCTAGGAAAGAAATCAAGAAATTTGTCTTTTCTTTTGAAGGGAATAGGGCCCCTGGCCCCGATGAGTTTCCCATGTTCTTCTTTCAGTGGTTCTGGGAGATTGTTGAAGAGGATGTTGTGAATGCGATTAAAGATTTCTTTGGGTCAAGAAGTCTCCTAAAGGAACTAAATGCTACCTTTTTGGTCCTAATACTCAAAAACCCAAGAGCGGCAAAGTTTGAAGCTTTCAGGCCTATAAGCCTTTGTAATTCTTTCTACAAAATCATTTCCAAGGTTCTGACGTCTAGGATTCTTTGTTCTTGGAAGGCAGATCCTCGATTCTATAGTTACTATCCATGAGAATGTCCATTCCCTTGTGGAATCCAAAACTGAAGGATTTCTCCTAAAGCTGGACTTCTCAAAAGCCTATGATCGAGTGGACTAGAACTTCTTACTCAAAATCATGAGGGCATTTGGCTTCAACAATAGAGTCCTTCAGATGGTTGATCAACTTGTTTCTACAACCTCTATTTCTATTATGGTGAATGGTTCCCCCTCATGCTTTTTTAAGAATTCGAGAGGTCTAAGATAGGGTGATCCTATCTCCCCTATCTTATTCACTATTATGGCTAAATGTCTTGGGAGAAACTTGAAAAGATTAGTTGATCAGGGTTCTTTAGTGGGACTAAGGCCCTCTTCTAGTAATCTGATCTTCTCCCATCAACAGTTCATTGATGATACCATGTTTATGGGGAGATCTATAGTGGCAGAAGCTAAGAACCTGAAAAAAATACTGGATGAGTATGAGAGGGCTTCTGGTCAGATGGTCAATAGATAGAAAAGATTTCTTTTCTTTTTTAACACCCCCGAACACAGAAAAATTAAGATAGCTAGAATCCTTGGATACAAAGTGGATTCTTTACCTTCTATTTATCTTGGGCTGCCCTTATGCCTTAAGCCTCTTGACTCCTTTTGGAGCTCGCTGGATGGAAAAAAGCTCTTCTTAGTCAAGCAGGTAAAATCTAGCTCCTCAAAGCTTCTCTTCAGAACCTTTTGATTCAGGCTTTAAGTCTTTTTAAAATCCCTACTAAATATGTGGATGCTATTGAAAAAATCCAAAAAAGATTTCTCAGGTCGGGTGTTGAAGAAAGAAAGAGAATGCCTCTTATAGGATGGCATTTTGTCTATAGGTCAAAAAAGTTGGGAGGCTTGGGCCTAAGAAAGATTAGAATGATGAATAAGACGCTTCCTGCTAAGCAAATTTGGAGGTCTTTCTCGTCTAATGGGGAATGGAAAGACATTTTAAAAAGTAAATATATGGCTAATTTTGGATCTCTTAAGGCTTTGCTGGACTCTCCTTTTCTGCCTCGTGGATCAGCTTGCTGGAATGATATGATGACAGGGAGAAAGATTGTGGATTTAGGTGTTGGGTGGAGCATAAGAAGTGGAAATCAAGCTAGGTTCTGGGAGGATAGATGGTTCCTAAAGGAGCCATTAATTTATAATGAAAGGTTTAACAGGTGGATTGACATTTGCAAAATGACTTTTGGAACCCATGTTAAGGACTATTGGAGAAATGGGGGATGGGTGGATCTGAGTCAACTTAGCTCAGAGCTTTTATTGATTCATTCCTCATTGATGGCTGTTAGGATGGGATCGAGTCAGCAGGATGACCTTTTAGTTTGGACTGCTAACCCTTTGGGAAACTACTTAGTGTCTTTGATTGTCTCTTTTCTATCCCTCTCTCAAGCCCCCTCTCCCTTCTGGATCAGAGTTTGGATAAAACATCTAACTCCTAAAGTCAATATTTTTTTCTGGATCCTTATTCAAAATAAAGTGCTTACAATTGACAATCTTTGCAAGCATGGTATCTAGATCCCTAATCGATGCTACCTTTGCAAGAATGATGCAGAAACTGCAAACCACTTGTTTCTTCATTGTTTGTTTGTGGCTGCAATATGGGGTAAATTTCTGGCTCTTTGGAACTTCTCGTGGGTATTTCTATATTCCATTGAAGACTTTTTTATTCAGTGGAATGCCCCTTCTATGAATCCTTCTATTCAGAGATTATGGGCTTTCACTTTCCCTTATATAGTTTGGGGTGTGTGGAAGGAACGAAATAACAGAATCTTCAAGGAAACAAAAACCTCAGAGAACAATGTGTTTGAGAAAATATTTAGGCTAATTGTGGAAAATTTTAATATCATCCCTCATTAAGAGAATAAGATGGAGGTTGTGGTTTTCTCTTCCTACAGGCTAAAGATAACTAAGGATTGGAATATTAAAAGTGATGTGTCAAGGGCCTCCAAACCAACTAAAAAAGACCGGGAAGGAGTGTGTTGGAGTCATCCGCCTAGAGGTTGGATAAAAGCCAATTTTGATGGAGCGGCTAAGGGAAACTTGGGGTTGGTTGGAAGTGGGGGTGTGATTAGGGACTCTAACGGTAATTTTTTTGTGGTGGTGGCCATTTCCCTTGGATCTTAGTTAAACCATGTGGTTGAAGCCATTGGAGCCTTTTAGGTTATTAACCTTGCTAATAGTCTAAATTTTAAAAAATTATGGATAGAAGGGGACTCTAAAAACATTATTGATTGCATCCTAGGAAAGTACCCTACTTCATGGACCATTAAGAGTTGGATCAAAGATGTTAAGTCCCTTTTAGCTAAATTTTATAAAGTTAAAATATCTCATGCCTTTAGGGAAGCTAATAGTGTTGCCAATTTTTTTGCTAATGAGGGGGCTAAACAAAAGGGGTTAATTATGTGGCAGAACCTTAATGATTTGGGTGCTGATGTAAGGGCCTTAATCGACTATGATATCATGCATGGGAAAGCTGCCACATTTTTTGATGATGAAGGAGAATAAGGCCAAGTACAACAACATCATTAGATTTGATGGGGTCGCGATTATTAACTCTACTGGCAGTAAGAAGTGGCATGTTTTGTGGGTGCTTTGGTTTGACTGCAACATTTTGATTCAAGGAAATTTCTCTGCTAGTGACACCAGGGAGGTGAATGCGATAATGGGGGGAAATAGGAAGAGGGTGGAGCTTACTAGCTATGAGATGCATAAGAGAAATCTGAAGGTGTGGAGGCAAATCAAGCATGGCGGGCTTCTCCCATTCATCGAAAAGCTTCATGGTCCTAACCCAAAGGCCACATAGTACTTTGGGAAACATTGGAGGAATGGAAAAATAATTCTCTTTGGGAGGAAGGTCAATGTGGACGAGAACCTCATTGGGGAAGTCACTGGTATGCTGACAGAGGGGATGAATTTCTTTCACAACAAAAATTTCTCTAATGAGGTTGTTATTAGGTTTCACAAGAAAGATAAGGAGAAGACAGAGTTGAAAAAAGTCTCCAATAGCTACTTTGAGGCTGATTCGATTAAGGCGTTATGGAGAAAGGTGCTCAGAATTATCATGGAATACATTACTTTGGACGACAGATTCACTAGATTCTACAGCTACCACTTCGCCCTCCTTAATCACTTTCGTCACAAGGTAAGGGTTTCCTTCCCTCACTATTTGTATTATTCCTTTAGTAACAGCTTGGAAGATCATAAGAAGAGTCCTAAGAATAACCCAATTCTACATATTGACCTTATTAGGCTTATTTATGAACATTTTCAAAATATGTCATCTTTATCCAACCCTGTTATGGCCTTAGCCTCTGAAGATTATGATACTGAAAATAGTGTGTCTAAGGAAAAAGATAATTTAGACCCTGAGTGGAAAGAAGAAGACCCTCCCTCCCCTAACAAATCTGGTAAGAAAACTCCTCAGAGTAAACCCCTGCTTAAGAAAGAGTGCCATGTGAAAACCCCCACTGGCTTAGTTTTGAAAGATAAGTCCATTCAAAAGGGTACCCCTATTAATAAATTGGTCTCTTATTTTGAGGATTCCCCAGAGGAAAAAATTGAAGTCCCAAAAGCCAGTAAGGATTCCTTTTTGGCCTACCTTGCCATAGATAGAGAAAATAGACCCAAATTCCCTAAAGACCTTAACCCTAAAGACCACTACTTTAAGCCATACCGTGAGTTTCTTGATGATATCCTTGCCATTTCTAGAAATGGAGTTGTAGATTACTTCAGGATTATGAAGTGGGCCTTTCATGAAATTAAGGATCTTAGCCTAAAAAACATGGCTCTCACTAGTAAGCTGGAGGATTTGGAAGCTAGTCACATCCCTAAATACTGTTGAGGGTGTGAGGAATGAGGATAAAATGAGGTCGTTGGTTGAGGATAATGATGGTAAGGTCAAGTTCCTGGAGGAAGAAATATGTAAAACAAAAGATACCATGAGAACTATCATGGAGCACAATCACAGAATGGTGAAACAAAATACCATTATTATCCATGCTATGGTGGAGAAATTAGAAAATACCCAATAGGGATATTTGATCATGGATTTGGAAGCTGATAAGGACAAAAGCAAGACTGAGGACGCTGGCATTTCGAAGAGGAAGGCAGATTCTACACCCCAAAAGATATCGACTTTGAAAAAGTGTACCCAGGATATGCACAACCTTGAAGTTGAGGGTGTTGATACTTTAAAAGCCTTAGGTTAGCTATGGGTTTTTCTTGTTGCTAGTTTTTTGTTGGCCCTTTCTAGCCTTGGGTTGGGGGTTGCTATATTTTCTTGGTTCTTCGTATTTTATAGCCTTCTTGTCATGGGTACTTTAACATTCAATCTTTTTCATGACTGTAAAATTTGTGGTTTCGGGTCCCTGTAAAACCCATTTTTTCCTTTATCAAAATCTTCATAAGTTTTGTTGAAATGCCAAAATACAAAATGGGGAGCCCAATCAAAGAAAAGGACATTGAATTAGTGGTGGTGAATAAAGGTTTAAAGTAAAAACTATGTAGTGGATGTCAAATATCAAGTTAAATTTGTTTAAATTATTTTAAATGTTGAGTGCTAAATGAAATGGAATATTAGGTGAGGGTAGAAAGTATGGTTGAGGTAATGGGATGGATGTTGGAATTTTTTTGGTTGCTTGTTACTTTTAGTGTTATATGTGTGAGCAACTGTGTGATAACTTGGTTGCTACGACACATGATTGCTAGTGAGTTGTTTTGCAAAGTTTAAGATATGGCTAGGAGGTTTTGGAGGTCCTATAATGAGAGGTGACTTAAGAGGTCCAATAATTGCAGGTTTTTTAGGAGGTCCAATAATTAAAAGAGACCTAATAGTCAATTGTGCATTCACAACCTCAACTAAGTTAACTACTTATTGATGATATTTTATCGAGGGGGGATCTAATGTCACCTTAGCATCTTTATCTATGCAATACATCTTATTGTCTTTTGAACGAAATGTATCAATGATTTCATACTCTTGTCCAACAATATCTTCCCAAGTAGGAGAGGTAGGAGAAGAGAAACACAAAATATTCTCATGATGCTCAATAATTGGATCTTCTAACACCAAGATACCTTCTCACAAGTAGTCCATATTGGGAGAAGAACTAACATGATTGTTAATGTTTTTATTTTGTTTCCTTAGATTATTCTCATAGGTAGAAAAATTATAATTATACAAGCCACGTGTTACCATATCAAAAAAAAATCTTTGAAAAGGAAACATTTTGTTACTAGCCCAATGGATCAAACGATCAAAATTAGATAGATCTGAAAATAAAATTGCAAAATAGAAACTAGATCTGAATAGAGAATAGACTCAGGGATTTGCACAAAAAAATTAGCTTAAAATGACTAGACTAGGGCACTTAGGGCACCATGTCCTACATAGGTTTTTAAAATTTTCAAAATTTGATTGTGTAAAATATTGTTTAAGGATCTTAGGTCTATTTACAGATAGGTCAAACAGTGAATATTTTTCCAGATTTTCCCAATTTATGATTATGTAATTTAAAATGCAAGTATGCAACAATTAGTGATTTTTTCAAGTAATAAAAGAGAATTGTAAATACAATTTATACATCTTAAGATGCAAGAAATGACTAATTCTAATATGTAAAAATATGAAAGTGATGATGTTAATTCCTTTTTGAAACAAAACAATACAAATTTTCACCTTTTGAGCTATATGCATGATGTTTAAATGAATGCAATGAACACTTTTAGATTACATTTTAGATTTTAATGACCTAATACAAATTTGTGAATGTAGTTGGAACATAGATTTGAGTTATAATGAGTGAAATAAACCATATTGCAACTTATGATGCAATATCATATGTATTTTTTTGTATGTTTATGCCTTTTATGATGCAAAAATAAATTCCTAAATGAATAATGCCACAAAGTATAATGCTAAACCTAGATCTATGATGAATTGCTTCAGATTCATAAGGTATATAATGTTAACATGTTAGGCTCACTAAAATGAAAAATTGAAAAAGTGAAACACTAAGATTTGGCCCTAGGGCTTAGGAACTTTTCTTAAACTTTTCATGTAGGATTTGAGGTAGTGGTGGTTTGATGGATTTGGACAAGATATATGATTGAATTAAAACCTGAAAGGTGAGTCAACCTACCCTTGACCAAATCTAAAAGTAACATAAGAATGAAAGATAGTGATTCAATTGACCTAATGATGCAAATTACTATTTCAATGCAAATACAATAGATATGAGGTATCATAGATAAAATCAAACTTTAGAAATGTATTGAGCAGGACACTATGCACCTGTGGTATAAATTTGAGCTCGATTTTTGAGGATTTTTCCTCTAGGGGTGCCATTGTCCTAGTAGCTCTTTTTTAGGATTATTTTCACAATCCGTGAGAGCTAAGTCAGAGATTTTGATTTTCATCTACAAATTTATCAGATCTTTCTATAATTGAGTTTCCATGAGTTGTCAAGGTGTGGGGTTTCGATTCTACACATTCAAAGAGAGAAGAAAGGTTGTGCCACTTAGGGGCTTGTCTTAGTCAAAACCCATGTTAGTGTTTCCACTTCCACAATGGAAATGTCAATGATAAATGTATAAATGGTAAAAAGGAATGATGAATCCACAAAGTTTGACAACTCACCACCCTTCAATGGCTTACTTAAAGGACTAAATTCATACACATCTCCTCAAGGCTTGGATCTTGTTTTCTTGAATTGTCGGAATTTCTTGAATTTCTTGGAGACCTACAAGGGTTAGTCTTCACAAACATAAAAATGAAAACATGAAATCACATATACTTTGACATGATGCTTGGATCTTGAATTGCTGCAATAAATCTCTGAAAATTTTCTCTTGACTTGCTTCATAAGGCTCTTGACAATAATTTATCCTATTTAATTTTCACGTAGTTTTCAAATGATGCAATAACTAGGTATTTATACACAATAATTCTAATTTCCTGAAATTAAATTATGATATCTGAGTTTAGATATTTGAATTTAAAATAATAAAATACCAACATTGACATATTTAAATTTGGAGCCAAAGAAGGGGGTCATAGGTGCCCTAAGCACTAGTGTCCTAGACCTATTTTTTGAAATTAAGGAGTCAGCCTGGCCAAAGCATTAAATGAAATAATTTGTTTTGTGCTTGCAATTTGTCAAAAATAAAATAAAATGGGCCATAGAATGCATAATTTAGGAAATTAGGTGCTCAATTAGGTCCAATTACTTAAGGGGGAGAAAAACATAGTGTAAAATTATCAAGGGTGACAATTACGATGCTACATATCCCTTCCTCTTCAAATTAAATAAATAATCATATTTATTTAGTTTGATCATTTTATTCTTCTCATAAGAATTAAATTAAATATTTAATTCTTCCCCTTTTCTCTGTCTTTGTCACATCTTTCATAATTTATTCATTATCCCTAATTTTGGTCTTAATCCCTTATTTAGGAATGTGCATAAACCTAATCCATGAATCTAATGAGGTGTCTCATCCTCCAACTTTTACAACTTTCCTTCTAATCATTCTTCCATTAATCTATTCACCACCTAATTACCTCCTTAATTACTTGCACATGCATAACCCCTTGATTAAGAAGGGTATAATCACCTTACCATTTATGTCTTTCTTTCTTGTCAAGTCAACCTTAAATGCATTCTCCTTTTGGATAATTAACCCCACATGGGTGAATTCTCCCAAAGTACGCAAAGGAATTTAAAATTCCTTTTCATTCCTCCTTTCCAATCATAATGGAGGATTGGACAAGAAATCCATTTATGAGGGATATCTTGTCCATCTCCCAATGTACTTCCAAAGTACCAGCCTCCTCTCAAGGCCTCACATGATGAAACTTGTCACCATCCTAGGCATTGAGAAGTCAAATTTCCCCCCTCTTCCTCCCATGGTGACACTTTCCATCACCATATGAGTTAGTCTCAAAACATCTCATCCATTAATTTACAACTTTAAATCTCAACCCTCCATACTACTCATGCCCTCTCAAAAGACTAAAACACTTAGCCTTTTTTCATAACACACAACTTTGAGCAATATTTCACCATTATGCTACCAAAATAGTATTGAGAACACATCGAAATCATTATCACCAAGGCAATCTACTCATCAAGCTCATCAACATACTCTTATTTCGTCAAATTTGAAGAAGGTATGAGCCTTTTATCCCTAATCTTGATTGTTGCATGATTTAATGTGTCTACTAGGTTTTCATTGTGATTCTTAATATTTAGAATACGTTATTTCACTACACATAACACCTTATACCATAAATGTAAAACCTATAACCTTTACCATATACACAATATCCTCAACCCTAAACCTTATACCTTATACCCATAACCATAAGCGTAATACCCTCAACCCTATACATTATACCCTTCATCCTACGCCCTCAACCTTATACCCTCACACCTATGCCCAATACCCTCAACCCTCAACCCTAAACCCTACACCCTCAACCCTATACCTTATACCCTCAATCTGACACCCTCAATGTTATAACCTACTTCATAAACCCTATACTCTTGACCCTATATGCAATACCATCAACCCTCAACCCTATACCCTATACACTAAACCCTAAACACAATCCATCAACCCTAAGCCCTAAAGCCTATACACCAAACCCTCAAACCTAAACATTATACCCTTGACAGTATGCCTTATAACCTCAACCATAAACCCTATACCCTTGACCTTATACCCAATACCCTCAACCCTAAACCCTAAACCCTATGCCCTAAACATTATACCTTATACCCTCAACCCTAAACCCTATACCTTATACCCTCTACTGTAAAACCTATACCCAATACCATAAACCCTATACCCTATACCCATAACCCTATACCCTCAACCCTAAACCCTATACCTTATACCCTCATTCCTACACCCTCAATCTTATACCCTACATCATAAACCCTATACCCTTGATGCTATACCTAATACCCTTAACCCTAAAACCTTAACCTTATACCCTATACACTTAACCTTATACCCTTAGCTCTAAACACTATCTCTCAACCCTAGGCCCTAAATGCTATACACTAAACATGTAACCCTAAATTCCATAACCTCAACCCTCAACCCTATACCTTATACCCTCAATTTTAATATTATACCCTCAACTCTATACACAATACCCTCAACCCTAACCCAATACCCTTAACTCTATACCCTAAACCTTACACCCTATACCCTCAACCCTAAACCCTATACCTTATACCCTCAATCATGAATGTTATACCCTCAACCCTAAACCATATACCTTATACCCCCAATTGTAAACCTAATACCATCAACCCTACTCCCTACACCCTCAACACTATACCTTATACCATCAACCCTACACCCTCAACCTTATACCCTCCACCATAAACCCTATACCTTCAACCCTATACCCAATACCATCAAACTTCAACCCTAAACCCTATACCTTATACCCTTAACCCAATACCCTCAACCTTATAACCTCCAATGTAAACCCTATACCCTCAACCCTATACCCAATACCCTAAACCCTAAACCCTATACAATTTCAACTCTAAACACTATCCCTCAACCCTAGGCACTAAAGCCTATATGCCAAACCCTTAACCATAAAATTCATACCCTTAACCTTAAACATTATACCCTCAATCATAAACCCTATACCCTTGACCCTATACCAAATACCCTCAACCTTATACATTAAACCATATACCCTATACCCTATACCCCTAGAGCTTACACCCTCATCATAAACCTAATACCCTCAATCCTCAACTATACACATTACACCCTCCTCCATAATCCCTATACCCAATACCCTATACACTCAATCATATACCCTCAAACCTAAACATTATCCTCAATCATAGGACCTAAAGTCTATACACTAAACCCTCAACCCTAAAATATATACCCTCAACCTTAAACCTTATAAAAACCATGAAATATATACCTCAACCCTAAACCTTATACCATCAACCATAAACCATGAATAATTTAGACCTAGAGAGGGGAGGGAGAGAGAGGGTGGAAGTGAGAGAGAGAGGGACGGGAGAGAGAAGAGAGGGATAGAGAGGGAAGGATCAATAGAGAGTGGGAGAGAGAGAAGGTGAGGGAGAGAGAATAATTTCTTCACAAAACACAAGTGTGTTATAACATTCTCACATTATGTAGAATGCAATCACATAATGTGAGTGTGTATGACATGCTGTCAACATTAATGCATCACATAATGCACACCATGTTATAACTCACTCATTTTATTATTTCTTTAGAAATTTCCAAGCCTTTGTCTTGAATTTTCCTCGGGTTCCAACCCAAAGGGTTGGAGTGACTTTTCAACATCCAAATAAGTATTTTACAAATTGTAAGAAAATGGCATAATCTTAAGCATGCTCCCCATTAGGTTTGTACATGTTTCAATATCAAGTAAAAAAATACCACGACGATGTTAATCTCTCTTTTAGCTTTCTAAACATGTAATTTTTTAAGTTTTGAGTATGTTAATGTTTTCATCTTTAATTTTTTTGTTAGTGTATCTATTTTTTCAAAAACCAATTTATGGTATTGTTTACTTTATTTTTTAACCGTTCATCAAAATTTCAAATAAAATACATTTTTAGAAACTAGACTCCATTCTACATGTATTAAAAATATATATTTTTGATTAGTTTTCAAAAAATTATGGGGGAGCATGCTCAATTTTCTATTTTTTAGAATGTTTCCACTTTGAAAAGTAGTAAAAATCATATATTCATTAAAAATTTAGTAGAAAATTTTAACATAAACTACATGGTGTTAGCTAATTTCTCACCAAAGTGATTTTTGAAATGCTAAAAAAAAAAATTAGGGGGGCCACACTAGATGCTATCTTATGCTTTTTTGAAAAAGGGACCACTTTGTGTGACCCCCCTTTTTGAACCCCTTAATCTCTATCATTCAAAAAAATAGTAGTTTAGAAAGTAGATTCAAAGCACTACGACTCTTGTACTAGATGGCATGTCACGCAAGTGTCATTGGTCATGTGAAATTTTTTTACCAAGTGGACTACAGTTTATAGGCGGGGCTACTAGATTCCCATAGTCTAAAAAAAAGCATTATGACTCTTGTTTTCATTGCATCTTCAAATCTTTAGTGTAACTATCTTCAATTTCTCATCCAAGACTAGTATTTCCTAATTTAAGAAAAAAGGTGGCCACTTAAGACCCTTTTTGTCCCCCATTTCCATGTACTTACCTAACTATAAAAAATAAAATACTAAATATACACATTCCTATATGTATCAATAACAAGAATAACAATGTGATGTATGTGTTATAGTTGACAATTATTTAGAAATGTGAGTATTGGCCAAGACTCTTAGTCCTTTTCCAATCTCTTATCATCAATCTAATATCCTCCTCCATTACTTCTCAATATTCAATTTACCACCATTTATAAAGAACAAAAATGTAATAAGACCTAGTGCCAACTAAAAAATACTACAATGACCATGGGACTAATATTAAATGATTTTAATTCCTTAACCTTCCTTAGAATTGGGCATATCCTTTGTTTCTTGTAATGTGATCTTTTCATACATGACTTTGTTGAGATATAATCTCTAAAATTCAATGTGGCTTCAATGATGAAAATTTGTATGACCAATACTTAAATAGGTACATAAGTTGATTAGGTCCCCCCTTTTAATACGAACACATCACAACTTATACCAAAGCAACCAAATTACAAATTGAACACATAAGCATGTTTATGGTATTTACAAGATGTACTCTAATTATATTTTGAAGGCTTCATGAAGAATATGTGGTACTATATGTTAAAATGAATAGTTATAGTTTCATGTGCATGTGCAATCTGAAGATTGTGAATACAAAATAAATTTGTAGTAAGAGAAAAAAATTATGACAATAAATAAACACCTATAAATAACTAGTTGATACAATATTACTTGATCATTTAGTTTCTCTTGTATTCTTGCAACAACAGAGGTCTAATAATGGAGGTCATGATTGCGATTGTCTATGTGACCTAGGTTTTCTTTTAGGTACCCTAGACATCCAATGATGTACCCTAGATTTCTATTGAGTGCTTTAATCCTTTCCTTTTTAGCTAATCCTTTTTTATAAGTATGTCTTGATCCTTTTTGAGTGTTGGAGGTGAAATAATTTTTGTGGGAAGCCAAGTGTTTGGTAGGAAAGATGAATTTGAATTTAAGGGAGATGAGTGTGCTTGGTCTTGTTTGGGAATATACTAGATTGAAAAAATGGTTAAGAAGAGAATAAATAGGTGTAACTGGCCTTGTATTGATGCAAAGTATGGATATAGAGAAATTGTGTCTCAAAGTAATGAAAATGGTGAAAGTCTACTTAATAAATTAAGGTGATAAAATAAGTGTGAAATAAAAAAGAAAAAAATGCTACCAACTAGAACTAGGTGGCTTGCCAATGAAAGCTAACTATCCAAATTTAAGCTCCTATTTATCCTCCTCTAAATAATATAAATTTACTAAAACATAAAAGAATTACAAAACAAACCATTAAATTTTGGAATTACCATTTCTCCTTTAAAAAAATAAAAATAATTTTTTTTTTTAATAAATATACCCATTTCTACCAAAGTTTTGTAATAAAAATATTTATTTATTAAAAAAATTAATAGATTCCAATTACACCACTCCAACAAATCACACTAATTCTAAAGTTGCGTAAATACAATAAGTCAAAGAGAATAAAGATAGTATAAACCTCGTGATTAAAGAAACTTTATAATGAGATCCTTTCTAAATAAACAAAGGGCTAACATTAATGTCCTTATATAGGATAACTCTTCTCATTAAATTTGATTCAGACATTGAAGTCGGAATAAAGTGACACCAAGCATACTTGATGAGGTCGAACACTTTCCATCTCTGTGATCTCTTTTGTTCCCACTGCTCCCCACAATAATTTTGAGGACCAAAATTATGGGTTGGAAATAGGTATCCTTGGTTACTTACAAAGAGGATTCTTCAATTGAATGTGAGTGAGGTGCAACCCTAATTGATGAATTGAAAGGCATGGGAGGATCAATTAGCTCAACACCATTTCCTTCCAACATTTGAACCACTCTATTCATGCTCGGTCGATCTGTTGAATTGTATTGAATGCACCATAGTCCTACTTTAGCCAATATTATTGCTTTCTCCTTCTCTTCACATTCTATTTCTGCTTTACCACTTCCTCTCAACCCCCTCTCCAATTACCCATTCTCCATCAATTTGAATGCCCACTCTGGAAAATACAATTGACTAGACCGGCTTACCTGCACACAATTATTCTTCCTTCCTCCAGCCATCTCCAATAATACCATTCCAAAACTATAAACATCTAATTTGTTTGTTACAACTCCCAAATTTCTACTTCACACTTCTAGAGTAGCATATCCTGGTGTTCCTTGTTCTACTATCATTGTTATATGATCATCTTTCTTCCCACAGAGTTTTTCCAGACTAAAATCAGCTACCTTTGGTGTGAACTCTTCATCCAATAATATGTTGTGGGGTTTTATGTCAAAATGAATGATACGATTATCACAATCTTGATGTAAATAGGCTATTCCACGAGTTTCACCCAAAGCAATTGAATACAACTATGCCCAATTTAGGATTGCTTCTTTCTCTCTTCCTACAAATATAAACTCGTCTAGAGATCCATTAGCCATGTACTCATACACCAATGCGTTTTTGTGTTCTTCATAGCAATATCCCATCAACCGAACCAAATGAACATGATGGATCCTTCTGATGGTTGCTACTTCATTCATGAATTGATTCTCATAGTGCCTTGACTGATCAAGTAGTTTAACTGCCACCAGATTGCCAGTAGGTAGCTTTCCTCTATATACCACTCCAAAACCTCCTTTCCCCACTTTATGTGCAAATTTATTGGTGATCTTCATGAGCTAAGAGTATGAATATCTACATGGCATTTGATGAACATAATCTTGTAGTAATTTCTCCACATTAGAAAGATCGGGTCTCTTAGAGGAAGTGGGTAACTGCCTCTTTCGACTAACAAAGAGAAGTACTACTCCTATCAGTAACAATACAGCGGTTCCAATAACCCCACCTAAATAAAATGTTTAAGTTAAAAGATTCAATGAAAGACAAAGATCAAGAAAATAGAGAGAGGAATAGATCCTAAGGAAGGAAGGGTAGTAATTTGTGATGATGGCAGTTTCAATCCTTAAATTGTCTACAATGCCTAAATCCATAAAAGTCAGCAAATGTAATGAAAAATTATTTCCAAAGGTATGCATACATCATCTCATAAAGCCTCAATCAATAAATTTACCAATATTAATAAAGATCCCATGCCCAGGGATGGTCACCTAGAATAATAGTCTTGGCTTGGGACTTGCCTGCAAAGCCGCATACACAAGTCTTGTGACCAACATTTACAAAAGTAATATCAAGAAATTTGGTAAAACAGTATTTAAATTTCTAATATGGATTCCTAAAATTTCAACTTATTAACCTTTTCTAAATTTATTAGACAAGGAATCGATACCATTAAGAATGAAGACATACTCACTTTTAGGCTGCTTGCAATAAATCTGCATCCAATCAGTTGTTTTATATGCACAAAACTCGGCCTCAGACATGCATTCCGTGTAGATAACTTTGGGATTCCATTTTACTTGGAACCCATTTACACTTACATGATATTTACACTTACTAACAAAACTCAACTCTTCCGTCAATTTAAAATACCAACTATAATTACATGGTAATGGAGACATGACTAGTTTATCCTCAATTGTATCAGGAGGGCATTCCTCCCATAGAGTTAAATACTTGTAGCCATTGGTAATACTAAATGGAGGGCTAAGCAAGATTTCTGTTGTATGGCTATCAAATAATGATGGATTGCATCTTCCCTTCCATATACTCTTGTCGATTATTGTCATGATGTGATACTCTTTCAGTTTTCTGAGACTTTCACTATGTAGTATTCATAGCCACTAATATTAATTAGAGCCATATTCAGTTCAGAAACATAATCAAGCTGAAGCGCAGGATCACCACAGCCGGTGTCAACTCCCCAAAAGGATATGGGAAAATATAGTCCCCACATTGAAAGTGCGAGCAAGCTCGAGATGAAGAAGTGAGGCATGATATATATATTGTGAGAAAGAGGAAGCGCAAGCGGTATAGAGGGGGCTGAGGTAGGCCTTCCATTTTCATCTTCGTTACAAGAGTAAGAAGAAAACAGTAATGGAAATGAAGTAAAGAGGGGACATGAATGACAGCTTAATAGCAGAGAAAGATAATGCGATAATGTGAGGAAAGACCTGGCGTAAGGAAGACCGTAGCAAAACTAGCAGAGTCAATACGCCAATTTGACTCCTCTTTTCCATTGCCCCATCTCAATTAACGAAGACAAATTTAACACTAGAGTTTCCCAACGGCTTCGGTTGTCTCTTTCGGATAAAATTCCATGCCAATACCTCAATACACCAATTTGACTCCTTCGCCAATACCTCAATACACCAATTTGACTCCTTTCATGAAGATAGATTTAACGCCAGTGACTTCGTTTGTTTCTTTCTGCCATATTCACATGTACTCCTAGTGATAAAATTCCACACGGTTTCTTTGACATATGAGAGTCGCGCATGACCACAAAAACATTTGAATTCCTTGAAAATGGTTCATAAGGAAGTATAAAATGTTGCCTTTATTTTAATTTTCAAAGCTATGTTAAACTAGCAATTGAACCTATATTGGTTTAGTGGGCACAATGATGAATTTATTACAGCAAAAATTTATTTTCGAGAGAATCTCCTCATGGTTATTTTTTTAATCATAAAAAAAATTCAAATTAAATTTTTTTTTAATAATGTTTTTCAAAAAAAAAAATATCTCTTTTTTGTTTACTTAAGATTACATAGGTATTTTTATGAATGTATATTTATGAAATGAGAATGTAGGTCATATTCATATGACAATCTTCAAACTCTTGAAAAATTGTGTTTGTAGAGTAGGAAAAGTAATCGTAGATCTAGCTAGATTAACTAGGATTAACATTTTTTACTTTGACTCCACATTCTAATATAAGCCAACTAGGGTTGGCAATTGGCTTGTTTCCACAAAGGAGAGCTAATCTCCTAGGGTTTGTGTTCTCTTGAGTTGCAAAGATGACAAATTTTTTGTTTGTTTTAACAAGCCTATTTGATACAAACCTTAGATCTAAAAATGTAATTTATTGCACAAATGAAAATGAAAATTGTCAAAATAATTGCAAATATGAGAAGGAGATACAAAGAGGAACCTACTATTAAAATTTGAACCTGATTTGGATGGATAGGGGTGCTACTACCCTAGCCTAGAGAAGTTTTTGTGGGATTGAAAAATTCTAAAAGATAGGTTATAGTTTGCTTTGTTTTCCTTGTGACCTGTCACAGATGAAACTTCTGAATCTATCCTACACACATGGAAAGAGGGAGAAAGGTTGTGCTATATAGGGATTTTCCTAAGTCAAAAAATGATGATGATCAAAAGGGTATGCCCTAGGTTGGGCAGAGGTTAAACTAATAATTGATTGAAATGACAAATGATAAATGGATAATGTTACCTTAGGCATGGAACCCTTGTTAAAGTGATGTTCACACCATAAGTCACCATAAAATTTGATTCATGGATGTTTGGATTACTCGATAGACCTACAAGAGGCTAGTCCATAAAACACAATAGATTGTTGTAGCTAATATATAGAGGATAACTCATACATCTTTATAAAATGGCATGATGGATCATAATAGCTCCTTGCTCATAATTGCTTCCTTCTTCCTAATGTCTTGCAAGCATTATTTTGATTGATGAAAATTTTGTAATAATGTTGCTAATTTTTCCCTTGAATTTTCCATGATTGCGTTTAGGATGCTTAATAGTAATTCGAAAATCGTTAACATTTTAAATGGTGTAAAAAACTTGTATTTATATATGCATTTCTTTATTTCCAACAAAATTAATTATCAAAATCCAACAAATGAAATTGGATTTTTAAATGTTAAAATGTCAACAATAACATATTTTAAATTGGGCTAAAATATGCTAGACAGAGGTGCTAGCACCCTAGTCTAGACCTATTTTGGGGCTTTTATTTTGTTAAATAAATATTAAAGAATATTTTTCCCAATTTAATTCTAATTTTCTAAAGATGACCATAAAATAAGCAATTTAAGAGTACAATTGGGTCCAAGCACATAAGGGGAGCTAAAACTAGTGTGAAATTATCAAGGGTGATAATTTACGATGCATCAGTGTTTCTTTTGATAATTTATGTTTTCAATTATTATCATTGCTCTATTCATATTTAGACCCTATGCTTTTTGGTTGTAAATTCCCAAACCATTTGTAAAGGGATTTGTCATAAGCCACCAAGTGTGATTAGAGAAATTAAAATTAATTATAGTTCTTGTTTTTTATATGAATGTACAATATAACATTGAAATATTACAACATTAAAAGAGAAATAACTAATGTGGCTTGCCTTCATTTTTATAGACAAAAGCAATCACTTTTCCAAGCATATTAACATATAATTTAATTTAAAAAGTACATAAAATTATTAGTCCCTATCATCTTAAGATAATTCTACAAATAAATATTTGTTAATTAATTTTTATTATGTATATTGTTTAATTAATTTATTTTGTACAATCAATCTATATATTTCATCTAACGCTACTTACATATTGGTGCTTTGTAGAACTTGTTGTCCAATGCACAACACCACTATCTCTAACTATTCATCATTTGAAATTGAATTTGATATGCCCATTTTTTGCTCAATAATAGGGCATGCTAGTAGTGAGACCATTGAATTTAACATTTTTCTATGTATTACAACCAAATCAATTGTTTCAAAAATATGTATTATTGAAGAGAATGTATCTTGTTTATTTATAGAATAAAAATTATTGGCGTGTGATATGAGGTTCCACCAATTGATTTGTGTTGCCATTGTAATTCTTATATTTGAAAGAAAGTAAATACCAAATTTTATTTAGGAATGTTTATCTCCATTTCTAAAAATTATGTTAAATGTGACCATCACATGAAATCTTCTTAATAGTGTTACCCCATATGATATTCCAACACACATTGAGATGTTTCATAAACATTGGGATTGTGATTTGGGAATGTCTCACAAATTTTTTTGACAATATATTATAACAACCTTGGTTTAATGGAGCAATCTAGGTAGACTAGCAATCAATATTTACCAAAAATAGGTTTTAGGTTTGGGTTTTAGTTTTGGTGTGTTTGAGCTTTATTTTGACATTTCTCAATATTGGATGTGATTGACATGATCAAAAATTATAAAATTGCACTGTTGTCCAATTTTAGTCCTGGCACATAACATGACAATTTCAATGAAATAATTGTTTGAAGAAATTTATGCAGTTTAGCAATAAATAATTTGACATGAAGATTGTTGAAGATATTTGTGAATTAATGGGGGATATTTTTGAAGACAAGGCTCTTCAGCTCTAAGGAAAAAACCCTGCTCCTTGTTTCCCAAGTATTTATTTAGCTCTTATAATTTTAATCCAATATTTATTTCCTTCCAAAAGATGCCACCCAATTTTTGCACTAAGATATTTATTAAAAAGCTCCAACCTTCTGATTCCAAGACAACCATCTCATTTCAGAGCACAAAATTTATCCCAAACTACAAGGGCCATCGTGTTTCTCTCCTACATTCTTGACCACACAAACCTCCTTTGGATCTATTCAATTCTTTTCACAATGAAGATAGGGATAGTGAAGAGGGAACGGTAATAGACTGGTATGTTTTGTAGTGAATCTTTGAGAAGTTGTAACTTCCTAGCTTGGCTTAGGATTTTTTCTTTCCAACCTGCCATCTTTATTTAAATCATTTCAATGATATAATTCCAAAAGTTACTGTTCAGTTTCTTAGAGATAAGCGGGAGACCAAGGTAAGCATTAGGGAGAGAAACATCATGGAAACCAAGTATTTTCATCACCCTAGCTTTAACAATCTAATCAGCATTAAAGAAGTAATTCTTACTTTTGTTGTAGTTAATATGCTGGGTTGAGGCTTTTGCATAATCATTGAGGCTAGATTTCTAATGTTTGGCTTCAACAACTAAGACTTCTCCCATAAGGATGGTATCATCCACAAATTGTTGATGAGTAGCTTTGGAGGGAGAGAGGAGGCAACCTTGAACCCTTTTAACAACTCATAATCCAAAATATTTTGAATGTTTCTACCAAGAACCTTTGTCACCACAATAAAGATGTATGGGGAGAGGGGATCCCCTTGTCTTAAAACCTACCCATAAGAGAAGAACCCCTTAGGGACTCCATTCACAAAAAACATTAAATTTAGGGGTCATGACACAAGAGATGATTAATTGGAGGAATATTCTATTAAACCCAAAAAATTTAGGGAAATTGTAAGAAAAATTTAGGACACCCTATCATACGCTTTTGAAATATCCAATTTCAACACCATTCCTTATTTATTGCTAAGATCCATAGAGTGAAACACCTCCTGAGTATAGATAGCAACATCTAAAATACGCCTTCCTTGAACAAAACCTTTCTAGTTAACATCAATCATCTTTGTCAAAACCACCTTCAATCTATTAACAATTATCTTAGAAAATATCTTATAAGTGGTATTCTAGAGGCTGATAGGTCTAAAATATTTCATGGATGAAACTTCTTCTTTTTTAGGGATAAGAGTTATAAAAGTGGAGTTAAGTGATTTAAAAGTTTTCCAAATCTGAAGAAGTCACAAGAAGCATTTAAGAGGTCTTTAAAATTAATATACCAAAACTCCTAGAAAAAATAGGAGGGAAACCATCTAGCCTTGAGGCTTTGTATGCACCAAAGGAGAAAATAACAACCGTAACTTCTTAAAGAGAAACAAATTTAGTTGGGTCTTCAAGGTCTTGTTTAGAGATGACTTGGGGAATCACCTGAAGAAGTCATTCCAACTCATCAGAGTCAACCTCAAAATCCTTTTGAAAGTCAGAGAAGAAAGAGACAACTTATGTTGTAATTTCCTCCTCTGAATTCAGGATGGAGCCATCATCTTTTATAAGATATGTAATCTTGTTTCTACTTCTATGTTTCATAGTTGATTGGTGGAAAAACTTAGTATTTTTGTCTCCTTTAGAGAGCCATTGACTCTAGAATTCTATTTCCAGAAAATCTCTTCTTTCTTATTGATTTTGTACCATTAAGCCCTTAAATATTGTTCCTTGTTACATATAGCCTCATCAACATCACCTATTTCCATCATATTTCACACCTCTTTGATGTTGGCTCCAGTAGATTTCTTAGTATGAAATATGTTACCAAAAGAAAACTTAAATTCCATCCTCTAATCATTTCCTTGATTTTCTTGAGTTTATTAGCCAAGAGGTACATAGGGGTTCCAACACAAGACCTTATTCCACCATATGTCCATAAGATATTTAAAGTTAGGGCGGTGAGTCCATATAAATTCATATCTGAATGGAGGGGTCCCTTAACAACATTGTCCTCCCACCTAAGGAGAAGGGCATTGTGGTTCGAGCCAAATCTATGAATAGAAAATAAAGTTAGAGTTTGGAGAATGTTCCAGTTGGAAGAAGTAGGAAAGAGGTTTATTTTTAATTGAATGAGGTGGTTTCCCTAGTGTCTATTAGACCAAGTGAATAAGGATCCCATGAAAGGAACATCAATGAGGCCAACTAAGTTGAGAAACCCAACCAAATCCATCACGTTATCTAAAAAATCCTCCAAGCCCCTTTTTTCTTAAAAGGAAACAACAGAGAGTTAAAGTCCCATCCAAAAATCCAATAATCCTCTTTGTTGTGACTTACTTGATTAGCTAGAAAATCTTGTAAGTCCAGTCTATCCAAGTGGGAGTTAGGCCCATAAATATTTAACAAATTCCATTTCTTGTATGTGACAAGATCTTCAAGAGAGACTAACAAACAATTCTTACTGAAAAACCCAAAGAACCCTTAAATCTAATCGAGTTCTAGCAAGTAGCTATACCTCCCCTAGGTTCCATCAACATCATTGACAACATAATTAGCAGTGGGCCAAAAATTCTTAACAAATTTATCAAAAGTTTCCTTTTTTAATTTTGGTTTCTTGAATCAATAAAATATTTGATCTTTCATCAACCAAACAAGTCTTAATCAAATGTTGTTTATAGGGACTATTTAGGCCCCTTATATTCCAAGATAGCATCTCCATGAGAAGGTAACAAGAGAAACCAACACCACCTTGGTTTTGCAAAGGAAAAGTAGCTTCCCTTACTACTTTATTTCTTTTTCAACTTAGGACCATAAAGTAGCTCTAGAGTCTTTTGTTTTTAAGAGGCTACATCTCTCACAATGTCTTTATTTCTAGCTTCCTTCTAGGATGGGCTTCCCACTTTGTTCCCTCCTCCCACATCAAGTTTCTTTTTATTTATGGATTTGGAGTTAATTTATGTCCAATATTTTTCAATTGTACCCTCAACAGGAGACGAAGAGAAGCCTAGCTGGGCCAAGGCATCCCTTATATTTTTGTTTTGGTTTGAAGGCAACTACATATTATCTCCCTCTAACTGTTTCTCTTGGAATGAACCTAGAGGGGAGGAGACCATTCCCATACCTATTTGAAAATCAATCTCACCCTCCTCAAGAACTTCCAATTTATCTTCCAGTTGAATGTTAGTTTTATTTTTTGAGACTGACAAAGTGGATCCTTTTGATTATCCTTCTTGAGACTACGATTAAAACCCTTTCTGCATTCCTTCATTTTCTTCTCCCTCTTAGTTTGAGGTTGCTCAAAGCTTTGATTAAGCCCATTAGAGGGGAAAATTGATTCTCCTTCTTCATTAGGACACTTTTAAGGAATGAACATTACTTCTTTTAGGGGTGAAGAATTGATCCCTATGGAGTTGGTTACCTATTCTTTGTCTTCATTAATTTATTTGTTGATCTCTACTGTGGAAGATCCCAACACAACTCTTTTCCCCCCTTTGAAGAAACCTTTTGTGGGACAAATTTTAGAATGTTTAGATTAACTTTCTCTTTCATTGCCATATCATCATTTTGGGGAGAGGAGATTAGCTTCGGACCCACTTGGCCACTTTTAGAGTCCAAGAGCCTCATATTACAAGTAGCCTAAAAATGGCCAAAATTCTTATAGATTTGACAAAAAGATTTCACATTTTCATATTTCAAAGGTAGTATCTATTTTCCAAACTTAGACTTCAAGACAACAAAGGTAGGGAGGACAATGTTAACTACAACATTAACACAAATTCTAGAAAAAACCAATCTAGTCTTGAGTTGAGTGACCTTGTCAATAGCCAACAAGCTCCCAAAGCAATCAATAATCCCCCTAAAAATACTATTATTCCAGAATTCCAAAGGAAGGGCTAGGAGACAAACCTAGGTTCGGGGAACCTTTCCTAGGTCAACAGATCAGTCAAAAACCAATTTCCATTTACAGAGACAATTTTCTTTTAAAACCAATGTCAAATGCCCAAGGTCCTCCTATAAACACCTTAATCAGATCTTCATGTAAGAAAAAGGTAACTTGAGAAACACACCTTTAGCTATAACACTAATGGAAACACTACCTTTAAGATTCCAAACTAAATCAACCCATTTCCTTACTTGGCCTATGTTCGGATGGTACACCAATAAATTTCTTACTAGAGATAGTTTTATATTCTTGATGGCTTCATTCATTAGCTCTTTAGGTCCTTCTACTTCTAGATCATTGATAGAGTAGGAGGCAATCTCCATACCCTAATTAGCCATAGCAAGAGAGATTTTTCCCACTAGGTTGACCACAAAAGATATTGAATTCTCTTCAGAGAAAAATGAATCTAGCCAATAGGATGGAGACATTAGGAGTTTTCCAGGGGTATGGATTGTAACCCCTACAAAAGACAAGGTAGCACACCCCAATGCAATAGTAGAATGGAGAACAACATTTTTGGATGGGTGATCCCACTTGGCCCCCCATTAGGCAAACACATCTAAAAAAACTCTCAAAAATAGCAGAGAATATTTGAAATTATCGAGTGCGCTCAGAAACATCTAAAAAAACCAAAGCTCACATTGTTACATCTTATATTATTTTCCTCATCCTCATGGATTTGAAAACTTGGATAAGAAATCACTTAAATTTGATGTTTTCCCCTATCCTTATCCTCTTAGATTATATTTTACCTATGTAGATTAGTGGATTTAAATTTCTAGTTGATTATTATTCTTGGAATTTTATTTTTCATATGCCATTTTTTTTAATAATTATTAATCATGAGTATTATTGAAACTCTTTTATGGTTGAGTAAATAGCTAAAAAATGGCTACTAATAATCAAGGGGTCACATAGCTACTTCCTTTATTAATCCTTGTGATTTTTTTTAGATCTTGTCAAGGAAAGTGATTTAACCTTGTTTTATGGGGTAGGGGTTGTGTGTTGGTGAGAGTTTGTTTCATTAGCCTCTTAATTCACCTTATTTATATGATCACTTATTTTATGCTTTATGAATTCCTTATGTGGTCTTCATGGTTTAAAAAGTTTCCTAGGTGGTAGGTCTATGGGTTAGGGGTCTTTTTATCCTATAAAACCCCTTTTATAAAGTCTAGCTTGCCCAATCTAATTACTCACTTATGAAAAGTGGAAAAAATTGGAATTGGTTGGGTGGTTGGGAAGTTATGGAGAGGTAGTTGCTTTTCCTCCTATTTATTCTTTCTCCTTGAGAAGGGAGGGGCTTCTCTCTTTTTTCTTTGGTTTTACTTTTGTCCTTTGGATGCTTTCTCATTTTGGGAAGGAAAATTCTTGGTGGAGAAAGAGGAGAGGATGGGAGAGGAAGAATAGGGCTTGGAGAAGAAGAGGCTACCACTTTTTGGTTTGCACTTAGTTTGATAAGGTTTGTAGTTCTTGTTTAAGATGTAAATAAATATTGATTATGTTTTGAATTTTATGGGCAATTTAATGCTAGATCCCTTTGGGGTATTTTTTGAAATTGTGTGTGTGGTTTTGTCTTGTTGGAGTTCCACCTCGTTTCATAATCTTTGTATGTGAATAACTACTTAAGGGTTAGGGTGATGAATTCTAGTATGGGTGTTTGCATTGAGCATAGTATGTTGTGTAATTTGTTAAGGAACCCTTGTGAATAGTGGCGGTGTGTGTGTGTAAGGAAAAAATATGTGACCCTTAGATCTCAAGGGTGGATTGAATATCAATCCTATGGTTGGGAAGAGAGCTTTGTGGCCATATTATTTTTTTGTAGACTTCACTTTTCAGGTTTTCCTAGTAAAGTTAGAACCAAATGGAAAGTCTTTAAATTCAAGTACCAAAATGTATTAGCTTTGTGATATAGGGAAGGTTCAAGTGTCAATGAGGGAAGTTTTGTGAAAACACCATTATTGTGTAAGTTGTTAATGATTCAAGTTATGAATGTACTTCACTCTTTTAAAACTAGTTGAGTAAACCCATATAGAAGATATTGGGCATTGTTCATTTTTTATTGAAACCTAAAGGAATTGAGCAAGGGAATCCATGTATGAATAGTGTAAGGAGTTTTTTTGGAAAATTTATATGTATTTCTTAGTTGATGTGTGAAATAGGATTTCAAAATTGGTTTTTTTGAAAACTTGAATGTTTGAAATGAAAATTTAGTAATGGATAAAGAAATTTGGTAATATTCATTTCTTTTAATAACTCTCTTATCAATTTGCAAATTTAACCTACAACTTTAACCCTCTCAGGGAAATCAAATTCATTATGCATAAGACACATGTAATTGTATTAATTATCCTTTAATTTTTGTTAGATATATTATGAATTACTTTTTGAAAAAAATTGAGAGAGTTTTTTTAATAAATTGTGCTTGAATTAATTTTGATCTCCAAACAAAATAAATAAATAAATATACAAATATATGTAATACCTTCATGATTAAAATAAAATACATATAATATAATAAGTTATAAAATACTAATATAAAAATCCCATGGAAAAGTATGGGGTTTAATAAAAATTCAAAGCAACACGATATTTAATAAAGCTTTAGATCCAACGAACTCCTTAAGTCACATCACCTGTAACCTGTCGGTATCTTATATAGGTATCTGCAATATTTTTCCTAATGCAGGGGAAACTATGTACATTGATAATTTGAAAAGTGGCATGACAATAATTATGAAAACAAAATTTTTTTCGAGGCTATTACGCATTGAAAATTTCTGGAAGTCTTCCATTAACATTCGATCCTCTGATTTCCTTGGACCCTGCAACTTCAAAGGAAACTAATCAAAATGAATCTAAATAAATGAAACTCGGAATGGAAACCATGTTGCATTATTTGTTGAGAGGAAAGTAGTTATGGGTTAGAAACTAATATTTTCTTAATTTGAATTAGTATTTGTAATTATTTAAAATTACTTAAGTTAAGCAATAACTTGCAACACATACCTTGAATTTATTTTGTTGCAAGGATAGTTAGTAGAGATTTTCATTAGCCATGATTTTATTTTGGACTTCTTTCAATGTTATTTATAAATTTGGGACTCAATGTGCATTGGTAGGTAATGGTTGATTTATCCAATGCTAGAGTGTGATGTTTAGTAATATAGGAGGGTTCAACATTTAGTTAATATTTTTATACATATTTATGCTAGTCTTGTTATCCATACGCATTGTATACATACTGATTTTTGCTTGTCAACTAGTTAGTTTGCAATAGTGGGGTTTGCCATTTTTCTTGCCTCTTAGTCACCACATGTGTTATAGATGTTCATTTTAACTACTGGAACTATTATGAATTATAATAATTCTAATTGCAACCTTCAGGAATATTACCATTTATCTTTCATTAACAAATTGAACTTCAAATCATGTCTAGTATCCAACTTGTGGAATGATTAGCATAGTATCCAAGAAGGTATAATAGCCTTGAAGGTATTAAGTTATTATTCTCTCTCTTGACTTGCACTCAATATTGATTTAAATGTTGAAATTCAAGAATACTTCGGTAATTAATTTTGGGTCAGTAAGTTGAAGATGGGAAATTAGTAAGTTCAAGTGGTTAGGTTGTTGGTTAGATGACGTCGAAGAGATCTTGATGGTTATCTAGTCATCTATGTGTAATAAATCTATTTAATTTAATATTGCATGTAGAGATAATTTATGCTAGTAACAGATAGTTGGAGTTATGCATTGGTTGATGTTGGTTGGGCTTGCACATAAAGATCAAATGTTGCAAATAATAATATTATTATCATTCATTAAGAAAGTAATATAATAAGTGGTCTACTAATGATATTATTGTTGTGATTTTTAATTACCATAATATCATCATTAGGTAAGAATTTAGACGAAGTGAATAATAATAATATTAACATTATGAGCAATGTGAACATTGTGTTGTTAGTATTTAATTAAATTGGTAGTTGAGTAAAACTAATTTCAAGAATAATATTATTAGTAAAGGTAAAAGGTAAAATTTATGTTTGGTGAAACTATTAGTGATGATAAGTATATATAAATTGCATTGTAAATAATATTGATAACTTACTAGAGTTAAGTTGGAATCAAAAATGTTAGAAACTCTATTTAACTAATGATAATATTAAGAGTGAAATTGGTAATAATATCTTTAGTAATACAAATAAGAATAATATTAAAATATAAAGGTTGTGAGTGACTTAATCATTAGAATGGGTACTTATTGGGGGTGGTATATTAATGTTGAGCATTAAAGATAATATTATCATAATAGTGTCAATATTAGTAATTTTAGTATTGAAAAAGGAGTGGTAAGGAATAAAGGTAATTATAATACCAATATAAGTGTAATTAAAATTGTGGTTAATAGGGATATATTATATTTAACTTATCATTTGTATGTTGCTACCTTCGTGTAAGGTCAATAAGTATTAGTGTTTATATGTATTTATTGAAAAAAAATTGGTGGTTGTGTAAAATTTGGGGCATGACGTCACAAAGTAACATGACATGCCCTAACTCATGAGGAGCAACACCAATGTTGAGAATTTTAGCATAGGAAGCTAACAATTTTGGCATGGGGATCAACAATAGAAAACATAACATCTACAATAGATAGTGGAGGCATCAATGAGCTAGCAACAACAATTGCACCATAGCAATAGAAATGACACCATTTGAGGCACTATGCAAAGTAGAATATCCCATATCGCAACCAAGTCCCATGTTGCAGCTAAAAAGAAAAATGTCTATAGTGAGCCAAAAGGAATAGTCTTCTCCTTCACCCTAGAAGTAGAATCATGAGGATCCTTTCTTAGACTTCCAAATACAATGACATCTAAATTCCCAATTTATGCACAATCTATCCATTGTCAAACCTTAGCAATCACCTCCAAAATACACATGCAACACCTCCAATTGATTACCTACAATTGAAACCAAAGAAGGCGAATAAACTACCCCAAATTCACTTCCAATTGTTGGGCAAGAAACTAGACAAGGGAAAAAAGCTATCATTTGAAAACTTTAGATTGAGTAGGAGAAAGTGCAGACCATTAGTTTTATTTTTTTATTTTTCACTTTTAATTATAAATTTAATTATTGTTTGTTTATGAGAAGTAAATATTCTATTTTTTATAATTCTACATTAAATTTAATCAAATAATAAATTAAATTGTAAAATATATGATGAAATAAAAAAGATTAGATGCTTGTTTATTTTAATTTTTTAGTAATTTGACATTTTTGATAACAAATTAAACATTGCAATAAAATAATTGAATCTAAAATTTATAAATACATATGTAATTAGATAATTTTAATTATTTTGTATGAAAAATCTCGATACTTCAAATTAAATTATTAATCAAAATAATATGTTCCAATTATAATATAAACTTATTTACTTCTTAATATATAATACAATGCAAACTATTTAATTATAATATTTCTCAATAAAAGCTTACCCAAAAATTAAAAACTCGAATAATATATAAATTATAAAGAAACTTGACTCACTCTCATAAATCTTTAATTTAAAAAATTACATCTAATTTTTTTATCTTTAGAGAAAAGAATTTTAGTGCTACTAAAATTTTAGGCCATAGAAAAATTTAGTCGTCTCCTTGTGTGATAAGAAATCTAGCGTCCTTGAGAAAGAGGATAAGTTTGGATCCAATTTGGTTTGCCATCGTCTGTGGGTAATTCCCCACCTACAACTTCGCTTTCATCGTCTTTGTGGAAATCTGATAGCTTTGAGATCAACCTCGTCACTAGCGGTTAAATTTGAAAAGTTTTCTCCTTCCACATTTCAAACAATCCCCAACCATACGTCTCATTGATGACGATTCAGCTGACAATGTCAAAAGTTTAATTTTGTTAAATATATAAGATAATTATTTATATTTTTAATAATGATTGTAAAGTTATTATTGACTGTTGAAAAGTGTAATATTTAAGTAGTGTATTTTGTTTCATTCTTCATTGCACACAATTATGTTGTTATCATCTTTGTGGAAATTTGAGAGCTTTGAGATCAAGTCGATGAATAGAAGTTAAATTTGAAATTTTCTCCTTTTGACATTTCAAAACGTGAGCAATCATATGATGCACAAAAGTTTGAATGTCAATGATAAAAAAATTACAATTCTTAAACCATATATAGTTTAATGACCAAAGTTTAATTTTGGTAAATAAAAATAAGATAATTATTTATCATTTTTAATAATGATGATGTGTAAAATTATTATTGTGTGTTGAAAAGTATGACTCTAGGAAAATTCACTAGTAGCAATTCACCGATGGAAAATCACGTGGGAAAATCACTGCCAAGAAAAATATAATGTTTAAGTAGCGCATTTCTCTTTTCCTTTCATCACATTATATTTATTTTTTAAGGAATATTTTAGTTTAATTGGTTAAACGCAATTAGTGAGGATGATAATATGTGATAAAAAAAATTATCTACCAATGTTCCACACATGAATGACTTTGACATAATTATAAATAAGTAAATTACATTTCTAATTTACTATTGCCAAATATATACATTTTCATAATATGTTAATATTTAATTTTTAAAATATGCTCTTAATGTTATTTGAATTTATTTTTCAAAGACAAATACAAAATAAATTTATGCATGTTCGTTATAAATATGAATTGATTTCTTTCAATACATGACCATTGGTATTTATTGTGTAATAATATTTTTATTTTTATCTTTATTTAGTCAATAAAAAAAGGTGGCTTACAAAAATATATAGATGTTTTTCAAATTGTTGTCATTTTATGCCTTATTGGCCCTTTCATCTCATCATGAGGGTTCTTGTGGAATTTTTGAAAAAATCATGTGTATCCTATGTTTTGGCTATCTTTGCCTTTTGGTTTGCCTTGAAAATATTAATGTCATTATGGTAAAATTGGAAGTTTTCGTGTTTTTCAAAATTTTGTTAATGTTCACAATCTTTTCCTTGACTTGAAAATATGAAGAAAATCTTGCTTTGAGTGTGCCAAAATTTCTCATGGTTTGTGAATGATCAAAAATGTTGAATGCAATAAAAGAGATTTTTTTTTTATTGAACAAAGCTAGAAAAGATTACAAAAAGAATAAAAGATAGTCCAAAAAAAAGGACTGAAAAGGAAATGATGAAACTCAACAACTTACAATGCAACATGCATCATATTTGGAAAATACAATAACCAATTGAGACCTATCGAACAACAACACATAGTGCAACTTACAATAATTACCGACAGTCAAAAACAACATTACAATAATCCAACTGGGTATAAACATCCAATTAAACGTACAAGCATACAAAGAGTACAATAACATAAGAAATTACACTTTAAACTTGAAGAACTCTTGAATCAACTTGGCATTATGGAGCTCCCCTTTATGCAATTGTAAGAATCAGTGCTTAATAACCTCCAAGTGCTTGTTGTTAGCCTTATCTTTGTGTCCCCATCTCCCTTGGGAACATAGAACAATAAATTGGAACAAGATTTCAGAGTAAAAGTTTAAAATGTCTATTTCCTCAGGCAAAATGTGATGATAAAACTTAGCTAAACATCTACTTTTCCATAAATACAACAAAATACACT
>VDFB02271358.1:752908931-752938678 GCA_007258455.2 Sequoia sempervirens
AACTAGAAATTTAAATCCACTAATCTACATAGGTAAAATATAATCTAAGAGGATAAGGATAGGGGAAAACATCAAATTTAAGTGATTTCTTATCCAAGTTTTCAAATCCATGAGGATGAGGAAAATAATATAAGATGTAACAATGTGAGCTTTGGTTTTTTTAGATGTTTCTGAGCGCACTCGATAATTTCAAATATTCTCTGCTATTTTTGAGAGTTTTTTTAGATGTGTTTGCCTAATGGGGGGCCAAGTGGGATCACCCATCCAAAAATGTTGTTCTCCATTCTACTATTGCATTGGGGTGTGCTACCTTGTCTTTTGTAGGGGTTACAATCCATACCCCTGGAAAACTCCTAATGTCTCCATCCTATTGGCTAGATTCATTTTTCTCTGAAGAGAATTCAATATCTTTTGTGGTCAACCTAGTGGGAAAAATCTCTCTTGCTATGGCTAATTAGGGTATGGAGATTGCCTCCTACTCTATCAATGATCTAGAAGTAGAAGGACCTAAAGAGCTAATGAATGAAGCCATCAAGAATATAAAACTATCTCTAGTAAGAAATTTATTGGTGTACCATCCGAACATAGGCCAAGTAAGGAAATGGGTTGATTTAGTTTGGAATCTTAAAGGTAGTGTTTCCATTAGTGTTATAGCTAAAGGTGTGTTTCTCAAGTTACCTTTTTCTTACATGAAGATCTGATTAAGGTGTTTATAGGAGGACCTTGGGCATTTGACATTGGTTTTAAAAGAAAATTGTCTCTGTAAATGGAAATTGGTTTTTGACTGATCTGTTGACCTAGGAAAGGTTCCCCGAACCTAGGTTTGTCTCCTAGCCCTTCCTTTGGAATTCTGGAATAATAGTATTTTTAGGGGGATTATTGATTGCTTTGGGAGCTTGTTGGCTATTGACAAGGTCACTCAACTCAAGACTAGATTGGTTTTTTCTAGAATTTGTGTTAATGTTGTAGTTAACATTGTCCTCCCTACCTTTGTTGTCTTGAAGTCTAAGTTTGGAAAATAGATACTACCTTTGAAATATGAAAATGTGAAATCTTTTTGTCAAATCTATAAGAATTTTGGCCATTTTTAGGCTACTTGTAATATGAGGCTCTTGGACTCTAAAAGTGGCCAAGTGGGTCCGAAGCTAATCTCCTCTCCCCAAAATGATGATATGGCAATGAAAGAGAAAGTTAATCTAAACATTCTAAAATTTGTCCCACAAAAGGTTTCTTCAAAGGGGGGAAAAGAGTTGTGTTGGGATCTTCCACAGTAGAGATCAACAAATAAATTAATGAAGACAAAGAATAGGTAACCAACTCCATAGGGATCAATTCTTCACCCCTAAAAGAAGTAATGTTCATTCCTTAAAAGTGTCCTAATGAAGAAGGAGAATCAATTTTCCCCTCTAATGGGCTTAATCAAAGCTTTGAGCAACCTCAAACTAAGAGGGAGAAGAAAATGAAGGAATGCAGAAAGGGTTTTAATCGTAGTCTCAAGAAGGATAATCAAAAGGATCCACTTTGTCAGTCTCAAAAAATAAAACTAACATTCAACTGGAAGATAAATTGGAAGTTCTTGAGGAGGGTGAGATTGATTTTCAAATAGGTATGGGAATGGTCTCCTCCCCTCTAGGTTCATTCCAAGAGAAACAGTTAGAGGGAGATAATATGTAGTTGCCTTCAAACCAAAACAAAAATATAAGGGATGCCTTGGCCCAGCTAGGCTTCTCTTCGTCTCCTGTTGAGGGTACAATTGAAAAATATTGGACATAAATTAACTCCAAATCCATAAATAAAAAGAAACTTGATGTGGGAGGAGGGAACAAAGTGGGAAGCCCATCCTAGAAGGAAGCTAGAAATAAAGACATTGTGAGAGATGTAGCCTCTTAAAAACAAAAGACTCTAGAGCTACTTTATGGTCCTAAGTTGAAAAAGAAATAAAGTAGTAAGGGAAGCTACTTTTCCTTTGCAAAACCAAGGTGGTGTTGGTTTCTCTTGTTACCTTCTCATGGAGATGCTATCTTGGAATATAAGGGGCCTAAATAGTCCCTATAAACAACATTTGATTAAGACTTGTTTGGTTGATGAAAGATCAAATATTTTATTGATTCAAGAAACCAAAATTAAAAAAGGAAACTTTTGATAAATTTGTTAAGAATTTTTGGCCCACTGCTAATTATGTTGTCAATGATGTTGATGGAACCTAGGGGAGGTATAGCTACTTGCTAGAACTCGATTAGATTTAAGGGTTCTTTGGGTTTTTCAGTAAGAATTGTTTGTTAGTCTCTCTTGAAGATCTTGTCACATACAAGAAATGGAATTTGTTAAATATTTATGGGCCTAACTCCCACTTGGATAGACTGGACTTACAAGATTTTCTAGCTAATCAAGTAAGTCACAACAAAGAGGATTATTGGATTTTTGGATGGGACTTTAACTCTCTGTTGTTTCCTTTTAAGAAAAAAGGGGCTTGGAGGATTTTTTAGATAACGTGATGGATTTGGTTGGGTTTCTCAACTTAGTTGGCCTCATTGATGTTCCTTTCATGGGATCCTTATTCACTTGGTCTAATAGACACTAGGGAAACCACCTCATTCAATTAAAAATAAACCTCTTTCCTACTTCTTCCAACTGGAACATTCTCCAAACTCTAACTTTATTTTCTATTCATAGATTTGGCTCGAACCACAATGCCCTTCTCCTTAGGTGGGAGGACAATGTTGTTAAGGGACCCCTCCATTCAGATATGAATTTATATGGACTCACCGCCCTAACTTTAAATATCTTATGGACATATGGTGGAATAAGGTCTTGTGTTGGAACCCCTATGTACCTCTTGGCTAATAAACTCAAGAAAATCAAGGAAATGATTAGAGGATGGAATTTAAGTTTTCTTTTGGTAACATATTTCATACTAAGAAATCTACTGGAGCCAACATCAAAGAGGTGTGAAATATGATGGAAATAGGTGATGTTGATGAGGCTATATGTAACAAGGAACAATATTTAAGGGCTTAATGGTACAAAATCAATAAGAAAGAAGAGATTTTCTGGAAATAGAATTCTAGAGTCAATGGCTCTCTAAAGGAGACAAAAATACTAAGTTTTTCCACCAATCAACTATGAAACATAGAAGTAGAAACAAGATTACATATCTTATAAAAGATGATGGCTCCATCCTGAATTCAGAGGAGGAAATTACAACATAAGTTGTCTCTTTCTTCTCTGACTTTCAAAAGGATTTTGAGGTTGACTCTGATGAGTTGGAATGACTTCTTCAGGTGATTCCCCAAGTCATCTCTAAACAAGACCTTGAAGACCCAACTAAATTTGTTTCTCTTTAAGAAGTTACGGTTGTTATTTTCTCCTTTGGTGCATACAAAGCCTCAAGGCTAGATGGTTTCCCTCCTATTTTTTCTAGGAGTTTTGGTATATTAATTTTAAAGACCTCTTAAATGCTTCTTGTGACTTCTTCAGATTTGGAAAACTTTTAAATCACTTAACTCCACTTTTATAACTCTTATCCCTAAAAAAGAAGAAGTTTCATCCATGAAATATTTTAGACCTATCAGCCTCTAGAATACCACTTATAAGATATTTTCTAAGATAATTGTTAATAGATTGAAGGTGGTTTTGACAAAGATGATTGATGTTAACTAGAAAGGTTTTGTTCAAGGAAGGCGTATTTTAGATGTTGCTATCTATACTCAGGAGGTGTTTCACTCTATGGATCTTAGCAATAAATAAGGAATGGTGTTGAAATTGGATATTTCAAAAGCGTATGATAGGGTGTCCTAAATTTTTCTTACAATTTCCCTAAATTTTTTGGGTTTAATAGAATATTCCTCCAATTAATCATCTCTTGTGTCATGACCCCTAAATTTAATGTTTTTTGTGAATGGAGTCCCTAAGGGGTTCTTCTCTTATGGGTAGGTTTTAAGACAAGGGGATCCCCTCTCCCCATACATCTTTATTGTGGTGACAAAGGTTCTTGGTAGAAACATTCAAAATATTTTGGATTATGAGTTGTTAAAAGGGTTCAAGGTTGCCTCCTCTCTCCCTCCAAAGCTACTCATCAACAATTTGTGGATGATACCATCCTTATGGGAGAAGTCTTAGTTGTTGAAGCCAAACATTAGAAATCTAGCCTCAATGATTATGCAAAAGCCTCAACCCAGCATATTAACTACAACAAAAGTAAGAATTACTTCTTTAATGCTGATTAGATTGTTAAAGCTAGGGTGATGAAAATACTTGGTTTCCATGATGTTTCTCTCCCTAATGCTTACCTTGGTCTCCCGCTTATCTCTAAGAAACTGAACAGTAACTTTTGGAATTATATCATTGAAATGATTTAAATAAAGATGGCAGGTTGGAAAGAAAAAATCCTAAGCCAAGCTAGGAAGTTACAACTTCTCAAAGATTCACTACAAAACATACCAGTCTATTACCGTTCCCTCTTCACTATCCCTATCTTCATTGTGAAAAGAATTGAATAGATCCAAAGGAGGTTTGTGTGGTCAAGAATGTAGGAGAGAAACACGATGGCCCTTGTAGTTTGGGATAAATTTTGTGCTCTGAAATGAGATGGTTGTCTTGGAATCAGAAGGTTGGAGCTTTTTAATAAATATCTTAGTGCAAAAATTGGGTGGCATCTTTTGGAAGGAAATAAATATTGGATTAAAATTATAAGAGCTAAATAAATACTTGGGAAACAAGGAGCAGGGTTTTTTCCTTAGAGCTGAAGAGCCTTGTCTTCAAAAATATCCCCCATTAATTCACAAATATCTTCAACAATCTTCATGTCAAATTATTTATTGCTAAACTGCATAAATTTCTTCAAACAATTATTTCATTGAAATTGTCATGTTATGTGCCAGGACTAAAATTGGACAACAGTGCAATTTTATAATTTTTGATCATGTCAATCACATCCAATATTGAGAAATGTCAAAATAAAGCTCAAACACACCAAAACTAAAACCCAAACCTAAAACCTATTTTTGGTAAATATTGATTGCTAGTCTACCTAGATTGCTCCATTAAACCAAGGTTGTTATAATATATTGTCAAAAAAATTTGTGAGACATTCCCAAATCACAATCCCAATGTTTATGAAACATCTCAATGTGTGTTGGAATATCATATGGGGTAACACTATTAAGAAGATTTCATGTGATGGTCACATTTAACATAATTTTTAGAAATGGAGATAAACATTCCTAAATAAAATTTGGTATTTACTTTCTTTCAAATATAAGAATTACAATGGCAACACAAATCAATTGGTGGAACCTCATATCACACGCCAATAATTTTTATTCTATAAATAAACAAGATACATTCTCTTCAATAATACATATTTTTGAAACAATTGATTTGGTTGTAATACATAGAAAAATGTTAAATTCAATGGTCTCACTACTAGCATGCCCTATTATTGAGCAAAAAATGGGCATATCAAATTCAATTTCAAATGATGAATAGTTAGAGATAGTGGTGTTGTGCATTGGACAACAAGTTCTACAAAGCACCAATATGTAAGTAGCGTTAGATGAAATATATAGATTGATTGTACAAAATAAATTAATTAAACAATATACATAATAAAAATTAATTAACAAATATTTATTTGTAGAATTATCTTAAGATGATAGGGACTAATAATTTTATGTACTTTTTAAATTAAATTATATGTTAATATGCTTGGAAAAGTGATTGCTTTTGTCTATAAAAATGAAGGCAAGCCACATTAGTTATTTCTCTTTTAATGTTGTAATATTTCAATGTTATATTGTACATTCATATAAAAAACAAGAACTATAATTAATTTTAATTTCTCTAATCACACTTGGTGGCTTATGACAAATCCCTTTACAAATGGTTTGGGAATTTACAACCAAAAAGCATAGGGTCTAAATATGAATAGAGCAATGATAATAATTGAAAACATAAATTATCAAAAGAAACACTGATGCATCGTAAATTATCACCCTTGATAATTTCACACTAGTTTTAGCTCCCCTTATGTGCTTGGACCCAATTGTACTCTTAAATTGCTTATTTTATGGTCATCTTTAGAAAATTAGAATTAAATTGGGAAAAATATTCTTTAATATTTATTTAACAAAATAAAAGCCCCAAAATAGGTCTAGACTAGGGTGCTAGCACCTCTGTCTAGCATATTTTAGCCCAATTTAAAATATGTTATTGTTGACATTTTAACATTTAAAAATCCAATTTCATTTGTTGGATTTTGATAATTAATTTTGTTGGAAATAAAGAAATGCATATATAAATACAAGTTTTTTACACCATTTAAAATGTTAACGATTTTCGAATTACTATTAAGCATCCTAAACGCAATCATGGAAAATTCAAGGGAAAAATTAGCAACATTATTACAAAATTTTCATCAATCAAAATAATGCTTGCAAGACATTAGGAAGAAGGAAGCAATTATGAGCAAGGAGCTATTATGATCCATCATGCCATTTTATAAAGATGTATGAGTTATCCTCTATATATTAGCTACAACAATCTATTGTGTTTTATGGACTAGCCTCTTGTAGGTCTATCGAGTAATCCAAACATCCATGAATCAAATTTTATGGTGACTTATGGTGTGAACATCACTTTAACAAGGGTTCCATGCCTAAGGTAACATTATCCATTTATCATTTGTCATTTCAATCAATTATTAGTTTAACCTCTGCCCAACCTAGGGCATACCCTTTTGATCATCATCATTTTTTGACTTAGGAAAATCCCTATATAGCACAACCTTTCTCCCTCTTTCCATGTGTGTAGGATAGATTCAGAAGTTTCATCTGTGACAGGTCACAAGGAAAACAAAGCAAACTATAACCTATCTTTTAGAATTTTTCAATCCCACAAAAACTTCTCTAGGCTAGGGTAGTAGCACCCCTATCCATCCAAATCAGGTTCAAATTTTAATAGTAGGTTCCTCTTTGTATCTCCTTCTCATATTTGCAATTATTTTGACAATTTTCATTTTCATTTGTGCAATAAATTACATTTTTAGATCTAAGGTTTGTATCAAATAGGCTTGTTAAAACAAACAAAAAATTTGTCATCTTTGCAACTCAAGAGAACACAAACCCTAGGAGATTAGCTCTCCTTTGTGGAAACAAGCCAATTGCCAACCCTAGTTGGCTTATATTAGAATGTGGAGTCAAAGTAAAAAATGTTAATCCTAGTTAATCTAGCTAGATCTACGATTACTTTTCCTACTCTACAAACACAATTTTTCAAGAGTTTGAAGATTGTCATATGAATATGACCTACATTCTCATTTCATAAATATACATGTGCGAACCTTTTTCCTAGTACTTTCAAAACAACATGAATAAACGAGTTAGACAAGGAATTACAAGGCAAAAGAAGGATTCCCCATGAAATCCATTTATAAATCAAACTAGGAATGAAAATAATGAAGAACACAAAGAAAATGATAAAAACTAGATTTAATCCCAATTTAATTAGCAAACACTTGATCCCATGGGGGAATTGGTGCCAATTTTATGTGAAAATTGGCCCTTTCCCAATCCCTATGATGAAATCTTGATGTATTGAAGATGATGTTGATCCACTTTGACAAAAGATGAGAACTCCAAGCCAAATCTACAAAAAACCTAGCTAGAATTCAAATGATGGATGAGACTGGCTAAGTATTTTAGCATGGTAACTTTGCTTGGATTGTGGATAATGAAATGAGGAGAGGAGATCTTCATTTATAGGATTTCAAGATGGATGAATGCCAAAATTTGAGCAATGAACCACCCAATGCCAATATTTGTTCAAATTTGTTGAAATGACATGTAAGAGGGAAGGGAAAATGCAATAAATGCCACTTGGCTCAAGGCAAAGGACATGTAAGAGGTTTTAAATGCCTTGTTGGATGTACATGTTGACTTGGAATTTTTGAATTCCAATTGAAAGAATATTCCAAAAGATGCCTTGTGAGGAAAATAGAGATTTAATAAATGAATTAAATCTATTTTCATGAGCAACTTGAACTATCTAGAGGATGTGACATGAGATGAGGTTAAATTAATCAAGGGTTAATTAATTTAATAGGAGATTAGATGATGTGACTTATTTGACTTAGATTTATGGATTTATTTAAATCAGCTAAGAGAGGAATATGATAAGACGATAATTAAATAAAGATTTTGATTTATTAAATTAAAAGGGATGGTGTTAGATTAAATTGAATAAGGTTTTAATTTATTTAATTTAATGGACAGACTTTAGAAATTTAATCAAATAAATTGATTATTTAATTAAATAGGGATAATTAGATCAAATGGATTGATTTAATTAACAAGAGAAATGACTTGATTCAGATAAAGTGATTTATTTAATCAAGGGAGGATATCGATGAATTTAATCAAATAGGGGAATTTGATTAAACGGTTAGACCGAGGGATGATTTAGTAAAAAGCGATGTTAGTAAGTCAGGATCAGATGCACGATGTCAATCAGTATATTTTTTGTCTATATTTTGTCCCTCTTTGAAGCAATGCACTTGTTGCATTGGTTCAAAGAATAAACGATCTCAATCAAAGCCAAAAAATTTCAATATTTAAAACTTGCCCCACTACTGCCTAGCGAGAGAAATATGCCAATATAATGCCCCCTCGAGAGATTGAACGAAAATTTTAATTTTTTTGGGTGATCTCGTGAAAAAGGTAACAAAGCGCTTGACAGGTCTGAAAGGGGTTTGAGAGGCTAAAAACATGTCTAAATGCAATAAAACGATGAAAAACAAGCCTCACACGGACGAAAAACAAGTTCGGGGGACCGAAACCCTAGCAGGACAGCCCTAGAGGGTCAAAAAACCCTAATTTTTAGGCTTAAAAAGGGCCCAAGGGGTCACTTTCAAGTCATTTTCACACACCTCCACTAGCAAACCTTGAGATTCGAGCTCTGACCTCTTGATGATATGGCGCAATGACAACTTCCTCTACATATTTTGGACCGAGTTCGAACCAACCAATGGCCACCTGGCATCGGTGCCCTGATATGTGACCTTAACTAAAGCTTCATTTTTTTCATTTTAACGCATTTATTACATGTTTAAAGATGAGCTCACCTCCAACGGTGCTATTATAGCACCGCTCAGTGTTTAAAGTGCACTACTAATTGCCTTTTTGCGTTGCAGTGACACTGTTTAGCGCTGCAACGGTGTAGTTTGGAGTTTATAAACTCCACCGTTGGGCTCAGGTTCAACTCAGACTCGGCGGGCCAATTTGGGAAAAGTACGCTGCGACGACACCCTTTTCATGCAAATTGTGACTCTGGGGGTTAAAGTGCGCCACGACAACACTCTTTGGCTGAATTCAGGGTCCAACGTCAGAGTTTGAGGAAACTCAAACTATGACGCCATCACAAACTGTGCCACTGGAGGTGAGCTTGGAGCGTTTGGTCAGGATTTTTCTAAAAATTTTAACATGCTGACTTTCCTTAATGCAGGACAGGCCTAGGGAGCTTTATTCTCGGGAGCACCTGTCATGGGATTTGGTGAGTTTCCTACGGGACTTTAGTGACAAAGACCAGGACTGACTGAGAGCCACTGGCTTATGGCATATTGCATATGCAGCGCCCATGCGCACACACCTCGAGATGCTATCAGCACTGGCCGAGAGGTGGCATAGTGAGACATCATTGTTTCATCTTCCCACTAGTGAGGTGACCGTCACTCTAGAGGACATTTGGCGCATTCTTCGATTACCCATTCATGGCCACTGGGTGATCTATGATATGGAGGAACGTGAGTACTACATCTGATTCCTTGCCACACAAGATATTATTTACTGTGAGGGTCAGATCGAGTTGGAGTGGTACAGAGTCATAGCACCTCCCTTCTGCTGGGCAGTTGTAGTGATCATTTCAGGTTTGGTTTCCCCAGATAGATGAGGCGGTATTTCAGTCTCGGTTGGGGATACTGCTGGGAGAGGATGGTCCAAGACATGCCAGTTTGGTTTGCATGGGGACTTGTCCTTCTACCTTCACTTTACATGGATCTCCATGAGTATGTCTACATGGATGGCAGAGCGCTGGGAGCTGGAGTGACACTCCTCCATATTTAGGTGTGGGAGCACATTTATGTGCTATGTCCATGGGTGGTTCTAGTTTCGATGGGGGCAGAGGATTCCCTCGTGACACTATATTGAGGTGGTGTGTCCTTCACACACACTGGCGAGCATGGGATCCCCTACTAGAGGTGGGTCCTAGATGAGATGCTTGTGTTTACTTGGAGACCATATCTTGGTCAGCCCAGATGGGCCGACGATGCAGATTAGCTCTTCTACTACTGCTAGGATCGATACATGCAGGGGCGGGAGCACACCATGATTGGGCGGTACCTGCCCAGGCACATACAACATCAATTAGAGAGCCATAGGATTGGCCAGATGATGGCTACATAGTCGTCTTTGCACGTAGCATGACACAGGTGTCATGGGGGCCTGGTATTCCTACTATGGAGGCAGTTAACAACTTTCAGCATTTGGTGTCATGACCTTGGGCCTATGATCAGGGTTTGGCAGATCCGGGCACCACATAGGCCTACATAGATTGGTTCAGACCTCTGCTACGGTTGACTATTCTAGGTGAGCATACAAAGGCACATAGGGTTAGAGGCAGAGGCAGAGGGAGAGGACGAGCGAGAGGACTGAGAGTCGAGATTCGATGAGATCCACCATTGGTGCCCTCAGTTCTACTAGGTCACGAGGATGTCCATATGCAGGACCAATAGCAAGATCCACCAGTCCCACCACCATGAGCCAAGGGTGAGGACAGCCTCATGCGCAGCCACGGGCAGAGCCAACAGGGCAGGTAGACGCATGGGATGCCTTGATTTTACAATTACAAGCACAAGTTCAGGCAGTGATGGCCGAGAGGGACCAGGCACGGGCTGAGAGGGAGCAGCTTAGAGTAGAGAGGGATTAGGCTATGCAGTAGAGATAGGCCGTAGAGCTATAGGCAGCCATAGAGCTAGGCTGCAAGCAGCAGATTGAGAGCATGACAACCTCCTCTTCCCAGGGTACAGTGTTGGTTCAATCTTACAAGGATGTTATCTAAGAGATAGAGAACTACCGTCGAGCTTACCACAACACTATACCTAGAGCAGACTGGGTCCCTGAGTACTTAGAGCAGGCCATCCATAGACCACCAAAGGGTCATGGTGACAAGGGCGAGGGAAGCATCCACAGAGATCATGCTTGATCGAGATATTATGATGTATTTTTGTGCCTTATGGGCTCTTTTTTGATAGCCTAATGGGTGTTTTGTACTGATTGACATATATGTACAGTGATCCAATTATTATTCTTTGTACTATGATAGTATCATTGATGATATATATGAGTTGATGATGATTTTGATGTGATGCAATGTTTTCTTTTATTTATGCATGAATGGTTTATTTATATATACTTTACAGTGATGTTCTATGGATGCATTTTATTTCTAATGATGTATGCATTATGATTTATGACTAATAGATCTATATTATGCTAACCTATGATATGATGTGCAATAATGTTAACTCTATGATGGTTTATTTTATGCCAATGCAATATGTGATATGATTTGATTTATGGTATATGCAATGATGTGTGGAATAAGATTATATATGGATGGGTGTGATATGATGCGATGGTCATGATATGATGCTAAATGAAATGGTTTTATGAGATGCTTAGAATAACAAATGTTATTATCCTAAATGATGATGTATGTGATGCAGTGATATGTTAATGAAAAGTGATATGCATAATGAATTAAATGCTTATATACCTATTGCTTATGATTATGCAAAATTATTATGGAATGTTTTTGTAGATGTTATGTGATGGTTTATATGATAGACGGTAATACGAAATGTTTATGAAGTGCAAATGAATGTTTATGCAATGATCGATATAATGCCATGAGATGCAATGCAATGGGTGAAATGCAATGACATGGATGCACCTATTGATGGATGTTCATGATAGCCTGTTTATATGATGATGCAATGTTTCCTATATGATATGATTATGCAATGTGCTAATGATTTCTATATGATATGCTTATGCAATATGCTAATAATTTTGTGGATGCAGGATAGATGATGATGATGGTGATGATGATCAACTATCATAGTACCTTGTTAGCATGGTTAGTAAGGAGAGAAGAAGTCAGTTCAACAAGACACAAGATGACACAAATGTAGATGATGGTGATGATGATGATGATCACTTGTCGAGGAATTGGGATTTTCAAAGGGCTAAATTTTCTTATGTTTGATAACACACGTGGTATGATGCATCAAGGTATAGCAAACCAGGATGGTGTGGTACTTAGTGTGATGGACTTTGACTAGTCAATCAGATAGGAGTATTCTTGTTCACACCTGACATACGAAAACCTTGCTAGGATGCATTTCAGAAGTTTCAGACACCTCAGACCAAAACACAGAAAGGTAAACCTATCCTTATAATAGTCAACAAGTTGCCCTAGATCTCTTCCATACATACCTAACAAAGCAAGTATTCACCGAGGTTATATTGCAAGAACGCCCAACAAGCACAACAGACAAAAGATAATGATCATTGCCCCATTTCTATTGCTCTAAATATGCTATTTTTGGGATATCATCGAGACGTCCTTGGAATGAGCGCAAAATAAGATAAGTCAAAAGATAAAGACCAAGTAAACAAACAAACTGATGCTCTTCAATACTACTAATAGAAAGAGGATATGTTTTCTAAGATGATAACCGAAACTTATTGCCAAAAGATAATGCCCATTGTAGGAAGGATTCATCCTAGGACATGTTAGTGGATGGTGGCACGTCATTTCATTTATAAGGGATGATTGATATGGGACAAATTTAGATGATGAGTTACCAATATGAAGAGATAACCAACTTGCTTACTCACTAACTTAGACTTAATACTTGACATCTTTTGAGTTTTCACTTTTAAACCTGCTAGACTTGTTTCTGATTGTTTCACCAAAGGTTGATAATGATGAATAGTTTATTATGAGTGGTGTTATTGTGGGGGCAAGCAAGATGAGGCGGATGGATTTTTCAAATATTTGGATGTTTTGACATTTTTTTGCAATGTTTTGAGGTTGTTTTTGGTATTTTCAAGATTTTGCAAATGTTTTGATTTTTGATTTTTTAAATATTTTGGGGTTTTATGAGATTTTGACCAAGAGACTAACCTAAAATACCTATCCTATGGGTCTCGAGGGCTGGTCGACAGACTAGCCTTGCCTATGTTATACATACAGAGACCACGTAGTTCAACTGATGACTTGACCGATTTACAGATGATGATATACATGATGAGATGTCAGTTTATTATGATGGACTCCTATAGGACTGACCTAAATGTCTCGAGGGATGATCAAAGATCAACCTTGCCTACATTCAAGCTTAGAGATGATGTAGTTTGACAAGACGACCCTGTTTTTGGATTTTTGAATGACTTTTTGACCTGTTTTTGGGATTTTGATATGTTTTGAATGTTTTTAGATTTTGTGCTTTTTTGAATGTTTTTTGGATTTTCTGATTTAAGGACTTTAAGAATATACATGAATCCGATCTGATGAGAATGTGCCCCCAGTGTGATGCAATAGACTACTCCGATAAAGGCAGGACAAACTAACCTTGAGGATGGGTCGAGTAGTACTAGAAGGGATCATGATACAAACATAGGACCAAGCTATGGTGTGGATGTGAGTAAATGAGTGATGGATGTGAGACCTGAATGCAATGGATGATGCAGATCAAGCCATAAAGATCCTGGTGGATGGAAAGTGCTTATTTACACAAGGCGCCTATTTGCCAAGTTTTCACCAAGGTACTTGTCCAAAGTGCCACCAAAGTGGTTTTCACTAAAGGACGATTTTTTGATCCTTTTTCTAATTTTTTTTTGGATTTTTTTCTTTTTTGATTTTTTAGTTGTCACGGAGACACCTGTTTGCCAAGTTTTTTCCGAAGTAACCATTTTTTAGGACTTTCTAATTTTTTGGATTTTTTGGTTTTATACCCTGAAAGATTTAGGCATAAAACTTTTTGAGATGGGAGCTATTCATGGGCTCCTACAGAGGTTCCCCTTTAGGTGTTGATAATTGATATGCCCTTGATTTGTAACTTTCTTTTATGACAAACGGTCCTAACCAATTAGGTTCGAACTTGCCTTTGTTGCTTGGGTTTGGGACATTCTTTTGATTTTCTTTTAAAACCAGTTCTCCGACTTGGAAAGTCCTGCTTCTGATTTTCTTGTTGTAGCTCCATTTGAGTCTATTCTGATAGACTTGCAAGTGATTTAAAGCATCTATTCATTTCTCATCTAGTAACTCCAGCTCATTTAGTCTTGATACCCGATATTCTTCATCTATGATGAGATTTTGCAATGATATCCTAAGGGATGGGAGCTTGATCTCAATGGGGAGTACGACTTATGATCCGTAGACCAAGGAGAAGGGGGTGGCGCCAGTGGGTGTGCGGATGCTGGTTCGATAAGCCTAGAGGGCGGGATTAAGCTGTAGATGCTAGTCATGACCTACGTCATTGATTATTTTTTTGAGGATTTTGAGGATGGTTTTGTTCATAGCCTCTACTTGGCCATTGCCTTGGGGATAATACAGGGTGGAGAAGCGATGTTGGATTTTGAATTTCTCACACAAGTTGCGAACCTCCTGATTCTTGAAGGGTGTCCCATTATCTGAGATAATGGCTTATGGGACACCGTAATGACAGATGAGATAGTTCAGGATAAATTTTGAGATCTACTTCCTAGTGATATACATCATGGGTATGGCTTCCACCCACTTTGTGAAGTACTCAGTTGTAGTTATGATGAACTTATGGCCATTGGATGAGGTGGGCATGATTTTTCCAATGAGATTAAGGCCCCATTGTGAAAAAGGCCATGGTGTGATGATCGGGTGAAGCTCTTGAGCTGGAGCATGGATGAGATCCCCATGTTGCTGACATTGTAAACATCTTTTAGCATGATCATGTGCTTCTCTTTCCATTGTGGGCCAGTAATACCCCATCCTTAGTAGTTTCTTGGCGATGGTCATTCCACTTGAATGTGAGCCATAGATACTATTATGAACCTCGGTTAGAGCGGTCAATGCCTCCTCAATGTTTAAACAGTGTAGCAAGGTACCTTCTATGCTTCTACAATATAAGGTATCACCTAGGACGACAAATCTAGATGCCTTTTTGATAAAGGTTCATTTTAGGCTCGATGGTAGGTCAGCGGGTATGACTCCTATGTGAAGATATGTGTAGATGTCATGGTACCAAGGATCACCGGGACCAACGATTTCACACACATATTCTAATTCTGGTACCTCGAATGTGGGAACGAGAAGCTGCTCAATCATAAATTCATATTTCGGCACGTTATGAGGGATGTCTAATAGAGACCCAATTGTAGCCATGGCATTTGCTACTCTATTGTTGGTTCTCAGAATCTACTCGAATGTTATGTCAATGAAGTTTTCCTTTAGAGTCTCCACCAATTTCTTGTATGGAGTGAGCTTATCATCCTTAGTTTGATATTCATTATTGACCTAATTTATGATCAACTAAGAGTCCCCGTACACCTTGAGAGCTATGATATTCCATTGCACTGCTATCCTAAGGCCTATAGTCAAAGCCTCGTATTCTGTGATGTTGTTTGTGCAAGGAAATGCTAGTTTGTATGACTTCAGTATGTAGTCCCCTGGTGGGGTGATGAAGAAGATACCAGCTCCCGATCCATGTTGTGTGTATGAACCATTAAAGTATAGTTTCTAATGGTCAGTTACATTGAGGTTAAAGATGGATTCATCTAGGAATTATGAGACAAGAGGATTCTCATAATACATGGGTGCTTCTGCTAGTTGATCTGCAATAACTTGTCCCTTAATGGCTTTCCGCTCTACATACTTGATGTCATACTCTGATAATATCATTACCCACTTTGCCATTCTGCCTATGAACATTTCCTTTGATAGGAGATACTTGAGGGGGTCAATTTTAAAAATGAGCTTTATCTTGTGTGCCAACATGTAATGTTTGAATTTTTGGGATGCAAACACTACTGCGAGGCAAGCTTTCTTGATGAATGAGTAATTTAGCTCGTGACCGACCATTGTCCTACTGATATAGTAAATGCCCCTCTCCATTCTGTTTTCATCATGCTGAGCTAGGAGAGCTCCAAGGGCTATTGTTGTTGCTGACACATATAAGATCAATGGCTTTCTCGGGATAGGTGGCATTAACACTAGTGGTGTTAGTAGGTATTCCTTGATTTTTTTAAATGCTTCTTCACATTTTGTATCCCATTTGTATGCTACCCCCTTGTGGAGTAGGTGAGAATCTAGATTCTGCTTGTCTGCCAGTTGTGCTATAAATCGTCAGATGGATTGAAGTTGGCTTTGGAGGCTTCTCAGTTGTTTTAATGTCGTTGGTGCTTCCATTTTGAGGATTTCCTTCACTTTTGCTAGATCCACCTCGATACCCCTCATGGAGACTATGTATCCTAGCAATTTACCTGATTGTATGCCAAAGATGCACTTCTTGGGATTTAGTCTAACTTTGTATTCCTCTAGTCTATCAAAGATAGCACTTAGGGTTGCTATATGATCTTGTCTCTTTCTTGATTTGGCTAGAATTTTGTCGACATATTCTTTGACTATTTTGTGGATCATGTCATGGAATATTAATGTCATGGCCCTTTGATAGGTTGCTTCTGCTTTCTTTAGGCCGAATGGCATCATGTTCCAATATTAGGTCCCCCATGGACAAGTGAAAGCCGTCTTATGTTGATCTTCTTTTGCTATCATAATATGGTTGTATCTTGAAAATCTATCCATTAGTGATAGCATCTTATGCCCTGCTATCATTTCTACTATCATGTTGATATTAGGAAGCGGGAAATCATCCTTCAGACATGTCTTGTTCAAATCTCTGAAATCCGTGCAGATTTTGATGGCTCCGTTAGGTTTTGAAACAGGTACCAAATTTGACACCCATTATGGATAATCAATTGGTCGGATAAATCCTACATCTAACAAATTTTTGAGCTCCATTTTGACTAACAAAGTGATTTGAGGATGCATTTTTTGAAGCTTTTGTTTGACCGGTTTTGCTTCTAGACACACTGCTAAATGATGGACCACTGTTTCTGGATCTAGCCCTGGCATGCCAGTGTAACTCCATGCGAAGTTTATTTGCCTTTCCTTTAGGAATGCTGCTAGGAGTTCTTGCTCTTTTGATAATAGTGATTCCACATAGAATGTGATATGCGGGGTCTCCTCTATTCCTAGGTTAACAGGATTGCATTTTTTGGCCAAGACTGTTGACTTCTCCTGATAAATAGCTCTTAGAGGAAGATTGAATCCTTCATTCTCAAGCACCTCAGAGAGGTTTTCACCATTGGATACGCCCTTTCTTTTTACTATTTTCTTGTCAGAGAGTGCCACAAGGTGGTTTTCACTCAAGGACTTGAACATGATTCTTTGTTTCTCACTTTTGCGACTGAAGGATTCAATAGTTTCCCCATAGTAAGCATGTGTGTCCAACTCCATTATAAACCCTGCTTTATGATCCCCATCTGGAATGTTATCTCTCAATCCCATGAATTCTAAGATTGCTTCATCATTTTCAAATGTATCAAGAACTGGTGGTCCTCATTGGTCATAGTTGATCAGTTGGGGGTACACTAAACGGATCTCATGATTTGGATGGTTTGCTTCAAGGAGAGGGTGCTAATCATACATAGGGTGGTGTCCTCAAATAACCTAGGTAGATTGGATATGATATCCTCGTCATCACTACTAATATAGGGCTTAGTTATGAAATTATGTGTGTCCCTACCTGTGACTATTGGTGAGTGTACTTGTACTAGTACTAGCTGAGGAGAAACATCAGCCATTCTAATTGGAGGACCTTGGCCACAATGGTTATGCTCGGAGGGGTACGTCCAAGACCAAGATTTGTTATGGGTCATGTCTCTAGCATGATAGGTATTATGAGCCCATTGTCATTCCAGTCTTTGATTTCTATCATAGCCCATTGCAAGCATCATTTGTAGGCCCTTGCTTCTTTCGTCCATTGGTAAATTAGCTACCGGTCTTTCATCTTGATACAATATGTGAGATGGATCTGCTTTAATGACCTCATGGCCAAGGTCTCCTCATCTTGTGAATTCAGGATAGTTTTGAGGATAGGTTTGTGATGTGGAAGCTTGATTTTCTTGTGGGAGTCCCCATGATCTAGGAGATTGTGGTAACTCTCCTATCACAAAAGCATTGTTAGGGAGTTTGTAGCTTCCACAACCATCCTCTTGGATGATGAGCTTGATATCGGAGATGGTGAGGATGGCGGGGATGGTGGGTGTCTTTGTCATAAAAGTGAACACGAGAGTGACGGGGTCGATGTATGATGTGGATGGGCCCTCATTATTCTTTGGCACTTTGGGGATTTTGTAATACTTGGCTTCAAGATTCTTGCAGTATGAGAACGGTTCAGAATCCCCGTGGATGGTGACCTCTTGTCCATTATGTGTAAATTTCACACATTGGTGGAAGGTTGATGCTACAACTTTCATCTCATGGATCCATGGGCGTCCCAGGAGGATATTATATGTAAATTCAAGGTCCAAGACTTGACATATAGTTTCCATGAGCATTGGCCCTACTTGAATAGGGAGTTTGATTGTGCCCTAAGACACTCTTTCTTGGTCATCGTATGCTCTTATTGTGATGCACTTACCTTTGTTAATGGATTCTTCTGATATTTTCAACTGCTTGATGAGGCCGAGAGAGCAGATGTTCAAACCTGCACCTCCATCTACTAGGACCCTTTTAATTTTTCTCTTGTTGATAATGACTCTAAGTGAAGTGCACGGTTGTGAGATGGTTGGGCGGGGAAATCTTGGTTAGAGAATGTAAGGAGATTAGGTATTTTGATATTTTTGACCATAGCTTGGAATTGGTCTGCATCGAGATATGCGGGGACAGTGGATGAGGCTAATGCTTCCTCAAGAATCTTTTTATGCACTGATGAGATTTTTAACAACTCCATGATGGAGATGTGTGCTGGCATTCTGTTGAGTTGTTCTACAACATTGTAGCTATGTGGAACGACTCTAGATGAAGGGATTCTATTAGGTTGGGATGATCCTGCAATGGTGACATTTTCACCTCATGTGGTGACTCCACAATCTTCGGCATGAGCGCCCTTGATAGTGATGACCATGCAGTCTTCATTTAGGGAGGAAACGACTATTTCATAAACATGATTTACACTGCCCTTCCCTTTATCATTTTTATTCCCTTTATTGCCATGATTCAACATCGGATTCGTGTAGATTTTAAGATCTTGATTTCCTGTGGGTTGTTCCATGTTTATGATTTTCTTGTCGATCAGATCTTGGATGATATTTTTGAGTCTCATACAGTTGTTCATGGTGTGACCTTTGATTTTGTGAAATTCACAAAGTTGATTCTCATTGTACCAAGGAGGTTTGACATCAGGTTCTTGGTCTCAAATGTAGGAGGTTTGATAAGTTTTTCGTTGATCAATTTTTTCATTATGTCCTCCAATGGTTCCCCCAAAATGGCGTATTTGCATTTTGGATAACTTTTTCACTGGGGTGGTCCTCTTTGATCATTGAGGTTATTGATGGTAGGGTTTTTGTTGGCTTGGTATGTGGTGTGATGAGTGTTTTGGCATTGATTTTGGATTTGTGGTGCGGGTGTATATTGGTGTGGACCACTAATGACCACCTTGGCATCAATGACACCATCATTAGTAACCTTCTTGTTTCTTGCCCATGTTTGAGGTTTATCGTTGTAATTTGATGGTGAGCAATTTTTTTGTTGTTCGTGATATGATGTTGGTTCGGCGGGTTGGGTCACAAGGGCTCTTTCGATGCTGAGCGCTTGGAGATCAATTGTTCATATGTAGTGATACCCTAAACCTTGAGATGTAATGCTAAGTGGATTTCAAGGTTGGTGATGATTGTGCAGACTTGTTGTTCTTCTGGCATGGTCCACTTACTCCGATTGGCCTTGGATCGCCATCGTTGAAGAAATGAAGTGAAAGATTCATTTTTTTCTTATTTTAGAGCGTATAGTTCTTCAAGACTGACATCCATTGCAATGTTACATGTGTAGTTTCTAATGAATGCATCCCTAATTTATTAGAATGTTCTAATGCCTAAAGGTAAGCAAGAGAACCATTCTATAGTAGGACCTACCAAGCTTTTAGGGAATAGCTGCATCAGATAAGTATCGTCATATGTGACCTCGATGCAATGAACCTAGAATTCCCTGATGTGATCTTCAGGGTTTCCCATCCCTTGATATTTGTTGAATTTGGGGATTTCAAATCCCCTAGGGAATGGTTTCATCTCTAAGCTCCTATCAAATGGATAGGGACACAAGTTGCTTGGTGGTTTGGTTGTTCTCCCTACTTCAAGGTCAACACTTGTTGCAAGAGCAACCTGAGTTGTGTCGTCACATCACTTTGCAGATCAAGAGGTGGGATAAAGGTTTTTTGAGGTTTTTGAATCATGGGTTGGGTGGGTGGATTGGTTGGTGCATTTTTCAATGGTATCGATATGTTCTGGTGGGCGAAGTAGGCTTCTACTTGCTTTTGTATGAACAACACTTGTTGTTGCGCTAGGATTTGTGCTTGTTGTTGCACTTGTTTCTATTCCAACAACGCTTGTTGTTGTGCTTGCTATTGTTCCCACAACCCTTGTTGTTGGGCTGCCAATTCAACTGCTTCCTACTACTCTTGGTATTGCTTTAGTGCTTGCTAATATGATTGCACTTGCATTGCTTGTGCAAGAAGTTGTGCTTGTGCTTGATCTTATGCTTGAGCTTGTGCTTGAGCTGCTTATGCTTGTGCTACTTATTGCTGTAGTAAAAGTTGTGCTTGAGCAACCCTTTATGCTTGCAATGCTTGCGCGGCTTGGGTGGCTTGTTGTTGTTGCTGTTGCAATAATGCTTGGGCTTGTTGTGCTTGTTGCACTTGTAATGTAGCTTATGCAGCTTGAGCAGCTTGTGCGGCTTGTGCGGCTTGAGCAGCTTGTTGCACAGCTTTTTGTTTTTGAACTTGTTGGTATCCTCTTTGAAAAGCAGCTTGCAATGTTGCATCGTATTGGTTTGATGTGGTGAACGTTGGTGGTGGTGGAGGTGGTGGTGGATTTGGAATGATGGTAGATGATGATGTTGTGTTGATGTTTTGGGTGTTGGATAATGGTATTGATGTGATTGGTCCTTGAGAGACCATGCTTTGTGATGTTAGGGGTGTTTTTGATGATGTTGCCATTTCTTGTGTGTTTATCGTTTGTTGTTGCGATATCAACAATAAATTTTGTGTGTTTGGTGTGATGCTTTGATTGATGGTTGGGATGTAGGTTTGATTGATACCTGGTAGGGGAGGAAGCCCTAAACCAAGGAGTGGTGTGGATGATAATGGTAATGGCGGAAGAGGTGGAAAGGTGAGGGGCGTGAGTTGTTGTGAAAACATCATGGTGTCGAATAAGCCCCCTAGTTTTAACATATCTCCCTCTTCTTGTGAACTTGTGAGAAGAGGTGTTTGAAGAGTTGCATGAAAGAATGATGATGATGGATCGTGATGGAATGTGCAAGGAACATTTTTGTGTAATGGGTTTTGGGGTATACTTTGTTCCAAGGTGTTTGCGTCTATGTTTTGATTATTGACAAGGGGATGTGATTGAAGAGTGTTGAGAAATGTGTTTCCCTTGTTGACATTGGGTTGGGTTGGAGCAAACGATGTTGTGATTTGTGGAATGTTTTGCATGCTGTTTTGGGATGGAGGTGTAGATGAAATTGGGATGGTGGATGAGATAGGTGGAAAGGATGTCTCCACTATAGTACTTACATCGGCAACTTGGTCCCTTGTTTTGCTAGTTCAAGCATGTACAACGAAGGGTTGAGTCTCATCATGATGTTGATGATTTTATGATTCTCTGGATTTTGAAGCATTTCCATCATTTCCTCACAAGACATTCCAAAGGTAAGATCCTCTCCTTAATTTTCTTCTTGCGAATTTTGCGATGATGAGAGGGTCAATGGATTACTTGATTCTGCTGGATTCATTTCTGTGTTTGTTTGGCTAAGATTGCTTGAAGTGGGTGTTTCTTTTTTGGCTTCCATACTCTTCTTATATTGAGATCTTGTTTGAACCATAAAACAAGGATCAACCCTCAAGAATATGGGAGATGAATCTCTTGATTCCTTGGATCAATCATTATTTTATGTCCCAAAGTATAAAGTTTTAGGATTGCTTGAGGATCAAAGGTGATGATATGATGATTATTTTTAGGGATGGATGATATGGATGTTTTGGATTTTAATAAATCTTGAATGAGACACTAGGCTTTTAGGACTTGTGGATTTTGATTCTTGATTTTGGTTTCTAAGATTTTGAGATTTGTCCTTGATTTTGATTTGGATTTTGATTTGGATTTTGAACAAAAAGAACCTAAGATGTTTGATGATGATCTAAGGGATAGCTTGGTTCAAAGGATAATAATTTGGATATGTGTGAGGAGAAGGATGCATCTACCCACACCTATTCAAACAAGATGATTGTTTCACTAAGCATATGAAGAAGGATTCATCTACATACACTAAGCTAGACAAGATGATTTTGATAACTATGATTAAGTATATGCAAAAGGATGCATCTACACATACCCAACCAAAGGTGTTTTTGCTAATGTTTTCAAGGATTTCGTTCTCAATGATATTAATGATTTTGATTTTGCCACAAAGCCTAGTATCAAGGATGATTTTTCAAGATTTTCCCAAAAGGTGATGATGAGATGGATTTTGTTTTGATATTTTGATGGATGGATAAAAAGGATTTTGATGTGTTTTGATCCTAAGATGAACCTAAGAAGGACACTTTGTTTGCCTAGATCTAGGTATTGAAGAGCATGCATATGCTTCCTAATGACTTTTGTAACCAAGAAATGATTTCATTTGAACATTTATTTTCAGATTTCCAATCAATGATTTGTGCTTTGGGATTTGGAGTCTTCAATCACATATGAGAGTTCCTTTTGCTTAACTTTGCTTAATGTCTTTATTTTACCAAAAAAAACACTTTCTTCAATTAGGTTTTCAAACTAAGATGTCCAATGTCTTCATTTCTTCAAACCCCACAAGATATATTATGTGGAAATTTAATGAACTTAAGGCAAGGGTTTTCCTATTGTTTACTTAAGGAGACAAATTGAGATATAATCCAATGCTTAGAAACCTCTAAGGACGTGAATCCCAAGGGAAAGCAATAACATGTGGATTGAGTCAATTGTATTTGTCCTCAAAAGGGTTTGAAATTTGGATGATGTTAAGTGTTTGTTTTTGAGATGTTTTCGATCAAGCAATGCATTTTGTAACCCAAGAATAAGTACAATCCTATGGATGTGTAAGACAATATTTATTGGATTCCCACTTGGACAAGTCCAGCTACGCTTATCTCTAGTGAATGGTTAGATACTTGACCCCACTAGCTCCCCTCCATGACACTCACTTATATGGGGCAACCAAGCATCAACACCCATGAAACTCCCATGGAATGCTTTCCATTTCTACTAGAAGACCATAAAAGTGTGGGGTGGCTTCAGAATGACCGTTCTTGCACCAACAAATAGATTAAGGATTTTGGAAAATTCTAGCACATGGGTTTTAGTAAGGACTTTACGTTCGTGGAGATTGACCCATATGGCAAGAGTCCCCTTTCGGATCCATCTTGTTGGAATCAACCACGTGATATTGGTGTTTCGTCCAATATCCACATTTATATCCCAGCTGGAAATACTCTTGGCTTTAGAGTGTTACCGATTGACTCGTTCCCTTGGGTGAATACTTTTTCCCCAAGGCAGACCCTCTAGGATAAACAATGGCGAATGAAGAACAATATTCGTAACTCGATCAATCCTTGTTGGCAACAAGGAGAGAGAATGTACACAACAAAGCCCCCACTCACACTCACACAAGATTTTGTTCAATTTTAAGCCCAAATTGAAGTGTGGAGGTGATTGCTTTATCTTAACCCAGAGTCATGAAAAAGACCTTTTGATTCTCAAAATCACTATAAAGTGCCAGAGAAGTGCATATGTCCTTTTTCAATTCCTTTAGTCTAAGTAAGTCCTCACGAAAACAAAGCTACACTTGTTCTTTTTAGATTCTCAAAGCAATATGTGAGTTCATTTTAGAGCACCAAATCACAACTGAAAAAAATATTTGTTCAATTTGTTAATCCCACAAACAAAATCTAGTAAGTTATTGATCCTATTGTTTGTTTTAACCTTTGCAAGAAATGAAATTGAAAGGTACTTTTTTTTTAAACCCAAATGAAAACTAGTGTTCTAAGAAAGAGGAGATAACAATTTTTTTAAAGAAGTGTTAAACAAACACTTAGGTGTTAAAAAAACACTTTGATTGGATAACATATCATCACCATGCTCCTCCCTCCTTGGTTTTCATTTTCCAACCTACAAAGAAGAAAAATAGTCAGATTCTAGAAAAACACATAAATTAAAAGACAAAAAACAAAGGAAGAAGCAATCATATATTAACAGCACGTGCTAAAATTCAAATTTTCCCTTTTACTATCTCCCAGCATCGCAACTCGTGAAGGCATCGCTATTTTTTCTTCCCAGCGTCGCTCTTACAATGTTGCTTACCAGTCAGCAGCACTCTATGTCGGGACATAGAGCACAATTGCGTCGCTATTTTGCCCAATGTCGTAGTTTCTGCCAGCGTCAGAATTTAGGATTTTTTGAAACTTCTACAGATCAACGAGTCTAGTGGCAAAGTTAAAAATTTGAATTTTTTTGGTGGGATGAGTCCAGCGGTGCTAAAATAGTGACGTTGACGAGCCCGCGGTGCTAAAACAGTGATGCTAACGAGCCTGCAGTGCTAAAACAACGATGCTGATGAGCCCGCATTGGAATTTCTTGTGTGTCAAGAAAACGCAAAAAATTCAAGGAAAAGTTAAAAATAATGATGTCAAGCCCTCCTTCTAGCACCAAATGTGCGAACCCTTTTCCTATTACTTGCAAAACAACATGAATAAATGAGTTAGACAAGGAATTACAAGCCAAAAGAAGGATTCCCCATGAAATCCATTTACAAATCAAACTAGGAATGAAAATAATGAAGAACACAAAGAAAATGATAAAAACTAGATTTAATCCTAATTTAATTAGCAAACACTTGATCCCGTGGGGGAATTGGTTCCAATTTGATGTGAAAATTGGCCCTTTCCCAATCCCTATGATGAAATATTGATGTATTGAAGATGATGTTGATCCACTTTGACAAAAGATGAGAACTCCAAGCCAAATCTGCAAAAAACCTAGCTAGAATTCAAATGATGGATGAGAATGGCTAAGTATTTTAGCATGGTAACTTTGCTTGGATTGTGGATGATGAAATGAGGAGAGGAGCTCTTCATTTATAGGATTTCAAGATGGATGAATGCCAAAATTTGAGCAATGTGGGACTAACATTCATCTAATGATATGATGCCACTTGTCAAGCTATGAATGGATGATGGTTGTGCAAGATTTGGGGTTTGTGCCAATAAATGTTAATATTTGAAATTAAAATTTATTGAAATGACATGTAAGAGGGAAGGGAAAATGCAATAAATTCCACTTGGCTCAAGGCAAAGGACATGTAAGAGGTTTTAAATGCCTTGTTGGATGTACATGTTGACTTGGAATTTTTGAATTCAAATTGAGAGAATATTCCAAAAGATGCCTTGTGAGGAAAATAGAGATTTAATAAATGAATTAAATCTATTTTTATGAGCAACTTGCATTATCTAGAGGATGTGACATGAGACAAGGTTAAATTAATCAAGGGTTAATTAATTTAACAGGAGATTAGATGATGTGACTTATTTGACTTAGATTTATGGATTTATTTAAATCAGATAAGAGAGGAATATGATAAAAGGCTAATTAAATAAAGATTCTGATTTATTTAATTAAAAGGGATGGTGTTAGATTAAATAGAATAAGGTTTTAATTTATTTAATTTAATGGACAGACTTTAGAGATTTAATCAAATAAGTTGATTATTTAATTAAATAGGGATAATTAGATCAGATGGATTGATTCAATTAACAAGAGAAATGACTTGATTTAGATAAAGTGATTTAGTTAATCAAGGGAGGATATCGATGAATTTAATTAAATAGGGGAATTTAATTAAATGGTTAGACCAAGGGATGATTTATGAAGAAGTGATGTTAGTAAGTCAGGATCAGATGCACGATGTCAATCAGTATATTTTCGATGTCTACAATACATTCATAAACATTATATTTTGAAAAACATTATTAAAAAAAAATTTAATTTGAATTTTTTTTATGATTAAAAAAATAACCATGAGGAGATTCTCTCGAAAATAAATTTTTGCTGTAATAAATTCATCATTGTGCCCACTAAACCAATATAGGTTCAATTGCTAGTTTAACATAGCTTTGAAAATTAAAATAAAGGCAACATTTTATACTTCCTTATGAACCATTTTCAAGGAATTCAAATGTTTTTGTGGTCATGCGCGACTCTCATATGTCAAAGAAACCGTGTGGAATTTTATCACTAGGAGTACATGTGAATATGGCAGAAAGAAACAAACGAAGTCACTGGCGTTAAATCTATCTTCATGAAAGGAGTCAAATTGGTGTATTGAGGTATTGGCATGGAATTTTATCTGAAAGAGACAACCGAAGCCATTGGGAAACTCTAGTGTTAAATTTTTCTTCTTTAATTAAGATGGGGCAATGGAAAAGAGGAGTCAAATTGGCATATTAACTCTGCTAGTTTTGTTACAGTCTTCCTTACGCCAGGTCTTTCCTTGCATTATCGCATTATCTTTCTCTGCTATTAAGTTGCCATTCATGTCCCCTCTTTACTGTAGAAGTTTTGAAAACCAACTTCAGAGCCCAAGAACACCTGCATGCAAAGAGATACATGTCACAGGGAAGAGAATGGAGAAAAAAGCAAGAGAGGGTTTTGAAACTCTGAAATATGAAAAATGTATTAATTAGAGAGTGAGATAAAATACAATGATCAATCCTTATAAAAGGAGATTGTGCAACCCTAAAGATACCCTAATAGGTAGACATTTAATAATTAATCTAATTATTAAATGTCACAATATTCAAACTAAAGTGAAACATTAAGAGAGGAATAAAGGTAACTTAATTGACATAATTAAGTTAAAACCTTTACTCTAACATTTACTTCATTTCCATTTATATTTTCTACTTACTCTTGTAACGAAGATGAAAATGGAAGGCCTACCTCAGCCCCCTCTATACCGCTTGCGCTTCCTCTTTCTCACAATATATATATCATGCCTCACTTCTTCATCTCAAGCTTGCTCGCACTTTCAATGTGGGGACTATATTTTCCCATATCCTTTTGGGGAGTTGACACCGGCTGTGGTGATCCTGCGCTTCAGCTTGATTATGTTTCTGAACTGAATATGGCTTTAATTAATATTAAGGGCCATGAATACTACATAGTGAAAGTCTCAGAAAACTAGAAAGACAATCACATCATGACAATAATCAACAAGAGTATATGGAAGGGAAGATGCAATCCATCTGTGATAGGTCGAATGTGAGCATTAAAAAACAAGCAACAAGTAAAAGAGTGCAAATAAACACCAAAACAACCTACACATCAAGATTAGCCTAAGTTGGAAACAACACAAAGCAAAAGCAACAAAATGGAACTCTATACCTTGCGTTGAGTCGATCCTTTGGTTGGCCCTTCGATCTTTGGTGTGTATGCTCCTTGGATGGCAAGTAGATACAAGCTAAATGAAGTTGTGAGGATGAGTGCAAGTGGATAAACACATGAAAATGGCTAAGTATAGATTGAGAAATAAAACTGCAAGAGTTTGGCTAGCAAAATGATCTCCCCAAAATGAGAGAAAAGAGGGGGTATTTATAGGATTTTTGGGAAATCCTAGGGGAAATGGACAGTTGAGATTGATCCACCAAATATCAAGATGTAGGGCTAAGGTGAGTTGAGAACTCACAAGCCCTCACATCTTGACATGTGGCATGTGAGATAGCCCTAAAAGGTGAAGTGGACATGAGGTGGAAGGAGAAGGACATGACATGGAGAGGGGTACAAAGTACCTTTGGATTGGACAAGATCTCCTCATAAAGGAGGTCCTTGTCCCCATGTGGGTGAGAGGACATGTGAGGAATTAAAAAATCCTCAAATATTCTCATGGGGATGAGAGAAAGAATAAATAATGAATAGAAGACATGTGGGGAGAAGTGAAGGAATTAAAAATTCCTTTTAGGTGCCTTAGGGGATTAAAAGGTGAATTAAAAATTCACATGGGGAAGGGGGATGCCTTGTCCAAAAGGAGAAAGCCTTTAATAAGGTTGACTTAAGGACACATGCCATAAGTGGGAGGAGGATTAGGTTAGGCTAATCAAATGATTAAGGTTGTGCAAGTACTCAGTTAGATGGACTAATGACTTATTAGAAGCAAGTGGAAAATTATGGAGGATGTGACCTTAATGATGATTAAGGGTGTGCACATGCTAACCCTTGTTAATTAGAAGAAGATGAGGTAATTAAGATGGATTAGGGACCAACTTGCAAAAGTTGGAGGATGTGACCATGAGAGAAAAAAGAGGAATTAAAAGTGAATTTTAATTTAAAAGGGGAATATGACTAAATTAAATAAAAGGGCATATTTATTTAATTTAGAGGAGGAAGAGGGGAAAAGTATTAAATTAAATACTTTAGGACCTTTGTGCAAGATGCAAGGTATTAATTAAACAATTGGCTTAATTAATATTGACAGAGAGGATGAGCAACTGGATGAATAAGGAGATGCGTTTGATCATATGGAAGTGATCAAAATTGTATGTCTACATTTTGCCCCTCTTCGAAATACTATTAGAATAATAGGGTTTCGAAGAAAAATAGAATGCTGATGACTCTATAAAGGAAAAGACCAGAATAAGAGATGCCCCAGCATGGGGGAATGTGCGTGAGCTGCCCTGAACGAAGGGGATGCGAAGAGGATTCCCTCGTCAAGCAAAGGTAGGTTTAGAGCGACGGGTTAGGAGGGAAAGGTAGGGTATGCCCCCTCGAGAAGGGGGACGGGGGAGGAAAAGGGAGCCCCGGTCAACTTCTCGAAAGTATGGAGTGGTATATGTTGTTGGAAAGAGCACGGAAAAACGAGAAGAATGGTGCTTGAACGGAGTCAATCAGATAAATGGTGTGCAAATGGCGGCCCCGGGAAGAAAGAGGTTGGCTGAATTAATTGGATACATTTTTGGTTACAAAAAAGGAAAAAAAAAGACCAAGGTGAAAATGGAGGGAAAAGTGAAAAAGGGATAAAAGGTAATTGTTGAATTACCTTGGGCCCATTGTGACAGCTGGCAAGTGGAGAAGGAGGAGAGGAAGAAAAAGGCGGCGAGCGAGAGTAGACACCATGCAGGAGTAAAACAGTGACGTCATACACCGGGCGGACGAGAGACGGATATTTTTTACCCATTGTGCCATACCCCGCCAGGTTAGCCCAAAACTGAACTTTGTGTTTTTTAGTCAATTTTTGCACGTGTTTTCAAAAAACAAAAACATGGGTTTTTTCGGGGCGTCGAAAAGTCAAATGGGTAGGAAATT
>VDFB02271358.1:752940216-752969536 GCA_007258455.2 Sequoia sempervirens
TGAGATTGCAGGCCTTGCAGAGGGATAGAGATGCAGCGGTGGCATGGGGACAGGCTGCACAGAGGGAGAGGGATGCTGCAGAGGTGCGGATGCAGACTTTACAGGGTGAGAGGGATGCAGCATGGGCTCAGTTGCAGGGGGTGTTGGTTGAGGATGGAGGTGCAGGGACAGATGTACAGGAGCTGCACACAAAGTTACAGGCGATGCAGGCCGAGAGGGATAGAGGCTCAGAGCAGATACGATAGTTGATACTAGCTCAAGAGGCCTAGGCACGGGAGAGGCAGGCTATTAGTGTAGATCAAGATCAGTATAGGCATGAGCGGAATTCCGTGAGACTGATAGTAGGGCAGCGGGAGGAGTTTATGCAGCAGGCCATCTATTGGAGGGGTATATGAGTAGGTTGTTCTAGATCCAGCGCAGTGCATAGCACGCTACATCAGTCAGGCTCCATTGCCACTAGGGCCATCCCAGTCACTAGGGACACGCACCTGGGGTTTCAGCGACTACTGGCGGACTCCGTCTCCATATGGTGGTTATCAGAGGACACCCACCCGCGAGTACCAGGGGACACCCACCCGCGAGTACTAGGGGACACCAGGACATAGAGGGTTAGCACCTGATTCTCCGCAGAGGTCAGATGTGGGCAGCTCACAGTAGAGCAGACAGATGCAGGACATTGGTTATTTTTGGCAGATATAGGATGGATGGTGTGGACATGTCGCCAGAGGGCAGAGGTGTTCTACGTCTGTGGATTTTATATCTTATGAGGCAATATATGATGGAGATGTATTGTATCATGACATGTTATTATTTTGATTATATGATGGCCTTTATTGACATTATGCAGGATGTTTCCTTTGTGTAGCTATATGAGATGATTCATGATGTGATTTCGCATGCAAATATATACACATGTTTATATGGATGATTTATGTTTTATGCTTTATGTTTTTATGGATGGATGATCTATGATTTATGTAGACGTTTCTATAATTTATGACGTATGGATGCACATGTATGATTGATGGATGCACATGTGGATGGACGATTTATGTATGTTTATATGATTTATGGATGGATGATTTATGCATATTTGTGTGATTTATGATGTATGATTTATGGATGCACATGTGGATGGCGATTTATGCATGTTTATATGATTTATGATGTATGTGTGGATGAATGATTTATGATGCAATTACATGTCTATAACGACCGTTATGAGGATGCGGGTAGGCGATAGGCGGATGGAAGATTGCATTTGCCAAAAACAACCATTAATATCCTAAGAGGAAGAGGACCGACAAGAGGAACAAAGAATGAAAGTACTTGCACAACTGAAATCATAAGCGGTGGTTATGATGGAAATGAAGGGTGCATGCAAAGTGGTGGAAATGCAGTGAAAATGAGATTTTTCCATCTTTGGAGCATTGATTTTTACTATAGCGTAGGGTACCAAGCACCTTGATATAGAAGACCAAGGCGAGCAAGTACTCTACGCATGAAACAAATACAGTAGACAATAAGGTTATCCCAACACCCCAAGGTCATGACGACCTTAGTCGGGCCTAGTGTTGTAATAACCACAAACACACAAATTTGTCTCAGCGTAACACAAGATCCTAGAGATCTTGGTGGGTCTTACGAAGACAAAACAAAAGATCAAGGTATGCCCCCATTTTAGCAGGTCAAAGCGCGTTATGGTATGGCAGACCAAGTCGATCTCAACAAGTGATGGGAAGGAACCTAAAATGATAAACAAAAATTGAAAACATCAAAAGATCATGATTAAGACAATAGGTCCTTTGTCATAGGATCAAGGTGGTGGATGGGATTGGTGAGGTCTGCTAGGAAGGACTCATCCTGTTGAGACCAAGGGTGGATGTGAAATAAGATGACCCAGTTGACGTGGGATGTTGCTAAGGGACAAGATCTTGTAACACAAAGGAATTTTGTTTGTTAAGAACCGGTTAGATGTGGGCATAACTTGATAGCGAAGCTCAAAAGACCAACATAACCTATAGACCTAGGGGCTCAGGGGTTGATCATAGATTATCCTTGCCTACATGAAAGCGTAGAGCCCTCATAGTTCCAGAAAAGACCATGGATAAAGCGGAAAGAAGACTAATGGTGATCGATGATGATGGACAAATGCCCCGGGGGCGAATCAAACAATCAACCTTGCCTACGTGACAGCGCAGGGGCAATGTAGTTCGACTAACAGACATGACGGGATGGGACCTAGGTGAGGACCGACACGATGGATGACCCTACTTGATGACACAAATGTGAATGACGTAAGCTCAGAGTGGGATACTGAAAAGCTCAGGAATGGGGGATAGGCTAGATGGGTCGTCCAATGCTCAATTCAATAATTACCAAGCAGTCTAGGATGAGATGGGTAAGGACAATGGTGTGGATGAAGGCATAAAATAACTAGGATGTCAGGTAGATAATGATTAAGCCCTCTATGGATGATGCCTGTTACCAGGTTTTCACCATCCATACTTATCCAAGGTGCCACCAAGAGGTGGTTTTCACCATAGGACGAATTTATTTCTCTTGACTATTTTTTACTTTTTTGATTTTTTGATTTTGATTTTTTGTTTTTTTGTTTTTAATTTTTTTTTGATTTTTTGATTTTTGACCAGGTGGGGTAACCGAGCAGAACTAGGCGTAGAACCTTTTCAAATGCATGACATTAATAGGCCCGTCAAGGGGGTCTCCTTCAAGAGTAGTCAACCTGTATGCCCCTGATCCATATTTAGTAGCTATGATATAGGGCCCAACCAATTTGCCTCAAATTTTCCTTTCTTGTCTTGGTCTTGCTGAGTACGCTGGTTCTCCTTAAGGACAAGCTCGCCCACCTGGAATTGGTGAGGATGAACCTTCTTGTTGTAACTACACTTGAGGTGATTATGATATGTTTGCAGATGGTCGTAGGCCTTTATTCTTCGTTCGTCCAGTAACTCTAGCTGTGCAAGTCGTGTAACACGAGCATCCTCTTCGCTGATAAGGTTCTTAAGAGAGATTCTCAATGATGGAAGTTCAACCTCGATTAGCAAGACGGCTTCAGCACCAAACACCAAAGAGTAGGGGGTGGCGCCTGTCGGGGTGCGGATGGATGTGCGATATGCCCAAAGGGCAGGATGAATATGGAGGTGCCAATCTCATCCGGTGTTATTGACAACCTTCTTGAGAATATGGATGAGGGTCTTGTTGGTCGCTTCCACCTGACCATTACCTTGGGGGTAATATGGCGTTGACCAACGGTGCTGAATATGGAAGGTTTAGCATAGGTGTTTCATGGCTTGGTTCTTGAATGGTTTTCCGTTGTCAGAAATGATGGTGGACGGGATACCATATCTGCAGAGAATATGGTAAAGGATGAATTTGGAGATCTGAATGCCAGTGATTTGTGAGAGGGGCATTGCCTCTACCCACTTGGTGAAATACTTAGTGGCGGTGATTATGAAGGTATGGCCATTGGATGATGGTGGGTGAATCTTGCCAATCAAGTCAAAACCCCATTGAGAAAATGGCCATGGTGCCAAGAGGGGCTGAAGATCTTGTGCTGGAGCATGGATTAAATCTGCATGTTGCTGGCATGGGAGACACTTCTTTACAAACTCGCAAGCATCATGTTCCAGCGTAGGCCAATAATACCTTGCTTGTAAGATTCTCTTGGCCAGAGCCATACCATTTGAATGTGCTCCACAAACACCGCTATGTACCTCCGTTAATGTAGCGTGGGCTTCGGTCTCATTTAGACATCTAAGGAGGATTCCATCATACCCACAATGATAAAGCATATCACCGACGATGACATATCGAGAAGAGTGGTGAATGAAGGATTTGCGTTGGTTACGTGAAAGGTTTGGGGGTATAATGTTATCACGGAGGTAGGTATAGATGTCTTGGTACCATGGGGAGGTGGGACCCACAATTTCACACACCATTTCAGTCTCAGGGATATCATATGCTGGGATTAACAGTTGTTCTACAAGGAACTCACACTCTGTTCAATCCTTGGGCATGTCCAGGAGGGAGCCGATAGTGGCCATCGCATCAGCTTCTTTGTTTCGTACCCTGGGAATCTGTTCAAATTGTATGGAGGTGAAGTATTTCTTGAAATCGTCCACCATGCGCTTGTAGGGTAACAACTTATCATCCTTAGTTAGAAACTCATCATTAACTTGCCTAATGACTAGCAAGGAATCGCCAAAGACTTTCAACTGAGTTATGTGCCATTGTTTGGCAATTTTGAGGCCGGTGAGGAGAGCTTCGTATTCGGACATGTTATTGGTACATGGGAACGCTATCCTGAATGACTTGGGAATGTAGTCACCCTGAGGGGTAACAAATAAAATTCCTGCGCTCGATCCATTATGTGTATATGATCCATCAAAATACAGTGTCCACATGGGGGTTTCCTCAACTGAAAAGACTTCCTCATTAGGGAATTCCGTGATCAATAGGTGAGTGTCAACTAGAGGAGCTTCCGCCAACTGATCTGCAATTATCTGCCCTTTGATAGCCTTGCGGTCCACGTATTCTATGTCGAATTCACTGAGGAGCATGACCCACTTAGCCATGTGGCTAGTCAGAGTGGTTCTAGATAACAGGTACTTCAGTGGATCGATCTTGGCAATTAATTTTACTGGATGGCTAAGCATGTAATGTCAAAGCTTCTATGTGCTAAAGACGAGTGCTAGGTAGGCTTTTTCCATGGGAGAGTAGTTTAGCTCGTAGCCAACCAATGTCCGACTGATGTAGTAGACTTCCCTTTCTTTTGACGACTCATCATGTTGCGCCAACAATGCCCCCAGTGCGACTGAAGTGGCGGAGATGTAGAGCAAGAGGGGCTTGCCGGGAATAGGTGGCATCAATATTGGTGGATGGGCCAAATATTCCTTAATCTTGTCAAATCCCATCTGACATTGCGGGTTCCATCGGAAGGTGGAATCTTTTTTCAGAAGATGAGTGAATGGTTGACACTTGTCCGCCAGCTGGGCAATGAACCGACGGATGGACTGCATTTTTCCCTGAAGGCTTGTTAGCTGTTTGAGATTGCGTGGAGGGGGCATATCCAGGATAGCCTTCACGTTAGCGGGATCAACCTCGATGCCCCTGCAAGAGACTATGAAACCCAACAACTTTCCAGAAGTGACCCCAAAGACACACTTCTTCAGGTTCAGCCGCAACTTATAATGCTCTAACCGCTCAAATATCTTCTTCAGGATGACAAGATGTTCTGCTCGTGTTTTGGATTTCCCTAATAGGTCATCAACATAGTCTTCCATGATGATGTGGATGAGGTCATGGAAGATAACCGTCATGGCTCTCTGATATGTCGCCCCCACATTTTTGAGACCGAAGGGCATAACATTGTAGCAGAAAGTGCCCCAAGGAGTTGTGAAGGCGGTTTTGTGTTGGTCCTCAGGTGCGATTCGGATCTAGTTATACCCGGAGAAGCCATCCATAAGGGACAACATCTCATGTCTTGCTGTTAGGTCGACCAACATGTCAATGTTGGGCAGGGGGAAGTCATCTTTTAGACAGGCTTTGTTGAGATCCCTGAAGTCTGTGCAAACCCGGATGTCACCATTTGGTTTAGCGACCGGCACTATGTTGGAGATCCACTCGGAGTAGTCAATTGGTCTGATAAATCCTGCCTCCAGTAACTTCTCCAATTCCTTCTTGACTAACAATGCGACTTGCAGGTGCATCTTACAGAGTTTTTTCTTGACAAGTTTAGCGTCTGGGCGGATGTCTAGGTGATGAACCACCAAGGCGGGATCTAAGCCTGGCATGTCTGAGTATGACCAAGAAAAGTTAACAATTCCCTCTTGGAGTAGCTGTGCAAAGACCAGATACTCTTGTTCGGAGAGTGACTTGGCTACATAGGTGATCTTAGGATTCTCAACAGTTCCCAAATTAATCTCTTGCATTTCTTCAATCAGAACAGATGATCTGGCAGATAGCTGAGTTCCCATAAGGGGAAGATGAACATCTCCATCTTCTAGCGCCTCTTCGAGGTTTTTGCCATCAAATGCATCCTTTATTTTTACTTTTTCCAGGTCAGGGAGTGCCTCAGGCAGGTTTTCACTAGATGACCACTTTTTATTTTTCTTATTCTCATTTTTGCAATTGGAGTGTTCATCCTCCCCCAATCCCATGAGGTTAACATAGGTATCCACAGACATACTAATAGGTGTGCTAGTTCGTAGGTCCCAATCAATGAGTTCAGGATGGCGGAGGGATAGGCTAATAGTGCAGACGGATAGGCATTCGAACATGGAAGATAGGTTAGCGTGATCGACGTCATCGTACGCGTGTATGATGGATTCTTCCTCGGGTATGTCTTCTAATGAGCCATTGTCCACAACTACACTATTGGAAGTATTAGACGGTGTTTCGGGGCCTTTTTGCTTTCTGTCATACCCAATGCCCACATTTTTTGGTAGCGGAGATGTATCAATGGGTTGTAACCGCCCTTGTTCTTGCTTTCCTAGGCCTCTGCCTTGATAGTTATGCTTTTCCACAAACTTTGTCGCCCAGGGGTACTTTTCTTGGAAATATTCCTTGAGAGGAGTTTCTGGCTGAGGCTCTTCTCGGTAAACCCATTGGTTTATGTCTTCTTCTGGCGCGTCTATCTTGATACTTGGGGATACGAAGGTGGTGGTAGGGATATTCTTGCCATGAAAGGTGACAGTCTTGTCCTCCTTTGGGGTAGCACGGGAAGGTTGACCATACTCATGTGGCGATGGTGGCATGGTCGCTATATTAAGGGCAGCGTGCATTTCGTACTCGCCACACCCTTTGTCAATGATCTGGACTTTTGTGAATGTAGGCTCAGTGGTGGAGGATGGAGTGGTTTTTGCAAACAGGTGATGACTGCGATGCCCCCATTTCAACCCTAGGACAATAATGTAGATGGGGAAATGATGCCTCTAAAGCGCGGCAGTATTCGAATGGTTGGGGGTCGGCATAGATGGTGATCTCTTGTCTGTTGACTGGGAATTTGAGGCATTGATGGAAGGTGGAGGGAATGGCTTGCATAGCATGTAGCCATGGACGGCCGAGGAGGAGATTATATGGTAAGTCCAGACCAAGGACATGGCAGGTGATGTACTGAACTACCGGTCCCACTTGGACAGGAAGCTTGATGATCCCTTCTGAATTTCTTTCTGCATTGTCATAAGCCTTGATTGTAATAATCTAGTTGCTTAAGTCTGCTTGGGTATACCCCACCTGTTTTATGAATTTTAGCATGCACAAGTTGAGGGCGGATCCATTATCTACCAAGACTCTTTTTATTTTATGTCGGGCAACCGCGACTTCAATATGTAATGGGCGATTGTGATTGGCATCAATGTTGGGCATATCATCGTGGCTGAAGTGTAGTTGGTGAGATGAAGCTAGGTGTCCTACTAAGGCTTGGAACTATGTAGGATCCATATTATTAAGCACTTGGGTTTCCTGTAGGGCTTTATTGAGGATTTCTTGATACACGGGGGAAGACTTGAGTAAATCCAAGATGGAGATATGTGCAGGGGTCTTTCCCAAGTGATCAAGGATATTGTACTAGGCAATTACAGGAGTCGGTTGGGCAGGTGCAGAGGCTGCAGGAACGGTGATGCGGGCTCGTCGTGTGGTAACAGCACATTGAGAGTCTTTAGCTTTGACATGTATCATGGATACACGAGGTTCGACCTGCTCAATGTAATGAATAATACCCTCGTAATTGAGGGGTACATTCTTGTAGCTCATGTTATTTGTGCTGTTGTTTTGAGGATTACTGTTGGAAGTGCTCGGGCCTTGGTTATGGTTTGGGAAGGCGTTTTGATAGATCTGCAACTGAGCATTGGATGACGGAGCTTGGTTAGGATCAACCTTGATGTCACTTCGATCTATGAGATCCTGGACGTAGTTTTTTAGACCTTGACACTTATTCAAAGAGTGTCCTTTTATTTTGTGGAACTCACAATATTCATTTTCCCTAAACCACGCAGGTTTAGGTTTGGATTCGTCGAGTGGCTTGGTGACAGGATATGTGATCAGATAGCTGATCTGCAGCAATTTATTGAAGACGACACTCAAGGGTTCTCCTAGTTGAGCATACTGGCGCTTAGTGTTCCCTTGGTTATTTTGATTAGACTGTTGGGGAGGACGGGGCGTGCCTTGCGGTACTGATATGGCATTGGGTATGGATTGTTGTTGTTTCTGGGATGTGTTGGCCATGTGGACATGTTTAGTGTCAGTGACACCATCATTTACTGCATTCTTGTTCTTGTTCCAAAAATGCGGCTTATCATTGAATGTCCTTTCCCTATCTTGGCTATATATTTTGATGTGCCCCTTGGCAGCAAGGGCATGTTCAAGGATGGGTCCTTTCTCCACTACCTCCGCGAAAGTGGTGACACAATGTAATCAGAAGTTGTGGGCCATGTCAGGATGAGAGTTCTCCACAAAAGGGTGACCATATCCTTCTCTTTCAAAGGGGTTTTCATTCGGCTTGCTAGGGCATGCCACCTCTGGAGGTAGCTAGTAAAGGTTTCCCCTTCACGTTGTTTCTCTTTGAGGAGATCCAGGGTATCAGTATCCTTCTCCAAGTTGAAGGAGAAGTAGGAGACAAACCTTTCTGACAAGTCCGCAAAAGATTTTATAGATCCCTTATTGAGAGTCATGAACCACCCTAGTGCGTCGCTTCCCAGACTTCAGGGGAACAGACGCAAGAGATAGTTGTCATTGTGGATCACTTCTTGACACTGGGAGTAAAACTCCCATAGGTGGGCCTTAGGATCTTTGTTCCCCTTATATTTGTCAAATTTCAGCATCTCAAAATGTTTGGGGAAGGGAATCAATGAGATGGAGGGATCATACGAATATGGGCATATATCTTCGAACTTGAACGATTGTTTGCTAGTCCCTGCCTGGAGATCCTTTAGTGCGGCTTTGATTTCCAAGATTTCCTCATTGGCTGGTGTGTTGGATGGGTATTGATGGTAGGATGATTGTGGATTCTGAGAGGATGTTTGGAGATGGGCGTATGGATGAGGAGGTGGCAGCCCTTGTTGATACACCAATGGACCTTGCTGATAAAGAGGTTGTTGTTGCGAGGCGGAATATGGATGGGTCTGGTAGTTATGGGTGGCATACTGTTGGGAAGTAGGGAGAAGGTGTTGTTGATTAGCTTGCGGATATTGGGGGTGCTGATATGACTGTTGTGATGCCCCATAGGAGGGTTGTTGTTGATATTGGGGCTGGTTATAATAGTTGTAATGATGGGGTGGTTGTTGATACTGTTGTTTATGCATAGTTGGTGGCTGTGATAGGTGAGATGGGATATTCTGTGGTGGTTGCGCTTGCGAGCTTAAAATGGATGCAAGGAATGGAGATATGGTTGAGGCTAAAGGCCGAGGTTGATTTCCTTGCGATTGATGATGTGATGGTTGTGCTAAAAATAGGGGATTGACCAATGGTTGTTGTTGAGGTGGGGGTGCGATTGAGATGTTGTGCGAGGGAGGTTGTTGAGCGCTAGTGGAAGCATAGGCTTGGGGAGGTTGTTGGGATACAAATAACGATGGAGGAGGATTGTTAGATTGAGGTGGTTGTTGGGGGATGAACGATGATGGTAGAGGATTGTTAGATTGAGGCGATTGTTGGGGGATGAATGATGATGGTGGAGGATTGTTAGATTGAGGCGGTTGTTGGGGGATGAATGACGATGGTGGAGGATTGGCTGCCCCGGGAGGTGGAGGCAAGGCGGCGAAAGGGTTGCCCCCAGTGTTGACAGGAAGCGAGTTTGAGGGGGGTGGTGCCGGTAGCATTAATGGTTGTGGTTGCGGGATGTTTTGCGGCATGCCATAGGCATAAGGATCATTGGGATCAATGGTTTGAGGTGCTCCCGTGATAGAGATGGTGGGATGTGTGGGATTTCCAACTAGATACAGGACTGCGTTGCCGAATTCAGGTTGATGCTAACCTTCTATGGAAGGAACGTTGGGGACATACGAGCTACTAGGGATGTCATGTGCACCTTAGGGTACATTAGACGTGGAGGTGCCATACTTAGATAAGTTGACACCTGACGGTAGCTTGACAACCTTGTCAATCAAGTGAGCCAAGATTTTGTCCCCATGTCTTTCGAGAAGGTGTTCTATCATTTGGGCATTAACAAGGTTGCTAAAGTACTCCTCAAATGTGAGCTCAGGTTGATCAGCCATGTTTTCTTCCCCAGGTGGTGATGTGTTTTGACCATCCACGTTGGATTGTGATGAGGTACCATTGTGGAGATCGTGGGGGATGTTCATGGTGTTATTTGGATCTTGAGGATTGTTTGATTGGGCGTTCAAGGCTTGTTGGTCGGCCATTTTCTTTGCTTGCGATCGAGTCTGAACGGGCATGCAAGATGATGAGAGGGATCAAGATATTAGTAAGACCTTGATGATGAAGGATTGATTTGATTTTAATGAAAGATTAGTTGACGACGATTGATTAGGTCGACGTGGATTGGCTTGATGGGATTAGATTGGATTGATAGGTAGATGTTGGATTAACCTAGATTTCAGGTTTTGATCCGAATAGGTTTGATGATGTGGGGGATCAGATCAATCTGATGATTAGGATTGATGTGATGATAGACATGATGAAGACCGAGATCCACAACCAAGTTTAAGAAGAATCCTTGGTAACACTAGGTATTGATTGAAAGGTGGATGTATGATAACGACACCAAATCCAACTTGAGATAGAAGCGGATTGATTGGGTCAAAAAAGATAACTGACCTAAGATGGATGGCAATCCTAAGCCAGTTATGATGATTGTGATTAGGGATAAATACCTAGGTCAACTTGGATGACAACTCCAACGGGGTTTATATGGAATAACGGAGATCAGAGATGAAAGGTGTTTAGGACGGATAGGGAATGTCTCAAGATGGATGTATGGCTCTTGAAACAAGCAAAAGACTGTTTAGAACAAATGACCCTTAGAACGAAGGGATGGGGGCTCAGAACAGACATTCAGATGTTTGTTTAGGATGCTAAATGGTCATTTCGGTGTTCAAAACGGAGGGACAATGAATGCCAAATGCTGGTATAGGCTGGTCAAAGGGACAGGTCCGCCACAGCACAGGGATAGGTCAACCATAGCAATTGGACAGGTCCGCCATAGGGTTAGGACAGATCCGCCACTGAAATTGGACAGATCTGCCACAGGATTAGGACAGGTCTGCCACAGCAATTGGACAGGTCCGCCACAGAGTTAGGATAGGTCCGCCACAGGGTTAGGACAAGTCCGCCAAAGGGGGAATTTTAAGCTTGATTTTTTGATGGGTGGCAAAGGCAAAGGACCCAAATTGTAGCAATCATAAAAAGACTTGGCCAAACTGACAATCACTGGTTTATGCACAAGAAAGACAATTCAAACAGCACAACCCTAAGATTAGTAAAAATGGGTATGGTCAACGAAGTCTTCTACTCTAGGATGCACATGGTTGCTAAGGAGTCCTCGATATACACCCGGTACATGAGGCCCAAACCGTGAACACCAACCCGTTACAAGCGTGAGTTGGGAACCTTAGCGAGATACTAAAGGCTCAAACCAACTCTTCACGTCATCCCGACGCTTCGCCAATTACAACGTGGTTGGATTGAGGTACAACTTTTGCTCTCCCCCCTTTATATACCCCGTCGGTACGCGTGGTTGGAATCATCCCTTGGGGTGATGAAATCCCCAAGTAGGTCCCACTAAGAAAATGAAAAAGGGTGACTCAAAAGGACTTGGAAAGCTACGATTTCTCTTCACCCAGGATCGCCAAAATGGTGCAAGGGGATTGGATACGTCAAATAGCCTTCCCAAACATGCCAAACAAGGTTTATTGACACCCTTTAATTAAAATATGTTCCTATTTTACCAAAAGACAATCGGAAAAACTCGAACTTTTTTTTTACCTTCTGGAGGACAGTTCCGCCACTCTGTAAGGACAGATCTGCCACTCTATTAGGACCAGTCCGCCACTCTATAAGGATAGATCCGCCACTCTGTTAGGACCAGTCTGCCACTCTATAAGGACAGATCTGCCACTCTGTCAGGACCAGTCCGCCACTCTGTAACCTGGACCTCAAAAAATGCAAAAAATAGCAAACATGAAGAAAATAGACCTGTTTGTGGGTCCCACCGGGCGTGCCAGAAATGTGATAGGTTGAATGTGAGCGTTAGAAAACAAGAAACAAGTAAAAGAGTGCAAATAAACACCAAAACAACCTACACCTCAAGATTAGCCTAAGTTGGAAACAACACAAAGCAAAAGCAACAAAATAGAACTCTATACCTTGCATTGAGTCGATCCTTTGGTTGGCCCTTCAATCTTTGGTGTGTATGATCCTTGGATGGCAAGTAGATACAAGCTAAATGAAGTTGTGAGGATGAGTGCAAGTGGATAAACACATGAAAATGGCTAAGTATAGATTGAGAAATAAAACTGCAAGAGTTTGGCTAGCAAAATGATCTCCCCAAAATAAGAGAAAAGAGGGGGTATTTATAGGATTTTTGGGAAATCCTAGGGGAAATGGACGGTTGAGATTGATCCACCAAATATCAAGATGTAGGGCTAAGGTGAGTTGAGAACTCACAAGCCCTCACATCTTGACATGTGCATGTGAGATAGCCCTAAAAGGTGAAGTGGACATGAGGTGGAAGGAGAAGGACATGACATGGAGAGGGGTACAAAGTACCTTTGGATTGGACAAGATATCCTCATAAAGGAGGTCCTTGTCCCCATGTGGGTGAGAGGACATGTGAGGAATTAAAATTCCTCAAATATTCTCATGGGGATGAGAGAAAAGAATAAAGAATGAATAGAGGACATGTGGGGAGAAGTGAAGGAATTAAAAATTCCTTTTAGGTGCATTGGGGATTAAAAGGTGAATTAAAAATTCACATGGGGAAGGGGGATGCCTTGTCCAAAAGGAGAAATCCTTTAATAAGGTTGACTTAAGGACACATGCCATAAGTGGGAGGAGGATTAGGTTAGGCTAATCAAATGATTAAGGTTGTGCAAGTACTCAGTTAGATGGACTAATGACTCATTAGAAGCAAGTGGGAAATTATGGAGGATGTGACCTTAATGATGATTAAGGGTGTGCACATGCTAACCCTTGTTAATTAGAAGAAGATGAGGTAATTAAGATGGATTAGGGACCAACTTGCAAAAGTTGGAGGATGTGACCATGAGAGAGAAAAGAGGAATTAAAAGTGAATTTTAATTTAAAAGGGGAATATGACTAAATTAAATAAAAGGGCATATTTATTTAATTTAGAGGAGGAAGATGGGAAAAGTATTAAATTAAATACTTTAGGACCTTTGTGCAAGATGCAAGGTATTAATTAAACAATTGGCTTAATTAATATTGACAGAGGGGATGAACAACTGGATGAATAAGGAGACGCGTTTGATCATATGGAAGTGATCAAAATTGTACGTCTACACCATCATTATTTGATAGCCATACAACAGAAATCTTGCTTAGCCCTCCATTTAGTATTACCAATGGCTACAAGTATTTAACTCTATGGGAGGAATGCCCTCCTGATACAATTGAGGATAAACTAGTCATGTCTCCATTACCATGTAATTATAGTTGGTATTTTAAATTGACGGAAGAGTTGAGTTTTGTTAGTAAGTGTAAATATCATGTAAGTGTAAATGGGTTCCAAGTAAAATGGAATCCCAAAGTTATCTACACGGAATGCATGTCTGAGGCCGAGTTTTGTGCATATAAAACAACTGATTGGATGCAGATTTATTGCAAGCAGCCTAAAAGTGAGTATGTCTTCATTCTTAATGGTATCGATTCCTTGTCTAATAAATTTAGAAAAGGTTAATAAGTTGAAATTTTAGGAATCCATATTAGAAATTTAAATACTGTTTTACCAAATTTCTTGATATTACTTTTGTAAATGTTGGTCACAAGACTTGTGTATGCGGCTTTGCAGGCAAGTCCCAAGCCAAGACTATTATTCTAGGTGACCATCCCTGGGCATGGGATCTTTATTAATATTGGTAAATTTATTGATTGAGGCTTTATGAGATGATGTATGCATACCTTTGGAAATAATTTTTCATTACATTTGCTGACTTTTATGGATTTAGGCATTGTAGACAATTTAAGGATTGAAACTGCCATCATCACAAATTACTACCCTTCCTTCCTTAGGATCTATTCCTCTCTCTATTTTCTTGATCTTTGTCTTTCATTGAATCTTTTAACTTAAACATTTTATTTAGGTGGGGTTATTGGAACCGCTGTATTGTTACTGATAGGAGTAGTACTTCTCTTTGTTAGTCGAAAGAGGCAGTTACCCACTTCCTCTAAGAGACCCGATCTTTCTAATGTGGAGAAATTACTACAAGATTATGTTCATCAAATGCCATGTAGATATTCATACTCTTAGCTCATGAAGATCACCAATAAATTTGCACATAAAGTGGGGAAAGGAGGTTTTGGAGTGGTATATAGAGGAAAGCTACCTACTGGCAATCTGGTGGCAGTTAAACTACTTGATCAGTCAAGGCACTATGAGAATCAATTCATGAATGAAGTAGCAACCATCAGAAGGATCCATCATGTTCATTTGGTTCGGTTGATGGGATATTGCTATGAAGAACACAAAAACGCATTGGTGTATGAGTACATGGCTAATGGATCTCTAGACGAGTTTATATTTGTAGGAAGAGAGAAAGAAGCAATCCTAAATTGGGCATAGTTGTATTCAATTGCTTTGGGTGAAACTCGTGGAATAGCCTATTTACATCAAGATTGTGATAATCGTATCATTCATTTTGACATAAAACCCCACAACATATTATTGGATGAAGAGTTCACACCAAAGGTAGCTGATTTTAGTCTGGAAAAACTCTGTGGGAAGAAAGATGATCATATAACAATGATAGTAGAACAAGGAACACCAGGATATGCTACTCTAGAAGTGTGAAGTAGAAATTTGGGAGTTGTAACAAACAAATTAGATGTTTATAGTTTTGGAATGGTATTATTGGAGATGGCTGGAGGAAGGAAGAATAATTGTGTGCAGGTAAGCCGGTCTAGTCAATTGTATTTTCCAGAGTGGGCATTCAAATTGATGGAGAATGGGTAATTGGAGAGGGGGTTGAGAGGAAGTGGTAAAGCAGAAATAGAATGTGAAGAGAAGGAGAAAGCAATAATATTGGCTAAAGTAGGACTATGGTGCATTCAATACAATTCAACAGATCGACCGAGCATGAATAGAGTGGTTCAAATGTTGGAAGGAAATGGTGTTGAGCTAATTGATCCTCCCATGCCTTTCAATTCATCAATTAGGGTTGCACCTCACTCACATTCAATTGAAGAATCCTCTTTGTAAGTAACCAAGGATACCTATTTCCAACCCATAATTTTGGTCCTCAAAATTATTGTGGGGAGCAGTGGGAACAAAAGAGATCACAGAGATGGAAAGTGTTCGACCTCATCAAGTATGCTTGGTGTCACTTTATTCCGACTTCAATGTCTGAATCAAATTTAATGAGAAGAGTTATCCTATATAAGGACATTAATGTTAGCCCTTTGTTTATTTAGAAAGGATCTCATTATAAAGTTTCTTTAATCACGAGGTTTATACTATCTTTATTCTCTTTGACTTATTGTATTTACGCAACTTTAGAATTAGTGTGATTTGTTGGAGTGGTGTAATTGGAATCTATTAATTTTTTTAATAAATAAATATTTTTATTACAAAACTTTGGTAGAAATGGGTATATTTATTAAAAAAAAAAATTATTTTTATTTTTTTAAAGGAGAAATGGTAATTCCAAAATTTAATGGTTTGTTTTGTAATTCTTTTATGTTTTAGTAAATTTATATTATTTAGAGGAGGATAAATAGGAGCTTAAATTTGGATAGTTAGCTTTCATTGGCAAGCCACCTAGTTCTAGTTGGTAGCATTTTTTTCTTTTTTATTTCACACTTATTTTATCACCTTAATTTATTAAGTAGACTTTCACCATTTTCATTACTTTGAGACACAATTTCTCTATATCCATACTTTGCATCAATACAAGGCCAGTTACACCTATTTATTCTCTTCTTAACCATTTTTTCAATCTAGTATATTCCCAAACAAGACCAAGCACACTCATCTCCCTTAAATTCAAATTCATCTTTCCTACCAAACACTTGGCTTCCCACAAAAATTATTTCACCTCCAACACTCAAAAAGGATCAAGACATACTTATAAAAAAGGATTAGCTAAAAAGGAAAGGATTAAAGCACTCAATAGAAATCTAGGGTACATCATTGGATGTCTAGGGTACCTAAAAGAAAACCTAGGTCACATAGACAATCGCAATCATGACCTCCATTATTAGACCTCTGTTGTTGCAAGAATACAAGAGAAACTAAATGATCAAGTAATATTGTATCAACTAGTTATTTATAGGTGTTTATTTATTGTCATAATTTTTTTCTCTTACTACAAATTTATTTTGTATTCACAATCTTCAGATTGCACATGCACATGAAACTATAACTATTCATTTTAACATATAGTACCACATATTCTTCATGAAGCCTTCAAAATATAATTAGAGTACATCTTGTAAATACCATAAACATGCTTATGTGTTCAATTTGTAATTTGGTTGCTTTGGTATAAGTTGTGATGTGTTCGTATTAAAAGGGGGGACCTAATCAACTTATGTACCTATTTAAGTATTGGTCATACAAATTTTCATCATTGAAGCCACATTGAATTTTAGAGATTATATCTCAACAAAGTCATGTATGAAAAGATCACATTACAAGAAACAAAGGATATGCCCAATTCTAAGGAAGGTTAAGGAATTAAAATCATTTAATATTAGTCCCATGGTCATTGTAGTATTTTTTAGTTGGCACTAGGTCTTATTACATTTTTGTTCTTTATAAATGGTGGTAAATTGAATATTGAGAAGTAATGGAGGAGGATATTAGATTGATGATAAGAGATTGGAAAAGGACTAAGAGTCTTGGCCAATACTCACATTTCTAAATAATTGTCAACTATAACACATACATCACATTGTTATTCTTGTTATTGATACATATAGGAATGTGTATATTTAGTATTTTATTTTTTATAGTTAGGTAAGTACATGGAAATGGGGGACAAAAAGGGTCTTAAGTGGCCACCTTTTTTCTTAAATTAGGAAATACTAGTCTTGGATGAGAAATTGAAGATAGTTACACTAAAGATTTGAAGATGCAATGAAAACAAGAGTCATAATGCTTTTTTTTAGACTATGGGAATCTAGTAGCCCCGCCTATAAACTGTAGTCCACTTGGTAAAAAAATTTCACATGACCAATGACACTTGCGTGACATGCCATCTAGTACAAGAGTCGTAGTGCTTTGAATCTACTTTCTAAACTACTATTTTTTTGAATGATAGAGATTAAGGGGTTCAAAAAGGGGGGTCACACAAAGTGGTCCCTTTTTCAAAAAAGCATAAGATAGCATCTAGTGTGGCCCCCCTAATTTTTTTTTTTAGCATTTCAAAAATCACTTTGGTGAGAAATTAGCTAACACCATGTAGTTTATGTTAAAATTTTCTACTAAATTTTTAATGAATATATGATTTTTACTACTTTTCAAAGTGGAAACATTCTAAAAAATAGAAAATTGAGCATGCTCCCCCATAATTTTTTGAAAACTAATCAAAAATATATATTTTTAATACATGTAGAATGGAGTCTAGTTTCTAAAAATGTATTTTATTTGAAATTTTGATGAACGGTTAAAAAATAAAGTAAACAATACCATAAATTGGTTTTTGAAAAAATAGATACACTAACAAAAAAATTAAAGATGAAAACATTAACATACTCAAAACTTAAAAAATTACATGTTTAGAAAGCTAAAAGAGAGATTAACATCGTCGTGGTATTTTTTTACTTGATATTGAAACATGTACAAACCTAATGGGGAGCATGCTTAAGATTATGCCATTTTCTTACAATTTGTAAAATACTTATTTGGATGTTGAAAAGTCACTCCAACCCTTTGGGTTGGAACCCTGAGGAAAATTCAAGACAATGGCTTGGAAATTTCTAAATAAAATAATAAAATGAGTGATTTATAACATGGTTGTGCATTATGTGATGCATTAATGTAACACAAGCATGTCATAACACACTCACATTATGTGATTGCATTCACATAATGTGAGAATGTTATAACACACTTGTGTATTTGTGAAGGAAATTATTCTCTCTCCCTCACCTTCTCTCTCTCCCACTCTCTATTGATCCTTCCCTCTCTATCCCTCTCTTCTCTCTCCCGTCCCTCTCTCTCTCACTTCCACCCTCTCTCTCCCTCCCCTCTCTAGGTCTAAATTATTCATGGTTTATGGTTGATGGTATAAGGTTTATGGTTGACAGTATATATTTCATGGTTTTTATAAGGTTTAAGGTTGAGGGTATATATTTTAGGCTTGAGGGTTTTGTGTATAGACTTTAGGTCCTATGATTGAGCGATAATGTTTAGGTTTGAGGGTATATGATTGAGTGTATAGGGTATTGGGTATAGGGATTATGGAGGAGGGTGTAATGTGTATAGTTGAGGGTTGAGGGTATTAGGTTTATGATAGAGGGTGTAAGCTCTAGGGGTATAGGGTATAGGGTATATGGTTTAATGTATAAGGTTGAGGGTATTTGGTATAGGGTCAAGGGTATAGGGTTTATGATTGAGGGTATAATGTTTAAGGTTAAGGGTATGAATTTTATGGTTAAGGGTTTGGCATATAGGCTTTAGTGCCTAGGGTTGAGGGATAGTGTTTAGAGTTGAAATTGTATAGGGTTTAGGGTTTAGGGTATTGGGTATAGGGTTGAGGGTATAGGGTTTACATTGGAGGTTATAAGGTTGAGGGTATTGGGTTAAGGGTATAAGGTATAGGGTTTAGGGTTGAAGTTTGATGGTATTGGGTATAGGGTTGAAGGTATAGGGTTTATGGTGGAGGGTATAAGGTTGAGGGTGTAGGGTTGATGGTATAAGGTATAGTGTTGAGGGTGTAGGGAGTAGGGTTGATGGTATTAGGTTTACAATTGGGGGTATAAGGTATATGGTTTAGGGTTGAGGGTATAACATTCATGATTGAGGGTATAAGGTATAGGGTTTAGGGTTGAGGGTATAGGGTGTAAGGTTTAGGGTATAGAGTTAAGGGTATTGGGTTAGGGTTGAGGGTATTGTGTATAGAGTTGAGGGTATAATATTAAAATTGAGGGTATAAGGTATAGGGTTGAGGGTTGAGGTTATGGAATTTAGGGTTACATGTTTAGTGTATAGCATTTAGGGCCTAGGGTTGAGAGATAGTGTTTAGAGCTAAGGGTATAAGGTTAAGTGTATAGGGTATAAGGTTAAGGTTTTAGGGTTAAGGGTATTAGGTATAGCATCAAGGGTATAGGGTTTATGATGTAGGGTATAAGATTGAGGGTGTAGGAATGAGGGTATAAGGTATAGGGTTTAGGGTTGAGGGTATAGGGTTATGGGTATAGGGTATAGGGTTTATGGTATTGGGTATAGGTTTTACAGTAGAGGGTATAAGGTATAGGGTTTAGGGTTGAGGGTATAAGGTATAATGTTTAGGGCATAGGGTTTAGGGTTTAGGGTTGAGGGTATTGGGTATAAGGTCAAGGGTATAGGGTTTATGGTTGAGGTTATAAGGCATACTGTCAAGGGTATAATGTTTAGGTTTGAGGGTTTTTTGTATAGGCTTTCGGGCTTAGGGTTGATGGATTGTGTTTAGGGTTGAGTGTATAGGGTTGAGGGTTGAGGGTTGAGGGTATTACGTATAGGGTCAAGAGTATAGGGTTTATGAAGTAGGTTATAACATTGAGGGTGTGTTATTGAGGATATAAGGTACAAGGTTGAGGGTGTAGGGTTTAGGGTTGAGGGTTGAGGGTATTGGGCATAGGTGTGAGGGTATAAGGTTGAGGTTGTAGGATGAAGGGTATAATGTATAGGGTTGAGGGTATTAGGATTATGGTTATGGGTATAAGGTATAAGGTTTAGGGTTGAGGGTATTGTGTATATGGTAAAGGTTATATGTTTTACATTTATGGTATAAGGTGTTATGTGTAGTGAAATAATGTATTCCAAATATTAAGAATCACAATGAAAACCTAGTAGACACATTAAATCACATAACAATCAAGATTAGGCATAAAAGGCTCATACCTTCTTCAAATTTGAAAAAATTAGAGTATGTTGATGAACTTGATGAGTAAATTGCATCAGTGATAATGATTTCGATGTGTTCTCAATACTATTTTGGTAGCATAATGGTGAAATATTTCTCAAAGATGTGTGTTATGAAAAATGGCTAAGTTTTTTAGTCTTTTGAGAGGGGATGAGTAGTACAGAGGGTTGAGATTTAAAGTTGTAAATTAATGGATGAGATGTTTTGAGACAACTTAACTAATATGGTGATGGAAAGTGTCACCATGGGAGGAAGAGGAGGGAAATTTGACTTCTCAATGCCTAGGATGGTGACAAGTTTCATCATGTGAGGCCTTGAGGGGAGGATTGGTACTTTGGAAGTACCTTGGGAGATGGACAAGATATCCCTCATAAATGGATTTCTCTTCCAATCCTCCATTATGATTGGAAAGGAGGAATGAAAAGGAATTTTAAATTCCTTTGCGTACTTTGGGAGAATTCACCCATGTGGGGTTAATTATCCAAAAGGAGAATGCATTTAAGGTTGACTTGACAAGAAAGAAAGCCATAAATGGTAAGGTGATTATACCCTTCTTAATCAAGGGGTTATGCATGTGCAAGTAATTAAGGAGGTGATTAGGTGGTGAATACATTAATGGAAGAATTATTAGAAGGAAAGTTTTAAAAGTTGGAGGATAAGAAACCTCATAAGATTCATATATTAGGTTTATGCATATTTCTAATTAAGGGATTAAGACCAAAATTAGGGATAATGAATAAATTATGAAAGATGTGACAAAGAGAGAGAAAAGGGGAAGAATTAAATATTTCATTTAATTCTTATGAGAAGAATAAAATGATCAAACTAAATAAATATGAGTATTTATTTAATTTGAAGACGAAGGGATATGTAGCATCGTAATTGTCACCCTTGATAATTTTACACTATGTTTTTCTCCCCCTCAAGTAATTGGACCTAATTGAGCACCTAATTTCCTAAATTATGCATTCTATGGCCCATTTTATTTTATTTTTGACAAATTGCAAGCACAAAACAAATTATTTCATTTAATGCGTTGACCAGGCTGACTCCTTAAATTTCAAAAAATAGGTCTAGGACACTAGTGCTTAGGGCACCCATGACCCCATATTTTGGCTCCAAATTTAAATATGTCAATGTTGGTATTTTATTATTTGAAATTCAAATATCTAAACTCAGCTATCAGGATTTAATTTCAAGAAATTAGAATTATTGTGTATAAATACCTAGTTATTGCATCATTTGAAAACTAAGTGAACATTAAATTGGATAAATTATTGTCAAGAGCCTTATGAAGCAAGTCAAGAGAAAATTTTCATAGATTTATTGCAGAAATTCAAGATCCAAGCATCATGTCAAAGTATATGTGATTTCATGTTTTTATTTTTATGTTTGTGAAGACTAACCCTTGTAGGTCTCCAAGAAATTTAAGAAATTCTGACAATTCAAGAAAGCAAGATCCAAGCCTTGAGGAGATGTGTATGAATTTAGTCCTTCAAGGAAGCCATTGAAGGGTGGTGAGTTGTCAAACTTTGTGGATTCATCATTCATTTTTACCATTTATACATTTATCATTGACATTGCCATTGTGGAAGTGGAAACACTAACACATGTTTTGACTAAGACAAGCCCCTAAATGGCACAACTTTTCTTCTCTCTTTGAATGTGTAGATTTTAGGTTTGAATAAGAGTTGAAGAAAGTTTGAATATCAATCATTTATTATTACAATCGAAACCCCACACCTTGACAACTCATGGAAACTCAATTATAGAAAGATCTAACAAATTTGTAGATGAAAATAAAAATCTCTGACTTAGCTCTCACGGATTGCAAAAAATAATCCTAAAAAATACCTACTAGGATAGTGACACCCCTAGAGGAAAAATATTCAAAAATCTAGCTCAAATTAATACCACAGGTGCACAGTGTCCTGCTCAATACATTTCTAAAGTTTGATTTTCTCTATGATACCTCGTATCTATTATATTTGCATCGAAATAGTAATTTGCATCATTAGGTCAATTGAATCATTGTCTTTCATTCGTATGTTACTATTAGATTTGGTCAAGGGTAGGTTGACTCACCTTTCAGGTTTTAAGTCAATCATATATCTTGTCCAAATCCATCAAACCACCACTACCTCAAATCCTACATGAAAAGTTTAAGAAAAGTTCCTAAACCCTAGGGCCAAATCTTAGTGTTTCACTTTTTCAATTTTTCATTTTAGTGAACCTAACATGTCAATATTATATACCTTTTGAAATCTGAAGCAATTCATCATAGATCTAGGTTTAGCATTATACTTTGTGGCATTATTCATTTAGGAATTTATTTTTGCATCATAAAAGGCATAAACATACAAAAAAATGCATATGATATTGCACCATAAGTTGCAATATGGTTTATTTCACTCATTATAGCTCAAATCTATGTTCCAACTGCATTCACAAATTTGTATTAGGTCATTAAAATCTAAAATGTAATCTAAAACTGTTCATTGCATTCATTTAGACATCATGCATATAGCTCAAAAATTGAAAAATTGTATTGTTTTGTTTCAAAAAGGAATTAACATCATCACTTTCATATTTTTACATATTAGAATTAGTCATTTGTTGCATCTTAAGACCTATAAATTGCATTTAAAATTATCTTTTATTACTTGAAAAAATCACTAATTGTTGCATACTTGCATTTTAAATTACATAATCATAAATTGGGAAAATTCTAGAAAAATATTCACTGTTCGACCTATTTGCAAATAGACCTAAGATCCTTAAACAATATTGTACACAATCAAATTTTGAAAATTTTAAAAACCTACGTAAGACATGGCACCCTAAGCGCCCTAGTCTAGTCATTTTAAGCTAATTTTTTTGTGCAAATCCCTGAGTCTATTCTCTATTTAGATCTAGTTTTTGTTTTGCAATTTTATTTTCAAATCTATTTAATTTTGATCATTTGATCCATTGGGCTAGTAACAAAATGTTTCCTTTTCAAAGTTCTTTTTTGATATGGTAATATGTGGCTTGTATAATTATAATTTTCCTACCTATGAGAATAATCTAAGGAAACAAAATAAAAACATTAACAATCATGTTAGTTCATCTCCCAATATGGACTACTTGTGGGAAGGTATCTTGGTGTTAGAAGATCCAATTATTGAGCATCATGAGAATCTTTTGTGTTTCTCTTCTCCTACCTCACCTACTTGGGAAGATATTGTTGGACAAGAGTATGAAATCATTGATACATTTCATTCAAAATACAATAAGATGTATTGCATAGATAAAGATGCTAAGGTGACATTAGATCTCCCCTCGATAAAAGATCATCAATAAGTAGTTAACTCAGTTGAGGTTATGAATGCACAATTGACTATTAGGTCTCATTTAATTATTGGACCTCCTAAAAAACCTACAATTATTGGACCTCTTAAGTCACCTCTCATTATAGGACCTCCAAAACCTCCTAGCCATATCTTAAACTTTGCAAAACAACTCACTAGCAATCATGTGTCATAGAAACCAAGTTATCACGCAGTTGCTCACACATATAACACTAAAAGTAAAAAGCAACCAAAAAAATTCCAACATCCATCCCATTATCTCAACCATAATTTCTACCCTCACCTAATATTCCATTTCATTTAGCACTCAACATTTAAAATAATTTAAACAAATTTAACTTGATATTTGACATCCACTACATAGTTTTTTACTTTAAACCTTTATCCACCACCACTAATTCAACGTCCTTTTCTTTGATTGGACTCCCCTTTTTTATTTTGGAATTTCAACAAACTTATGAAGATTTTGATAAAGGAAAAAATAAGTTTTACAGGGACCCGAAACCACAAAGTTTATAGTTATGAAAAAGATAAAACATTAAAGTACCCATGACAAGAAGGCTATAAAACAAGAAGAACCAATAAAATACAACAACCCCCAACCCAAGGCTAGCAAGGGCCAACAAAAAACTATCAACAAGAACAACCCATAGCTAACCTAAGGATTTTAAAGTATCAACACCCTCAGCTTCAAGGTTGTGCATATCTTGGGTACACTTTTTCAAAGCCAATATCTTTTGGGGCGTAGAATCTTCCATCCTCTTCAAGTGAACTCTTTTCCTCTTTGAAATGTCAGCATCCTCAGTCTTGCTTTTGTCCTTATCAACTTCCAAATCCATGATCAAAGATCCCTATTGGGTATTTTCCAATTTCTCCACCATAGCACTGATAGTAATGGTATTTTGTTTCACCATTCTTTGATTGTGCTCCATGATAGTTCTTGTGGTATCTTTTATTTTACATATTTCTTCCTCTAGGAACTTGACCTTACCATCATTATCCTCAACCACCGACCTCATTTTATCCTCATTCCTCACACCCTTAGCCATATATAGGGATGCGAGTAGCTTCCAAATCCTCTAGCTTACTAGTGAGAGCCATGTTTTTTAGGCTAAGGTCCTTAATTTCATGAAAGGCCCACTTCATAATCCTAAAGTAATCTACAGCTCCATTTCTAGCAATGGCAAGGATATCATCAGGAAACTCACGGTTTGGCTTAAAGTAGTGGTCTTTAGGGTTAAGGTCTCTAGGGAATTTGGGTCTATTTTCTCTATCCGTGGTAGGGTAGGCCAAAAAGGAATCCTTACTGGCTTTTGGGACTTTAATTTTTTCCTCTGGGGAATCCTCAAAATAAGAGACCAATTTATTAATAGGGGTACCATTTGAATGGACTTATCTTTCAAAACTAAGCCACTGGGGGTTTTCACATGGCACTCTTTCTTAAGAAGGGGTTTACTCTGAGGGGTTTTCTTACCATATTTGTTAGGGGAGGGAGAGTCTTCTTCTTTCCACTTAGGGTCTGAATTATCTTTTTCCTTACACACACTATTTTTAGTATCATAATCTTCATAGGCTGAGGCCATAATAGGGTTGGATAAAGCTGACATATTTTGAAAATGTTCATAAATAAGCCTAATACTTCCAATATGCAGAATTGGGTTATTCTTAGGACTCTTCTTATGATCTTCCAAGTTGTTACTAAAGGAACAATGCAAATAGTGAGGGAAGGAAACCCTTACCTTGTGATGAAAGTGATTGAGGAGGGTGAAGTGGTAGCCGTAGACTCTAGTGAATCTGTCGTCCAGAGTAATGTATTCCATGATAATTTTGAGCACCTTTCTCCATAACACCTTAATCGAATCAGCCTCAAAGTAGCTATTGGAAACTTTTTTCAACTCTATCTTCTCCTTATCTTTCTTGTGAAACCTAATAACAGCCTTATTAGAGAAATTTTTTTTGTGAAAGAACTTCATCCCCTTTGTCGGCATACCAGTGACTTCCCCAATGAGGTTCTTGTCCACATTGACCTTCCTCCCAAAGAGAATCATTTTCCCATTCCTCTAGTGTTTCCCAAAGTACTTCGTGGCATTTGGGTTAGGACCATGAAGCTTTTCGATGAATGGGAGAAGCCTGCCACCCTCAATTTTCCTCCACACCTTCGGATTTCTCTTATGCATCTCATAGCTATTTAGCTCCACCCTCTTCCTATTTCCCCCCATTATCACATTCACCTCCTTGGTGTCACTAACAGAGAAAATTCCCTGAATCAAAATGTTGCAGTCAAACCAAAGCACCCACAAAATGTGCCACTTCTTACTGCCAGTAGAGTTAATAACCATGGCCCCATCAAATCTAATGATGTTGTACTTTTCCTTATTCTCCTTGATCATCAAAAAATGTGGTAGCTTTCCCATGCGTGATATCATAGTCGATTAAGGCACTTAGATCAGCACCCAAATCATTAAGGTTCTACCACATAATCAACCCCTTTTGTTTAGCCCCCTCATTGGCAAAAAAATCGGTGACACTGTTAGCTTCCCTAAAGGCATGAGATATTTTAACTTTATAAAATTTAGCTAAAAGGGACTTAGCATCTTCAATCCAACTCTTAATGGTCCATGAAGGAGGGGACTTGCCTAGGATGCAATCAATAATGTTTTTAGAGTCCCCTTCTAACCATAAATTTTTAAAATTTAGACTATTAGCAAGGTTAATAACTTAAAAGGCTCCAATGGATTCAACCACATGGTTTAACTGAGATCCAAGGGAAATGGCCACCGCCGCAACAAAATTACCATTAGAGTCCCTAATCACACCCCCACTTTCAACCAACCTTGGATTCCCCTTAGCCGCTCCATAAAATTTGGCTTTTATCCAAACTCTAGGCAGATGACTCCAGCACACTCCTTCCTAGTATTTTTTAGCTGGTTTGGAGGCCACTGACACATCACTTTTAATATTCCAATCCTTAGTTAGCTTTAGGTTGTAGGAAGAGAAAACCATAGCCTCCATCTTATTCTCTTAATGAGGGATGATATTAAAATTTTCCACAATTAGCCTAAAGATTTTCTCAAACACATTGTTCTTTGAGGTTTCTGTTTCCTTGAAGATTTTATTATTTCGTTCCTTCCACACACCCCAAGCTATATAAGGGAAAGTGAAAGCCCATAATCTATGAATAGAAGGATTCATAGAAGGGGCATTCCACTGAATAAAAAACTATTCAATGGAATATGGAAATACCCATGAGAAGTTACAAAGAGCCATAAATTTACCCCATATAGTAGCCACAAATGGATAGTGAAGAAATAAGTGGTTTACAGTTTCCACCTCATTCTTGCAAAGGTAGCATCGATTAGGGATCTAGTACCATGCTTGCAAATATTTTCAACCATAAGCACTTTATTTTGAATAATGATCCAGAAAAAAATATTGAATTTAGGAGTCAGATGTTTTATCCAAACTTTGGTCTAGAAGGGAGAGGGGGCTTGAGAGAGGGATAGCAAAGAGACAGTCTAAGAAACTAAGTAGTTTCCCAAAGGGTTAACAGTCCAAACTAAAAGGCCATCCTGCTGACTTGAGCCCATCCTAATAGCCATCAATGAGGAATGAATCGATAAAATCTTTGAGCTTAGTTGACTCAGATCCACCCATCCCCCATTTCTCTAATAGTCCTTAACATGGGAACTCCAAAAGTCATTTTGCAAATGTCAATCCACCTGTTAAACCTTTCATTATAAATTAATGGCTCCTTTTGTAACCATCTATCCTTCTAAAACCTAGCTTGATTTCCACTTCTTATGCTCCACCCAACACCTAAATCCACAATCTTTCTCCCTGTTATCATATCATTCCAGCAAGCTGATCCACAAGGAAGAAAAGGAGAGTCTAGCAAAGCGTTAAGAGATCCAGAATTAGCCATATATTTACTTTTTAAAATGTCTTTCCATTCCCCATAAGATGAGAAAGACCTCCAAATTTTCTTAGCAAGAAGCATCTTATTCATCATTCTGATCTTTCTTAGGCCCAAGCCTCCCAACTTTTTCGACCGACAGACAAAATCCCATCCTATAAGAGGCATTCTCTTTCATTCTTCAACACTTGACCTAAGAAATCTTTTTTGGATTTTTTCAATAGCATCTGCATATTTAGAAGTGATTTTAAAAAGACTTAAAGCATAAATAATAAGGTTATGAAGAGAAGCTTTGAGGAGATGGATTTTACCTGCTTGACTAAGAAGATATTTTTTCCATCCAACGAGCTTTTTGCTAAACCTATCAACCAACAAGCTCCAAAAGGATTTAGGAGGATTAAGGCATAAGGGCAATCCAAGATAAATAGAAGGTAAAGAATCCACTCTACATCCAAGGATTCTAGCTATCTTGATTTGTTTGTGTTCGGGGGTGTTAAAAAAGAAAAGAGAGCTTTTCTATCTATTGACCATCTAACCAGAAGCCCTCTCATACTCATCCAATATTTTTTTCAGGTTCTTAGCTTCTGCCACTGTAGATCTCACCATTAGCATGGTATCATAAATGAATTATTGATGGAAGCATATCAAATTACTAGAAGAGGGCCTTAGTCCCACTAGAAAGAACCCTGATCAACCAATCTTTTCAAGTTTCTCCCAAGACATTCAACCATAATAGTGAATAAGATAGGGGAGATTGGATCACCCTATCTTAGACCTCTCGAATTCTTAAAAAAGCACGAGGGGGGCCCATTCACCATAATAGAAATAGAAGTTGTAGAAACAAGTTGATCAACCATCTGAAGGACTCTATTTTTGAAGCCAAATGCCCTCATGATTTTGAGTAAGAAGTTCTAGTCCACTCGATCATAGGCTTTTGAAATGTCCAACTTTAGGAGAAATCCTTCAGTTTTGGATTGCACAAGGGAATGGACATTCTCATGGACATTAACTATAGAATCGAGGATCTACCTTCCAAGAAAAAAGCCATTCTATTGGGGAGAGATCAAATATGGCATAATTATGAGAAGCCTAGATGTTAGAACCTTGGAAATAATTTTGTAGAAAGAATTACAAAGGCTTATAGGACTGAAAGCTTCAAAAATTTTCACTCTTGGTTTTTTGGGTATTAGGACCAAAAAGGTAGCATTTATTTCCTTTAGGAGACTTCTTGACCCAGATAAATCTTTAATCGCATTCACAACATCCTCTTCAAAAATCTCCCAGAACCACTGAAAGAAGAACATGGGAAACCCGTCGGGGCTAGGGGCCTTATTCCCTTCAAAAGAAAAGACAGCTTTCTTGATTTCTTCCCTAGAAGGAATAGTAGCAAGCCTACTAATATATTCCTCCCCAACAATATTAGGGATGGCCTCTAAAAGGAAATATTTCTCTTCATGGTTGACTCCATCACTCGCCGAAAGGAGATTACTAAAGAAAAGGACAACTTGTCTTCTAATGTCTTCATCCTCCTCAAACTGGTTACCATTAATATCAATTTGAGAAATTCTATTGGCTGTCCTGTGTTTTGACACACATAAGTGAAAATGTCTAGTGTTTTTATCTCCAACAGAGAGCCACAGAGCTTTTGATCTCTATCTCCAAAATTCCTCCTCTTTGGCTATGATATCGTGCAATTTCATAAGCAATTCATTTTCTTTTGCCCTGTTATCATCAATTTATCATTCTCGCTAGATTTTTTCCTAAATCTCTAACAACTCCAA
>VDFB02271358.1:752969636-753124859 GCA_007258455.2 Sequoia sempervirens
GGTGTTATGTGTAGTGAAATAATGTATTCCAAATATTAAGAATCACAATGAAAACCTAGTAGACACATTAAATCACATAACAATCAAGATTAGGCATAAAAGGCTCATACCTTCTTCAAATTTGAAAAAATTAGAGTATGTTGATGAACTTGATGAGTAAATTGCATCAGTGATAATGATTTCGATGTGTTCTCAATACTATTTTGGTAGCATAATGGTGAAATATTTCTCAAAGATGTGTGTTATGAAAAATGGCTAAGTTTTTTAGTCTTTTGAGAGGGGATGAGTAGTACAGAGGGTTGAGATTTAAAGTTGTAAATTAATGGATGAGATGTTTTGAGACAACTTAACTAATATGGTGATGGAAAGTGTCACCATGGGAGGAAGAGGAGGGAAATTTGACTTCTCAATGCCTAGGATGGTGACAAGTTTCATCATGTGAGGCCTTGAGGGGAGGATTGGTACTTTGGAAGTACCTTGGGAGATGGACAAGATATCCCTCATAAATGGATTTCTCTTCCAATCCTCCATTATGATTGGAAAGGAGGAATGAAAAGGAATTTTAAATTCCTTTGCGTACTTTGGGAGAATTCACCCATGTGGGGTTAATTATCCAAAAGGAGAATGCATTTAAGGTTGACTTGACAAGAAAGAAAGCCATAAATGGTAAGGTGATTATACCCTTCTTAATCAAGGGGTTATGCATGTGCAAGTAATTAAGGAGGTGATTAGGTGGTGAATACATTAATGGAAGAATTATTAGAAGGAAAGTTTTAAAAGTTGGAGGATAAGAAACCTCATAAGATTCATATATTAGGTTTATGCATATTTCTAATTAAGGGATTAAGACCAAAATTAGGGATAATGAATAAATTATGAAAGATGTGACAAAGAGAGAGAAAAGGGGAAGAATTAAATATTTCATTTAATTCTTATGAGAAGAATAAAATGATCAAACTAAATAAATATGAGTATTTATTTAATTTGAAGACGAAGGGATATGTAGCATCGTAATTGTCACCCTTGATAATTTTACACTATGTTTTTCTCCCCCTCAAGTAATTGGACCTAATTGAGCACCTAATTTCCTAAATTATGCATTCTATGGCCCATTTTATTTTATTTTTGACAAATTGCAAGCACAAAACAAATTATTTCATTTAATGCGTTGACCAGGCTGACTCCTTAAATTTCAAAAAATAGGTCTAGGACACTAGTGCTTAGGGCACCCATGACCCCATATTTTGGCTCCAAATTTAAATATGTCAATGTTGGTATTTTATTATTTGAAATTCAAATATCTAAACTCAGCTATCAGGATTTAATTTCAAGAAATTAGAATTATTGTGTATAAATACCTAGTTATTGCATCATTTGAAAACTAAGTGAACATTAAATTGGATAAATTATTGTCAAGAGCCTTATGAAGCAAGTCAAGAGAAAATTTTCATAGATTTATTGCAGAAATTCAAGATCCAAGCATCATGTCAAAGTATATGTGATTTCATGTTTTTATTTTTATGTTTGTGAAGACTAACCCTTGTAGGTCTCCAAGAAATTTAAGAAATTCTGACAATTCAAGAAAGCAAGATCCAAGCCTTGAGGAGATGTGTATGAATTTAGTCCTTCAAGGAAGCCATTGAAGGGTGGTGAGTTGTCAAACTTTGTGGATTCATCATTCATTTTTACCATTTATACATTTATCATTGACATTGCCATTGTGGAAGTGGAAACACTAACACATGTTTTGACTAAGACAAGCCCCTAAATGGCACAACTTTTCTTCTCTCTTTGAATGTGTAGATTTTAGGTTTGAATAAGAGTTGAAGAAAGTTTGAATATCAATCATTTATTATTACAATCGAAACCCCACACCTTGACAACTCATGGAAACTCAATTATAGAAAGATCTAACAAATTTGTAGATGAAAATAAAAATCTCTGACTTAGCTCTCACGGATTGCAAAAAATAATCCTAAAAAATACCTACTAGGATAGTGACACCCCTAGAGGAAAAATATTCAAAAATCTAGCTCAAATTAATACCACAGGTGCACAGTGTCCTGCTCAATACATTTCTAAAGTTTGATTTTCTCTATGATACCTCGTATCTATTATATTTGCATCGAAATAGTAATTTGCATCATTAGGTCAATTGAATCATTGTCTTTCATTCGTATGTTACTATTAGATTTGGTCAAGGGTAGGTTGACTCACCTTTCAGGTTTTAAGTCAATCATATATCTTGTCCAAATCCATCAAACCACCACTACCTCAAATCCTACATGAAAAGTTTAAGAAAAGTTCCTAAACCCTAGGGCCAAATCTTAGTGTTTCACTTTTTCAATTTTTCATTTTAGTGAACCTAACATGTCAATATTATATACCTTTTGAAATCTGAAGCAATTCATCATAGATCTAGGTTTAGCATTATACTTTGTGGCATTATTCATTTAGGAATTTATTTTTGCATCATAAAAGGCATAAACATACAAAAAAATGCATATGATATTGCACCATAAGTTGCAATATGGTTTATTTCACTCATTATAGCTCAAATCTATGTTCCAACTGCATTCACAAATTTGTATTAGGTCATTAAAATCTAAAATGTAATCTAAAACTGTTCATTGCATTCATTTAGACATCATGCATATAGCTCAAAAATTGAAAAATTGTATTGTTTTGTTTCAAAAAGGAATTAACATCATCACTTTCATATTTTTACATATTAGAATTAGTCATTTGTTGCATCTTAAGACCTATAAATTGCATTTAAAATTATCTTTTATTACTTGAAAAAATCACTAATTGTTGCATACTTGCATTTTAAATTACATAATCATAAATTGGGAAAATTCTAGAAAAATATTCACTGTTCGACCTATTTGCAAATAGACCTAAGATCCTTAAACAATATTGTACACAATCAAATTTTGAAAATTTTAAAAACCTACGTAAGACATGGCACCCTAAGCGCCCTAGTCTAGTCATTTTAAGCTAATTTTTTTGTGCAAATCCCTGAGTCTATTCTCTATTTAGATCTAGTTTTTGTTTTGCAATTTTATTTTCAAATCTATTTAATTTTGATCATTTGATCCATTGGGCTAGTAACAAAATGTTTCCTTTTCAAAGTTCTTTTTTGATATGGTAATATGTGGCTTGTATAATTATAATTTTCCTACCTATGAGAATAATCTAAGGAAACAAAATAAAAACATTAACAATCATGTTAGTTCATCTCCCAATATGGACTACTTGTGGGAAGGTATCTTGGTGTTAGAAGATCCAATTATTGAGCATCATGAGAATCTTTTGTGTTTCTCTTCTCCTACCTCACCTACTTGGGAAGATATTGTTGGACAAGAGTATGAAATCATTGATACATTTCATTCAAAATACAATAAGATGTATTGCATAGATAAAGATGCTAAGGTGACATTAGATCTCCCCTCGATAAAAGATCATCAATAAGTAGTTAACTCAGTTGAGGTTATGAATGCACAATTGACTATTAGGTCTCATTTAATTATTGGACCTCCTAAAAAACCTACAATTATTGGACCTCTTAAGTCACCTCTCATTATAGGACCTCCAAAACCTCCTAGCCATATCTTAAACTTTGCAAAACAACTCACTAGCAATCATGTGTCATAGAAACCAAGTTATCACGCAGTTGCTCACACATATAACACTAAAAGTAAAAAGCAACCAAAAAAATTCCAACATCCATCCCATTATCTCAACCATAATTTCTACCCTCACCTAATATTCCATTTCATTTAGCACTCAACATTTAAAATAATTTAAACAAATTTAACTTGATATTTGACATCCACTACATAGTTTTTTACTTTAAACCTTTATCCACCACCACTAATTCAACGTCCTTTTCTTTGATTGGACTCCCCTTTTTTATTTTGGAATTTCAACAAACTTATGAAGATTTTGATAAAGGAAAAAATAAGTTTTACAGGGACCCGAAACCACAAAGTTTATAGTTATGAAAAAGATAAAACATTAAAGTACCCATGACAAGAAGGCTATAAAACAAGAAGAACCAATAAAATACAACAACCCCCAACCCAAGGCTAGCAAGGGCCAACAAAAAACTATCAACAAGAACAACCCATAGCTAACCTAAGGATTTTAAAGTATCAACACCCTCAGCTTCAAGGTTGTGCATATCTTGGGTACACTTTTTCAAAGCCAATATCTTTTGGGGCGTAGAATCTTCCATCCTCTTCAAGTGAACTCTTTTCCTCTTTGAAATGTCAGCATCCTCAGTCTTGCTTTTGTCCTTATCAACTTCCAAATCCATGATCAAAGATCCCTATTGGGTATTTTCCAATTTCTCCACCATAGCACTGATAGTAATGGTATTTTGTTTCACCATTCTTTGATTGTGCTCCATGATAGTTCTTGTGGTATCTTTTATTTTACATATTTCTTCCTCTAGGAACTTGACCTTACCATCATTATCCTCAACCACCGACCTCATTTTATCCTCATTCCTCACACCCTTAGCCATATATAGGGATGCGAGTAGCTTCCAAATCCTCTAGCTTACTAGTGAGAGCCATGTTTTTTAGGCTAAGGTCCTTAATTTCATGAAAGGCCCACTTCATAATCCTAAAGTAATCTACAGCTCCATTTCTAGCAATGGCAAGGATATCATCAGGAAACTCACGGTTTGGCTTAAAGTAGTGGTCTTTAGGGTTAAGGTCTCTAGGGAATTTGGGTCTATTTTCTCTATCCGTGGTAGGGTAGGCCAAAAAGGAATCCTTACTGGCTTTTGGGACTTTAATTTTTTCCTCTGGGGAATCCTCAAAATAAGAGACCAATTTATTAATAGGGGTACCATTTGAATGGACTTATCTTTCAAAACTAAGCCACTGGGGGTTTTCACATGGCACTCTTTCTTAAGAAGGGGTTTACTCTGAGGGGTTTTCTTACCATATTTGTTAGGGGAGGGAGAGTCTTCTTCTTTCCACTTAGGGTCTGAATTATCTTTTTCCTTACACACACTATTTTTAGTATCATAATCTTCATAGGCTGAGGCCATAATAGGGTTGGATAAAGCTGACATATTTTGAAAATGTTCATAAATAAGCCTAATACTTCCAATATGCAGAATTGGGTTATTCTTAGGACTCTTCTTATGATCTTCCAAGTTGTTACTAAAGGAACAATGCAAATAGTGAGGGAAGGAAACCCTTACCTTGTGATGAAAGTGATTGAGGAGGGTGAAGTGGTAGCCGTAGACTCTAGTGAATCTGTCGTCCAGAGTAATGTATTCCATGATAATTTTGAGCACCTTTCTCCATAACACCTTAATCGAATCAGCCTCAAAGTAGCTATTGGAAACTTTTTTCAACTCTATCTTCTCCTTATCTTTCTTGTGAAACCTAATAACAGCCTTATTAGAGAAATTTTTTTTGTGAAAGAACTTCATCCCCTTTGTCGGCATACCAGTGACTTCCCCAATGAGGTTCTTGTCCACATTGACCTTCCTCCCAAAGAGAATCATTTTCCCATTCCTCTAGTGTTTCCCAAAGTACTTCGTGGCATTTGGGTTAGGACCATGAAGCTTTTCGATGAATGGGAGAAGCCTGCCACCCTCAATTTTCCTCCACACCTTCGGATTTCTCTTATGCATCTCATAGCTATTTAGCTCCACCCTCTTCCTATTTCCCCCCATTATCACATTCACCTCCTTGGTGTCACTAACAGAGAAAATTCCCTGAATCAAAATGTTGCAGTCAAACCAAAGCACCCACAAAATGTGCCACTTCTTACTGCCAGTAGAGTTAATAACCATGGCCCCATCAAATCTAATGATGTTGTACTTTTCCTTATTCTCCTTGATCATCAAAAAATGTGGTAGCTTTCCCATGCGTGATATCATAGTCGATTAAGGCACTTAGATCAGCACCCAAATCATTAAGGTTCTACCACATAATCAACCCCTTTTGTTTAGCCCCCTCATTGGCAAAAAAATCGGTGACACTGTTAGCTTCCCTAAAGGCATGAGATATTTTAACTTTATAAAATTTAGCTAAAAGGGACTTAGCATCTTCAATCCAACTCTTAATGGTCCATGAAGGAGGGGACTTGCCTAGGATGCAATCAATAATGTTTTTAGAGTCCCCTTCTAACCATAAATTTTTAAAATTTAGACTATTAGCAAGGTTAATAACTTAAAAGGCTCCAATGGATTCAACCACATGGTTTAACTGAGATCCAAGGGAAATGGCCACCGCCGCAACAAAATTACCATTAGAGTCCCTAATCACACCCCCACTTTCAACCAACCTTGGATTCCCCTTAGCCGCTCCATAAAATTTGGCTTTTATCCAAACTCTAGGCAGATGACTCCAGCACACTCCTTCCTAGTATTTTTTAGCTGGTTTGGAGGCCACTGACACATCACTTTTAATATTCCAATCCTTAGTTAGCTTTAGGTTGTAGGAAGAGAAAACCATAGCCTCCATCTTATTCTCTTAATGAGGGATGATATTAAAATTTTCCACAATTAGCCTAAAGATTTTCTCAAACACATTGTTCTTTGAGGTTTCTGTTTCCTTGAAGATTTTATTATTTCGTTCCTTCCACACACCCCAAGCTATATAAGGGAAAGTGAAAGCCCATAATCTATGAATAGAAGGATTCATAGAAGGGGCATTCCACTGAATAAAAAACTATTCAATGGAATATGGAAATACCCATGAGAAGTTACAAAGAGCCATAAATTTACCCCATATAGTAGCCACAAATGGATAGTGAAGAAATAAGTGGTTTACAGTTTCCACCTCATTCTTGCAAAGGTAGCATCGATTAGGGATCTAGTACCATGCTTGCAAATATTTTCAACCATAAGCACTTTATTTTGAATAATGATCCAGAAAAAAATATTGAATTTAGGAGTCAGATGTTTTATCCAAACTTTGGTCTAGAAGGGAGAGGGGGCTTGAGAGAGGGATAGCAAAGAGACAGTCTAAGAAACTAAGTAGTTTCCCAAAGGGTTAACAGTCCAAACTAAAAGGCCATCCTGCTGACTTGAGCCCATCCTAATAGCCATCAATGAGGAATGAATCGATAAAATCTTTGAGCTTAGTTGACTCAGATCCACCCATCCCCCATTTCTCTAATAGTCCTTAACATGGGAACTCCAAAAGTCATTTTGCAAATGTCAATCCACCTGTTAAACCTTTCATTATAAATTAATGGCTCCTTTTGTAACCATCTATCCTTCTAAAACCTAGCTTGATTTCCACTTCTTATGCTCCACCCAACACCTAAATCCACAATCTTTCTCCCTGTTATCATATCATTCCAGCAAGCTGATCCACAAGGAAGAAAAGGAGAGTCTAGCAAAGCGTTAAGAGATCCAGAATTAGCCATATATTTACTTTTTAAAATGTCTTTCCATTCCCCATAAGATGAGAAAGACCTCCAAATTTTCTTAGCAAGAAGCATCTTATTCATCATTCTGATCTTTCTTAGGCCCAAGCCTCCCAACTTTTTCGACCGACAGACAAAATCCCATCCTATAAGAGGCATTCTCTTTCATTCTTCAACACTTGACCTAAGAAATCTTTTTTGGATTTTTTCAATAGCATCTGCATATTTAGAAGTGATTTTAAAAAGACTTAAAGCATAAATAATAAGGTTATGAAGAGAAGCTTTGAGGAGATGGATTTTACCTGCTTGACTAAGAAGATATTTTTTCCATCCAACGAGCTTTTTGCTAAACCTATCAACCAACAAGCTCCAAAAGGATTTAGGAGGATTAAGGCATAAGGGCAATCCAAGATAAATAGAAGGTAAAGAATCCACTCTACATCCAAGGATTCTAGCTATCTTGATTTGTTTGTGTTCGGGGGTGTTAAAAAAGAAAAGAGAGCTTTTCTATCTATTGACCATCTAACCAGAAGCCCTCTCATACTCATCCAATATTTTTTTCAGGTTCTTAGCTTCTGCCACTGTAGATCTCACCATTAGCATGGTATCATAAATGAATTATTGATGGAAGCATATCAAATTACTAGAAGAGGGCCTTAGTCCCACTAGAAAGAACCCTGATCAACCAATCTTTTCAAGTTTCTCCCAAGACATTCAACCATAATAGTGAATAAGATAGGGGAGATTGGATCACCCTATCTTAGACCTCTCGAATTCTTAAAAAAGCACGAGGGGGGCCCATTCACCATAATAGAAATAGAAGTTGTAGAAACAAGTTGATCAACCATCTGAAGGACTCTATTTTTGAAGCCAAATGCCCTCATGATTTTGAGTAAGAAGTTCTAGTCCACTCGATCATAGGCTTTTGAAATGTCCAACTTTAGGAGAAATCCTTCAGTTTTGGATTGCACAAGGGAATGGACATTCTCATGGACATTAACTATAGAATCGAGGATCTACCTTCCAAGAAAAAAGCCATTCTATTGGGGAGAGATCAAATATGGCATAATTATGAGAAGCCTAGATGTTAGAACCTTGGAAATAATTTTGTAGAAAGAATTACAAAGGCTTATAGGACTGAAAGCTTCAAAAATTTTCACTCTTGGTTTTTTGGGTATTAGGACCAAAAAGGTAGCATTTATTTCCTTTAGGAGACTTCTTGACCCAGATAAATCTTTAATCGCATTCACAACATCCTCTTCAAAAATCTCCCAGAACCACTGAAAGAAGAACATGGGAAACCCGTCGGGGCTAGGGGCCTTATTCCCTTCAAAAGAAAAGACAGCTTTCTTGATTTCTTCCCTAGAAGGAATAGTAGCAAGCCTACTAATATATTCCTCCCCAACAATATTAGGGATGGCCTCTAAAAGGAAATATTTCTCTTCATGGTTGACTCCATCACTCGCCGAAAGGAGATTACTAAAGAAAAGGACAACTTGTCTTCTAATGTCTTCATCCTCCTCAAACTGGTTACCATTAATATCAATTTGAGAAATTCTATTGGCTGTCCTGTGTTTTGACACACATAAGTGAAAATGTCTAGTGTTTTTATCTCCAACAGAGAGCCACAGAGCTTTTGATCTCTATCTCCAAAATTCCTCCTCTTTGGCTATGATATCGTGCAATTTCATAAGCAATTCATTTTCTTTTGCCCTGTTATCATCAATTTATCATTCTCGCTAGATTTTTTCCTAAATCTCTAACAACTCCAATTGTAACTCGAACTTGATTCCAAAGATATTACCAAAATTTTCTTTATTCCACTTTCTTATCTTAAATTTAACTTCCCTTAGTTTATTGGCCACCCTAAACATGGCAGTCCTAGGGATAGCTATATTCCACCATTTCTTTATTTCCTCAAAAAGCTGAGGATGGGAAAGCCACATTCATTCAAATCTAAAGGAAAAATTCCTCTTTTCCTTTATAGGATTTTCAATAAAACTTATTGGAAAGTGTTTAGATCCCACCCTTGAAAGGGCCTATAAGGAACATAAATAACTTAAAAACCATTGATCTGATATTAATGTTTTGTCTAACCTCACTTGGATCAGGTCCTTACCAATTCTTCAATTCGACTAGGTATAGGTGATACCTTGTTGATCCAGATCAATCAACGCTTGGTTATTAATGAAGTCCAAAAGGTTCATTCTACTTTCCATATTAACCTGGGATCCTTTGAAATTCTCATCATCTAAAGAGGGGTATTACAATCTCCCATCATGAGCCAGGATTCATTAGTGAAAATCCTACGGAAGGAAGCAAGCTCATTCCAAAAGGAATTTCTGGCCCCTTTCCCATTAGAAGCATAGATGTTTGACTAAATCCAGAAAAAATTATCTCTAATATGGGTAAATTTGGTAGCCACATGATTAGTACTATCCAACAATGGTTCCCCTTTAATGAGTTTCTGATTCTAAAAGGTTACAATTCCCCCTGAGGCTCCTTCTGAGTTGTTTCCATGGACTCCACAAAATTGAAACATCTTAATCTTTTCTACTTTTTCTTTAGGCATTTTGGATTCTTGGACAAGTAAAACATCAAGTTTATGATCCCTAACAAAATTGTACAGTACATCCTACTTATGGAGGCTATTCAGCCCCCTTATATTCAATGACATAATTTGCAATGAACATCATCCACAATATCTTGAAAACTACCATGCTCCCTTAGCCACTTTACTAATCTTCTTCCTTGATTGCTCTTTATGGCTCCATAGTCTGCCTTAGCTCTAGTTCTAGTAGAGACTCCACTCAGACCATTCTGTTGTTTGTTTTTCTTCTTCTTTTTCTTAGACAGAGATTTGACATCATCTCTAGATATGTATCTTCTTGGCTTTCTAGCTCTTTTCCTAGCTCCCAATCCTTATCAGACATCCTCCCTTGATCCAAAGGAAGAGTGTCCATCAATTTGTTATTATACTAGGTCGAGTTATCACTTGAGAACTCTTGAGTCTGACTCGAATTCTCAAAGGTATCCTTAACAAATTCTAGGGAAATAACAGTTTCGAGAACCTAAAAAGAGTCTGTGCTAGAAGGGAAACTTCCTCCAGAATCAGAATGTAAGAGAGGAATCCCAATATCCAGTCATGCCCTGAATAGGAATATCATCCAATCCTAACTCCCTAGCCTCCTTTCCTTCTAAGTCAATCTTTAAATTATTAAGAGAAGAATCTTGATTCAACAAGCCATTCTCATTACCTTCCAAGTCAACCTCTTCATCTTCCTTCCCTCTTGAGTCAGTCTCTAGCTCTTTTCTTTGAGGCTCTTGAAATCCCAAATCATCCTTAAAACCCATCTCTTCATTGTTCTTTGGTGCATTCATCAAAGCTTCAGGCTTCTTGCTCCCTAACTCTCTGTTATGGGAGTTATTATTTCTCTCTTTACCCTCCCCATCAAGTTTCTTTTTCTAGAAAGCCTTTAGTTTAGGTAGAGGTTTCTCTTTATCCTTGCTAGCATTGAGCGGGAATTTCTTAGCCCAGTGCCCAGTTTTTCTACACTTAAAGCAAGCAAAACAGATCGATTCAAACTCAATAGTTTGAATCCAAATACCCAACTTCGATTGGATTTCAATAGAGGAGGGGAGGTCGGCATTCCAGGACATCCCCACAGAGATTCTAGCAAACACAAGCCTTTTTCTAGCTATTGTTATAGGATCTATTGACAAAAGCTCCCCAAAAGAGTTAGCAATGCCACTGAAGACATCCTCATTCCAATATTCCAAAGGAAGACATGGAAGTCTAGCCATGACAGGAACATTCCCAAAAATGGAGTCTAAAAGATCCAAATTAGACGTCCATTTCTTAAGGGCCAAGGAGGATTTACCTAGAACCCAAGGACTACCACTCCTCATAGCCAAGATATCCTCCTTGCAGGTAAACTCAAAAGCAAAGTAAGCTTTAGGAAGCACTGCAACAAAAACTTTGTCATTGGTTCTACACTTATTTTTGAAAAACTCCCTTACCACTTCAATATTTGGTCTAGGGCCCATAAACTTTCCAACCAACACTCTGTCGATTAAGGAAATATTATGATCAATAATCGGATCAGGTACAGAGATGGCATACTTACCTCTTGCAGGGTCAAAAATTTTGCACACTAGAGGGAAGACCAATTTACCATTAGGTTTGACTCCAAATAGAGAAGACCATGGTTTGTGTTTTGCTCCTTCCCCACTAGCGGCCCCCACCACCTCTTTGGTCTTTTCACCCTCTTGTCCTTTGATAGACCCATCAGTGTTAATGAATAGGACAACCTTTCCCCCAGGTCCACCATAATATTATTTATGGTGTCATTCTCATCTTAATCATCCTTATCTTGCTTCCTGCTCAAAACTTGTGTTGATTCCGCCTGTGAATCCTCAGAACCTGCTCCATTGTTCGAAGATTCAAAATCCTACTTTTCCCACCCATGCTCCATTTTAGTTTATGTGTTGAGGAGAAAATTTAACAAACTTACGAAGTTACAAACCATTTAAAACATCTATTATACTTACAAAACAACAACATTGGCAATTTTGGGATGCTACGAACCATTTTTACAATTTTGATGGTTCATGAACCATTTAAAATCCAAAACACTTTCTCATCATCTCTTAACAACTTCTTTAGCAAGTTTTAGAGGTTAAAAAATTTGATGAAGATCTAAAAACCTTTTACTTGTCAAAATTTTATAGAAAATTTGTCTCTTTTGACAATTCTGATGGTTTGCAAACCATCTTAAATGCCAAAATACAATTGAAGTCTTTAACATTCCTTTCATTCTTTGGCACTTTTGAAAGAATCATAATTGTTTTGGAATTTTTGAAATATTTCTTACCATTTTGGTGATTTGAATGGTTTGCAAACCATCTGAAATGTTGATGCACTTTGTTGACACTCTCTTTTCTTGCATTATTGACACCTTTGACTAAAAACTAGCTCTTCAACATTTTGAAAAGTTAGCAAACCATGAAAATTGTTGAAAAAGAACCTCTTTTATTTCATTCAACACTTTTGATCATTCACAAACCATGAGAAATTCCGACGCACTCAAAGCAAGATTTTCTTTGTATTTTCAAGCCAAGGAAAAGATTATGAACCTTAACAAAATTATGACAAACACGAAAGCTTCCAATTTTACCATAATGATATTAATATTTTCAAGGCAGGCCAAAAGGAAAAGAGAGCCAAAACATAGGATAAACATGATTTTTCAAAAATTCCACAAGAACCCTCATGATGAAAAGGAAGGGCCAATAAGACATAAAATGACAATAATTTGAAAAATACTTATATTTTTTGGCAAGCCACCTTTTTTATTGACTAAATAAAGATAAAAATAAAAATATTATTACACAATAAATACCGATGGTCATGTATTAAAAGAAATAAATTCATATTTGTAATGAACATGCATAAAATTATTTTTTATTTGTCTTTGAAAAAATAAATTCAAATAATACTAAGAACATATTTTAAATTAAATATTAACATAATATAAAAATAAATACTTGACAATAGTGAATTAAGAATGTAATTTTACTAATTTATAATTATGTCAAAGTCACTTATGTGTGGGACATTGGTAGATGGTTTTTTATCACATATTATCATCCTCACTAATTGTGTTTAACCAATTAAACTAAAATCTTCCTTAAAAAATAAATATAATGTGATGAAAAGAAAAGAGAGATACACTACTTAAACAGTATAATTTTCAACACACAATAATAATTTTACACATTATCATTATTAAAAATGATAAATAATTATCTTACTTTTATTTACCAAAATTAAACTTTGGTCATTAAACTATATGTGGTTTAAGAATTGTAATTTTTTTTTATCATTGACATTCAAACTTTTGTCCGTCATATGATTGTTGAGTGCTTTGAAAGGAGAAAAGGATAAAACTTCAAATTTAACTTCTAGTCATGGACTTGATCTCAAATCTCTCATATTTCTACAAAGAAGATAACATAATTAAACGCTATGAAGAATGAAACAAAATACACTACTTAAATATTATACTTTTCAACAGTCAATAATAACTTTACAATCATTATTAAAAATAAAAATAATTATCTTTTATATTTACCAAAATTATAAAAATAATTATCTTTTATATTTACCAAAATTAAACTTTGACATTGTCAGCCGAGTCGTCATCAATGAGACGTATGGTTGGGGATTGTTTGAAATGTTGAAGGAGAAAACTTTTCAAATTTAACCGCTAGTGACGAGGTTGATCTCAAAGCTATCAGATTTCCACAAAGACGATGACAGCGAAGTCAATGGTTGGAATGCCTCCAAAAACCCTAAGTTGTACCCCACCGACTATGGCAAACGATATTGGATCCAAACTTACACTCTTTCTTAAGGACCGTATATTTCTTATCACAAAAGCAACGACTAAATTTTTCTATGGCCTAAAATTTTAGTAGTAGTAAAATTCTTTGTCTAAAGATTAAAAAAAAGTAGAAATAATTTTTTAAATTAAAGATTTATGAGTGAGCCAAATTTCTTTATAATTTAGATATTATTTGAGTTTTTTTAAAATTTTTGGGCAGGTTTTTATTGAGAGATTATAATTAAATAGTTTGTATTGTATTATATATTAAGAAGTTAAGTTTGTATTATAATTGGAACATATTATTTGAATTAGTAATTTAATTTAGAATATCAAAAAATTTCATACAAAATAATTATGATTATCTAATTAGATATGTATTTATAAATTTTAGATTCAAATTTTTTATTGTAATGTTTAATTTGTTATAAAAAATGTCAAATTACTAAAAAATTAAAATAAACAAGCATCTAATCTTTTTTATTGCATCATATATTTTACAATTTAAATAATTTTTTTGATTAAATTTAATGTAGAGTGATAAAAATAGAACATTTACTTCTCATAAACAAACAATAATAAAATGTGTAATTGAAAGTGAAAAATAAAAATAAAAAATTGATGGCCCCCCTTTTTCTCCTACTGAATCCAATTTTTTCAAATGATAGCTTTTTGCCTTCTCTAGTTCCTTTCCCTACAACTGGAAGTGAATTTGGGAAAGTTTATTCACCTTCTTTGGTTTCAGTTGTAGGTAATCACCTAGAGGTGTTGAATGTGTATTTTGATGTTTCTAATAGGTGATTGCTAGGATTTGACAATGGATAGATTGTGTATATTGTGAATTTAGATGTCACTATATTTGGAAGCCTAAGAAAGGATCTTCATGATTCTACTTCTAGGGTGAAGGTGAAGACTATTCATTTTGGCTCACTATAGACATTTTTCTTTTTAGTTGCATGTGAGACTTGGTTGTGCTATAGGATATTCTACTTTGCATAGTGCCTCAAATGGTGGCATTTCTATTGCTAGTGGTATGATTGTTTTTGCTAGCTCCTTGATGCCTCCACTATCTATTATAGATGCTATGTTTTCTATTGTTGATCAGCATACCAAAATTGTTAGCTTCGTATGCTAAAATAATCAACATTGGTGTTGTTCCTCATAAGTTAGGGAATGTCATGTTACTTTGTGCCTTGTCTCCCTCTATTATAGTTGTGGGGATAGAGGTTTTAAATAATGAGGAACATTTTTTCCAAATGGGCTTGATTTGAAAACTTGATAGATTTTGGCCTTGAATCCAAGATCTAAACCTCTAGATTTCTAAGAAATTGAAGCATATTACAGTCATGAAAATTAAAATTTTAGCCTTATGCCAAGGTTTTCTTGGTGATTGAATTTGATTTTATCTCTGAAAGGAATGCAATTTTAGATGGTGGTTCATGGTTTTGGAGCTAGCATTCTCTCTTGCTAAATCCATGAGTTTCCTCTTTCTATCTTCTCTTTGAATCCTTCAACATTATGCATATTTGGATTTTCCTCCCTAATCTTCCTCTTCAATTATGGTGTGACTCATGCTATGAAGGTGTTGGAAGTTTTGTGGTTCTCTTTATTAAGGTGGATCAAGCTACTTCTATTTTTTTCCACATTACGTATGCTCATATTCTTGTAGAGTTGGACTTGTCCAAACCCCTTGAAGTGGAGGATTTTTGGTAGGTAGAGGCTCACTCTTGGATCTGAACTTTAGATTATGAAGGCATTTCATTTCATTGTAGATGGTGCTTTTCTAAAATTCATTTGATATTATATTTCTCATGTCTTAAAGTCTTAATATCTTCATCTTGATGGAATAATGATCTATACTAATGTGCCTTACTATGAATGTGAATAAGGAGGTTTCTAGTTAAACCATAGATTTTTGGACCCAATGGACTCTCTAACACTTCTAGGGTTTTTCACCTAAAAGGAGAGAGATTAGACCCAAAAATGCTAGTGGGTTCATTCAAATTAAGATGTGTATGATGGAATAAAGACTAAATAGAATGATATGAATGCAACTAAGCTAAACAATTAAATGATTAAACATGCAAAACTAATGAAATATGACTTGTTTGGAAACACATGATGATATGCAAAAATAAACTAAATGAATGAAATATGCAAAATAGAAACAGATGGGTGAAATCAGAGTGCACCTGGGAAAATGTGATGAATCTAGAATATCTAAAATGCTAATTGATGATGTCACTCAATCCCAATAGGAATCATTCACCACTTGTGGTGAATCAGTCCCTGTTCTAATGGAAATCTCTGCGAATGGGTTTCTAAGTGCAAAGAGCTATATTATGATAAAAATAGTTTTCAGGCCCATAAATGGGACTCATTTGCCATGCTTGGAAAATCAGTCCTCCTTCAGGGATTTGAAAAGTCAAAGGTTGAATTTGTAGCTTCAAATTTGCAATTCCACCTTCTATAGGTGTCTGCTTCAAATTCTATTGGAATTGGGTCTGAAAATGACTTTTTGTTGATGATTTGACTTGAATAAAGAGGAGAAGACTTGAATGATTTTAAAATACAATCTTCAATGATTTTCAAGCCTCCAAAGGACCTAAATCTACATACAAAAAACACAAGAGAGAGAGAAATTGTTGATTGTTAATGCATGGGGATTTGCCTTGGTTGTGCTATAGGATATTCTACTTTGCATAGTGCCTCAAATGGTGGAATTTCTATTGCTAGTGGTATGATTGTTTTTGCTAGCTCCTTGATGCCTCCACTATCTATTATAGATGCTATGTTTTCTATTGTTGATCAGCATACCAAAATTGTTAGCTTCATATGCTAAAATAATCAACATTGGTGTTGTTCCTCATAAGTTAGGGAATGTCATGTTACTTTGTGCCTTGTCTCCCTCTATTATAGTTGTGGGGATAGAGGTTTTAAATAATGAGGAACATTTTTTCCAAATGGGCTTGATTTGAAAACTTGATAGATTTTGGCCTTGAATCCAAGATCTAAACCTCTAGATTTCTAAGAAATTGAAGCATATTACAGTCATGAAAATTAAAATTTTAGCCTTATGCCAAGGTTTTCTTGGTGATTGAATTTGATTTTATCTCTGAAAGGAATGCAATTTTAGATGGTGGTTCATGGTTTTGGAGCTAGCATTCTCTCTTGCTAAATCCATGAGTTTCCTCTTTCTATCTTCTCTTTGAGTCCTTCAACATTATGCATATTTGGATTTTCCTCCCTAATCTTCCTCTTCAATTATGGTGTGACTCATGCTATGAAGGTGTTGGAAGCTTTGTGGTTCTCTTTATTAAGGTGGATCAAGCTACTTCTATTTTTTTCCAGATTACATATGCTCATATTCTTGTAGAGTTGGACTTGTCCAAACCCCTTGAAGTGGAGGATTTTTGGTAGGTAGAGGCTCACTCTTGGATATGAACTTTAGATTATGAAGGCATTCCATTTTGTTGTAGATGGTGCTTTTCTAAAATTCATTTGATATTATATTTCTCATGTCTTAAAGTCTTAATATCTTCATCTCGATGGAAGAATGATCTATAATAATGTTCCTTACTATGATATGAATAAGGATGTTTATAGTTGAACCATATATTTTTGGACCCAATGGACTCTCTAACACTTCTAGGGTTTTTCACCTAAAAGGAGAGAGATCAGACCCAAAAATGCTAGTGGGTTCATTCAAATTAGGATGTGTATGATGGAATGAAGACTAAATAGAATGATATGAATGCAACTAAGCTAAAAAATTGAATGATTAAACATGCAAAACTAATGAAATATGACTTGTTTGAAAACACATGATGATATGCAAAAATAAACTAAATGAATGAAATATGCAAAACAGAAACAAATGGGTGAAATCAGAGTGCACTTGGGAAAAATGTGATGAATCTAGAATATTTGAAATGCTAATTGATGATGTCACTCAAGTCCAATAGGACTCATTCGCCACCTATGGCGAATCGGTCCCTATTCTGATGGAAATCTCCAAGAACAGGTTTCTAAGTGCAGAGAGGTATATTATGATAAAAATAGTTTTTAGGCCAACAAATGGGACTCATTCACCATGCTTGGAAAATCAGTCCTCCTTCAGGGATCTAAAAAGTCAAAGTTTGAATCTATAGCTTCAAATCTGCAATTTCACCTTCTACAAGTGTCTGCTTCAGATTCTATTGGAATCGGATCTGAAAATGACTTTTTGTTGATGATTTGACTTGAATAAAGAGAACACTTGAATTATTTTAAAATACAATATTCAATGATTTTCAAGCCTCCAAAGGACCTAAATCTACATACAAACAACACAAGAGAGAGAAATTGTTGATTGTTAAGGCATGGGGATTTGCCTTGGTCAAACCCCTTTTAGGTAATTAAACCAAATTGATGAAATAATGGAATAAAACATGCAAAAATGGAATAATTTACCTCACAATGATGATTGATCTTGCATGTCTGCAGCAATACATGTAGAATCAGCCCTTGAATGCTTTAGAATGCTAAATTGAAGACTTTTAATGAAGAAACCCTAAGTTGCTTGTCTTGAGATAGAAAATAGATGATGAATGGATAATGAGAGATGCAATAATGAATTGATTGATGTAAAATGAGGATAAAAATACTTATTTATAGACAAGTGTGCCTTAATACCCAATTATACTACATCACAGGCCGACATAAAGCAAAAATAAACTTTAAATTTCACTTTTTTCCCACTTAAAAGTCAAAATGGGGACTAGATAGGACTCATTTTCCACACATGGTGAATGGGTCCCACCTAGATGGGACTGATTCACCATGCATGGCGAACGGGTCCCACATGGGTCCATTTGATAGCTCATAAGCCAAGGAATAAGGAAATAAGGTTTAAATTGCAACTTTGTTGGGTGTTTGATCAATTAAAGCCTCAGGATGCACAATGTGGGTTAAAAGAGGTATATTAATGATGATGTAAATGTCAAATAGGGCTTGGGACACAAAAATCAATGTGAAAGTGTAATTAAATACACTTTGCAACATTAAAATGAGGTCCACATAGCCTAGGAAGGCACAAGAACCAATGTGAATATGTGAGACATATTACAACACTAGTTTATCATTAAATTTACTTTACAAGCCTACTAAATTGACATGATGATGAGTTAAAATATATTTTATAGTGTTGAAATAGGTTAATTAAGTCTAGAAAATCATGAATGTATCTTACAAGACTTTACAACACCTTTACAAGATGTCAATAAACACATTTTATTTAGTGTGGAAGGGTCCAAGACCTACTGTGGATGAATAAAATGCCTCACAACACCTAAATCAAGGCCTCATTAAGTCCATTTATCATGAATTATCCCATGTCAAGAAAAGGGTCCTTTTTTCTATGGTACACTAGTTCAAATGCTTCTAATCCTCTAGTTATTGATGAGATAGTGATCCATTCTTTACATATATTGTAGGTTGTTCATTTCATGAATGGTTCCTTTGATCTAGTATGTGTTGTTCCTCCTTTTTCTCTCACCTTAATCTATTAGGTAATGTTTGTGTGCCTACTCAAGCATGTATTGTGGGTTCCTATCGATCTAGTTAATTTCCCTAGTTAAGAGCTCTTCTCCTCATGTGTTTTGTAAATGATATTTCTTGGCCATTGTTTGGTTCCTTTTCCCCATAGTTAAAGGTGGATTTGGGGTCATTTTTTGTTGATCTTGAAATTATGGTTTATTTTCATTCTTTTTTTTTTTACCATATGTGATCACTTTGAGGTGTTGCATGCACATTTTGTTGTTTCTAAGAGGTTGTTTCTAGGTCTTAGTTGTGGACATATTGTTTCTATTGTAAATTTAGATGTCATTGTATTCAGAGGAATGGGAAAGGATCCTCATGATTCTAGTTGCAAGGTGAATATGAATTCTCTTCATTTTAGCTCTATTATGGACATTTTCTTTTGGATTACTATAGGTTCCACTCAATTGTGGAGTGGGATCTTCTATTCTAAATGGTGCATCCTATGGTGGTATGTTTATTTTTGGTGTTGTGGCTATTATTATTAGCTCCTCAATGCATCCACTGTCTATTGTAGATGTTATTTTTTCTCCTATTGACCCCATGCCAAAATTGTTAAAGTTTCTTATGCTAAATTTGTTAACTTAGTAGTGTTGTTCTTCATAAATTAGGGAATTTCATGTTACCTTGTGCCTTATCTCCCCTTGTGATATTTTTGGGCATAGATATTTTAAATAATGAGGATTATTTTTCCCAAAAGGGTTTGATTTTAAAAATTGATAGATTTTGGCCTTGACTTTAAGATCTAAACCTATAGATTTATTAGCAATGGCAACCTATTATATTTGGAAAAATTAAAATTTACCCTAATGTTAATGTTTTATTTTTTTATCAATAGTTTTATATGTTGGTTCATGGTTTTAGGGTCAACATGCCCTCTTACTAAATCCATGGGTTTTCTCTTTCTATCCTCTCATAGAATACTTCAACATTATGCTTGTTTAAACTTTCCTGAGCCCTAAACTTCCTCTTCAATTCTAGTGTGACTCTAAGTATAAAGGTGTTGGAAACTCTATTGTTGCTTTATTAAAGTGGATAAAACTACTGTTTTTTCTCACACTACATATGCTCATATTCTTGTGGATTTGGATTTTTCCAAACCCCTCCTAATAGAGATTTTTTGTAGATAGATGCACACCCTTTGATCTAAACTTTTGATTATGAAGGTATTCCCCTTCATTATAGGTGGTGCTTTGTCACTACACATTTGTTGTTAGATTTTCAATACCTTAAGGTCTCAATATATTCATCTTTTTGGAAGCACTCTCTATAATATACACCTTACTATGGATGTGAATGAGGATGTTTCTAACTTAGAGGCTTATAATTCTTTTATTTTTTATGATATGGTGGTCCCTTCTCAGCCCACAATGCAATTTTCTCCTTCCATGGATGGTTCCCTTGATCTTGCATGCATTGTTCCTCCCCCTCTATTCTCACCCCTAATCCAAAGGGTGATGTGTGCATTCCTTCTTAGGCATGTGTTTTTTTTTCCTATCAACATTTGATTTCCCTTATTAAGAGTCCTTATCCTCATGTGTTGCCCTAGGCTGGGGTCATAGTGAGATTTTCCCCTTCCCCACTCCAAATTCAATTAATTTGGATAATGATGTTTAATGGACTATGATCCAAACGAGAAAGAGAGGTATTCAAAAATATGTTCATCTATCTCATGCTTGGATCAAGGGTGAGAGAATAGATAAATCTAGATATGGTATTGTTTAGTTCTTTCATGACTTTATTTGTTCCTAGTAGCGTTATTATAGTTATGTTTTAAGTCCAAAAATTGAATGTTTTTTGTTCCAATTTTTTCTTTGGATTGGTTTCATTGTAAAAGGGCCTAAGACCCTAGTTTCTTGAGTTTTTTTTACTAATATTATAATAATAGTATAATTTTGATTGTATTCTTTTAGGACCAATATATAAGTTTTTCCAACAAAAACAAGAAATAAAATATATAGATAACTTAGGTAATTAAATAATTTTAAATAAAACTTATTTAGTAAATTTTGATGAGATCTTTGATATTTTCATTTTTATAGCAACACAATATTGTTGTGCAATTTATTCATCTTTGATATGAACTCAAAATGATGCATGTGGAGACCCATTTCATAGCCATTCCCCATAAAGGATATGGATGTCTCTTTCCTTGCTAATGATATAGAAGATGAATTAGAGACAATATTTTCATTATTTTAGTCAAGATTGGAGTAGGAGATTCAATACTATCTAGAACAACATATGTTTTAGTGTTGGGAAAATGTGCTTGAAAAATAGCTGAAATCTAAACTTAAGATAGATTATTTACTCTATGTAGATACTTGCAACATGATTTCTTACACTAGATTGAATAATAGCGTTCCTCATTTTATGGATAATTTAAACCAATTGAGTGTGAGTAGTTTCATACATAAAGGTGATTGGCTTGAGCTTTCTTTCAGTAACAACAAAAATTGCTTGAGCTACATGTATTAATTTTGATAATCAATTCTTCATCCTTTGATCTTGAGTGTAGAATCTATGATAAGGGTTCATATATTCTAAAGTATTTTAAACTTAGTTGTTGACTTATTCTCTTTTACAAGATTAGTTAAACTACCATTTACTTGCTCCAAGATTTGACTTGCCCATTTCATACTATTAGTTTTGAATGAAGGTTCTAAATTATACCACCCCTTCATATTTATTTTACTTAATTGTACATGAATGTTAGATAGTTCCTTCAACACATTTTGAGGTTTTGTACAATATTGTAAAATAATATTTTTTAAATAATGACTTAAATAAAAGAATGAGTTAGTTCTACATCGCATTCATAAATCTAGTTAGTTTTCAAACATATCCAAAAGATAAATACAATAATAGTGATCTAATCATAAAAGATGCAAGTTGATTATGGGAAATTTGCATATATTTAAGGTCATGGTAAAATAACACATACACACGTGCATTAAAAATATAACTTGTTGAAATAATTTAGAATAGATGTCAAGTAGGATGAGATTAAGTAGTAAATCACCAATGCTTTAATAGTAGATTCTTAAGGTCAAGTCCTTAGGAAACAAGTTAGATCTAAGATTCCTACGATATTTACTACTAGCTATATGAAAATGTGTAAAATGTTTTGCATGACTAGATTAGTCCTTTCTACAAAGAGCCATACTAGCTTTAACATATTATTGAATTCATTTTAATCTAAAAAAGGAAGTGGCATTATGAATGTGTGAAAATGTTCAATCATTCTATGAAATTGTGTGCCTCATGCAATGCATAGTGATAGTTTGTGCTAGCAGTGTAGGAAATTCATCTAAAAAGGCATGAATTCCCTCTATGTTTGAAGGGGTGGATACTTTTAAAGAAAATGAATAAAATTAGATACAAAATTTATAGAATTCACAAGTTTTGATTTCATAGTTTTCAAATATTAGACAAAAATAAAGATAGTAAAAAATGTTTTGGATCCTTTTCATTGAGCTTACCAAAAATGACATTTAAGCACATAATGTAAAGATTTTAGAACTTTCAAAAAGTATACACACACATACATGAATTTCAATATAGACAAAGAGAATATAAATTCATGCTCAAAAACAAAATAATAATTGTTAAAGAAAATTAAATTTTATGAAAATTTATAAAATTAATAAAAGGAATGATAGAGTAAGGACTAAATATCATTCCATTACCAATAAATGTAGTACCAAACATAAACTTACTAGTTATTTTTCAAAGTTTATAAAATCTTTGACCCAAGGCTAAAACACAAGTTATAGTAAAATTTATCATTAATACAAAGATATATAGATAGTTGAATAATGAAAATTTATCATTCATTAATGGCATACAATCTTAAAAATTGACTAAATGTGACTTAATTTAATGTTACAAATATTCTACACTTAAGAACTGCTATTGTTGCATTACAATATGTATAACACTAATTAGTTGGGTTTCTAGAAACAATGTGTCCAACCAGGGATGACTATCTTGATGGAAACCCTAAAAAATTTCATGTTCCATCTACAAAATCTTGCTAAATTCTATGGAATGGGGTTTTTGTGTCCTATCACTGTATAAGGGTTTTAGTATATACTTAAGTCTTATTTGAAAAACCCTTTAAATTTGTATGCTCGCCAAGGTCTTAATTCCTTGTTGACCCCTTTGTGTTGGTTATCAGTCCTTTAAGTCACAACTTATGCCATCAAAACCCATTGAGTAACCGACCCTCTGGTCCTATTTTACCAATTGATCATGTTGGGCCATTATTTTAATTTTTTGCAAATTTGGACTAAATATTTCCCACTGTAAAGCCTTAAGTCTTTTATGTCGTGGGTATGGTATCGTCAACCTAGTTGGGTCCCTTTTTAAGGATTAACAAATTTTGACATGTGCAAATATAAGGACCCTTGAATGTCGTTCAATCAATGCAGACAATCACCACCATTCCCTGCACGCCCATTCCATTTTTTTTATTATTTTATTCATAGGGCTCACAAGCAAAGGCCATGTGTCTTGAATGATTGGTGGGCCCAACGACTATGATAAGGTGTACAGCTAGTTGGTGAAAAAAATAAATGGTGGGAGATAATTGACATGGCTACATTTGGACTATTCCCCATGTGCCCATTTTCTTTTCTTGCTTATTAAAATAATCACATGGGCTAGCGAGTGGTTGCCATGTGTTTTCTCTAATGATGGGTCTGGTGGTTTTAATGGTCAAAATTGCTAAGTCTTCAAATGAATCAACGGTCAATAGTAGGTGGCATGGATTATTCTTGACCACTTCCTGCTATCCCATGTGGGCCCCACCTTTCCTGCTAGATTCCCAAGAAGGAAGCATGCATCTACCGCATGGAGTGATCATGAGAATGTGGAATTATTGGCGTATGGGAAAATATTTAATTAATATCTTGAAACAAGGCATGGAAACTAAAGTGTTTGTTACTAATGTAGATATATTGCATGTGCTTGAAGATCTTTTAATATGGGCCATGGATGTTGTATGAAGCATAAAGTTGCAGGTGACTAAGAAGTGTGTATGAAGAAGGCAAGATATCTAATCTCAAGCCCTCCCCATATCCCCATTGATGAAAGTTGCACACGAGTTATGACTCATGGGGGCGAGGGGAAAAGGACACATGGATAAGGGCTATAGTGACAAAGAGAGGGTGGAGCTTGCATACTACTAAAAAGTGTTTCCATGTGGCCTCCTTTCATTTCATAAGTATTTCAGGTTTGCACAGTCGTAACTTTCATAATAAGTTGGTCAAATCTAGATCATAAATCAATTAATTCTCCAAAAGGATCAACGACTGGTTTTGAAAACTCGGCTGAAGGAAAGTGAGCCATTCTTGTTCATGCGAGTGAGCCTTAACAACTAAAAGGACATTGAGCTACTGAAGTAAGGAGTTGCATAATTATTAATATTTATCTTAAAGGCATAATTCAGCATTGAAAAGTATACTCAACACACTCAAGGAGCTCATGTTGTGGTCTCTCAACATTTTCTAATGTCGGAACCAGGGTTGTCAACCTACGAAGAAAACTAGTAAGTCAATTGTTGCCTTCCTTCCAACATTATTGATAAGTTGTGGTTTCTCAAGCTTGAGTCTGCCAAGGTTTTCTTGATTTAGAATTTTTAAGGTTTGACATTCATAAAGAAGAATTTGTTAATTCTACATTTGCATAGTTTGTGTCAAACCCTCAAAAAATTCGTAGGCCTTGTTTAGATAAACCAAAAAACCCTACCTTGTACCTCTTGTGTTATGCCTCCTAAAGTAAAAGTGTCTTCGTCTAAATGGGAAGCTTTAGCTCCCAAAATACCTTTGAATAAAGACCTCATGGATTAGTTATCACCCTCAACCAATGACAAGCCTAAAGGCCAATTGATTCTCAAAGGTTCACAAGTAGCAAAGGGTCTGTTTGACAGGAGCTGCTCTATCAGGGATTCCAAATTGCCTTATACTAGATGGGAATTGTTTTATAGTTGGTTCAGGAATAGAAATATGGGTATCCCAGAAGGAAATCCTTGGAACTATGACCTGGGAAAGTAGATTGTGCCAAATGTCTATATGGATGTTGACTTGCTTAAGGTAATAGTTGCTAATTATGACCTAGTCACAAGGACTATCAGAACATATGATGGTAAAGAAATGGTCAAAATCACTAAGGAAGAATTAGGTCTTGTTTTCAAACTCACAAGGTGGAGTGATGAGATGCATTAGATAAATGAAGATATTCTTAAGCTAGAGTATGATAAAACCAATATTTCATTCTAAGTCCACATCTTGTTGAGATTTCTAGCAGAAATTGTAGGATGAAAGATTGTAGTAGGGCCACGTGATAAAGAACCTTTCCTGTTAATTATTTTGTTTTCAACTTCAAAAGGACTTTCTATTCCATTTTCTACATAAATGGTTATGATCTTGCCTCTAGAATGCCAATGGCATGGATGTATATGGCTACTCATATTCAACACCCCCAATATTGTGTAGTATATGATTATATAGGGTTTCTTTCAAAAAGGATGCATGAGGGACTTATAAGGTTGAAGAAAGGTGAATTGAGAGTGAGATTCAGCTAGTACTCATTATTGATGCACATGTTTTTGTATAAGGGCGCAACTTACCTTGGAAAAAACATTAACTTGGAAAGAAGAAATTGTGATTTGGATCTGCCCATGCAATGTTGGACCACAGTCTTGGATAAAAATGATAGGACATATGATTATGTCACATTCTAGAATTTGTTTTCTTTTGAATTAAAGAGAGTCTTGATTGTGAATTTACCTAGAATTACCATTTCTCTACATGATTTCTTAAGACCCAAGGAGAGAAGGCCTAAGCTAGGAGTTGATCATAATTGGGGAGATGTTATTTCACACCCTAATTACACTATCTTAAGAGTATATGGTTCCATCGTAGAACTCACTTGCTGCCAAAATTTGTGCTAGAAATAATTGGTTTCCTTGAGGTTATATGGCAATTGGGAAGTGTAGAAAATGAGAACTTATTGAATCAAGGAAAAGGAACTTTCTTTCCTTCATACACTTATTTTTTTGATTTTGTAATAACCAAAGGAGGGTGGAATAACATCCTTAATATACTCAAAACCTACTACATGTGGAGGGCAGTGGAGAGGGTCAGATATGACCTTGAAGGTTTTATGGCTTGGTTGAAAGAGAGAAACAAGAGCTACAAATTTGTCCACATTTTCTAGTATCTAGAAAATGTAATAAGAAATGTGTCAAACACTTTGGAGCAAGAAAAGAGAGGGGCAAGATGGATTGCATTCAATAAAATTCAAAGGAAAATAAAGAAGGAAGAACCTGATTTCAAGGTCCTCCCAGAGGCTAAAGATATAATACAAAAGGTGGAGCATGTGACAAGGAATTTTTATTCAATAGTGGGCCACCTTGAAACTAAAGGGGTAATAGGTAAAGAAAAAGGGAAAGCTCAAGGTAACCATGTAAAACCTTTCAAGCTAAGAGTCAAGATTTAATAAGTAAAACCTCAAGGTGTCCAATCTAGTAGCCAATAAAATGTAGAAAAAGTGATTTCAATTATTAGCTATTAATGCATGATTATTCTAACAACCCCCCTTAATATTAACTTAGGGAGTAGCTAAAAACCCTAAAAAGAATGCATGACGGGTCCCAAAAAATAAGGCCTGGTGAGGTAACCATGTAAAAACAAAAGATCTCTCAAAACTAGAGAAAAGGAGAAAACCATAGCAGGAGAAAACTCCTCTCCAAAAGAGAGAAAGGTAAATGAAGGATTGAAAAAGCCTCCAAATAAAGGTGTGAAGGAATAAGAAGCCTCCAACTAGACCAATGTCCTGAAAAAAGAGGAACATGTAGAACATCACATAAGTACAAAGAAGTTGTAGACTGTTGTTGAATAATGACTAATATAGTGTTGATATGAAGAACCTCCAAAAATAGGAATGCAAGAGTGTATGGTCCATCTCATTGAAATGCATGTAACCAAATCTTGATGTACATTGCATATGAAAGTACATAGGAAAAAAAATAGATACATAGATTTGTTGGCCCCAGTTTTCAATTGCACCTATTACACCAAAAGATCGATCTATCAATTCTTGATACAGATGATAGATACATGGATCACACAAGAGGTAGTTAGTCCCTTGTCACAAATCTCAAGTGGAGCGTTGAAAATTTTCAACAAGATCACTCCAAACCATGAAACCAAGGAAGCATTAACACCAACAGTCCTCCATAATGTTGAAAAGGGAGAGTTATGATAGGTATACTAAAACTGTGTGAAACCAAGAAGTGCATGTAGGAGAAACAAACTATAAATAAAAGGGTGTGCAAAATAAGGCACACACGCATGAGGCAAGAATCATTGGGATTCACTACTGTCGTGCAAGGGACACTCACTTGAAAAAGGTGTGATAAAAAACCAAAGGAAAACATCAACCCCCCATGACACTTTATATCATAGTGTGAATATAATAGGCAAAACAGGATATTCAAAATACCCAAAAAGTATACACCATAATGGAAATTTATTTCAGTCCTTCTATGTGCATAAAAATAATGTCTATAATGCCCAAATAGGATAGAATACTAGAAATACATATAGAACAACCAAAAATGAGTCTTCCCACACAAACAAAAAAGTTTCTAGGAGCTAATACATCCACATAATTTACTAGAGTGTGAAAAAGAAAAAAAATGAATAAAATTTACCTAAAGAGAAATATAGAAAAAGTGCATAGATGAATATGAAGATCTTTGAAAGATAATTCCAACATCACTTGAATCATGAAAACTTGAGAAACTGATCAAAATTTATGAGCTCAGGACTGAAAAACAACACCTCTAACTTCAGTAGGCTACATAATGCACCAACATAGAAACTAAGAAAAAAAATTGCACCATTGGATAGTGCTCATAACCAAATTCTAACGATATCTTGTTTGCTCAATTTTCATACTCGAGAAAAAATTTATGCCCATTTTCTGAATTTTGCCTATTTTGCAAAAAAAAAAGTAATTTTTTTAGCCCCTCAGGGGTTGGGAACTAGTTGCCCATATGACCCTAGGGTGGAGGGTTTCTTTTTGGTTTTGTTGTTTCTTTTCTTTAAAAAAAAGAAAAAGAAAAAGAAAAAATTAAAAAGCAAAAATCAAAGAAGATTTCAACTTTCCTCCTATAACCCTAGTTGAAGAAAAAACCTCATAAATTGAGAAGGGTTCAATGAATCCATTTTCTGATACCATTTTAGAATTTTGAAAAATATGAGCCATAGCATCAAACAAGAAACAAAGACACCTTCCATGCAAGAGATCTGCAAACAATATATGCAATATTCCTCAACGAGAAAAAAACTATAGAATGAACCTCAAGAATCTTCAAAGAAAATAAAAGTTTTCAAAGGTTGAGAGTTTGAGAGTAAATCTCAATATGATAATATAAAGATGGTTGAGTGCTATATAGGAGCAACCCTAATAATTTCTCACTTCACTTAATAGGAAAACACTTTGTTAACTAAATAAATAATTCCTAAGTTTAGCTTAAGTGCATGAGAATAAATTAGACTAATAATCAATTAAAGACTAATAAATTAGTAACTAATGCATGATTACTCTAACAATATTGACTCATTTTTCCAATGGATAAAATGCTGGTCATGTGTCACCAACTTTTGGATTCCTTGCTTCATCCTAAGTATTTGTCATCCCAAATTAGATTCAATTGTTATCATAGTTTTTTTCCCGTCTCAAAAATTTGTTTATTCACTCAAAATTTGGTTAAGTCTTGAAATCATTATTCCTTTTGTCAGTTATCAAAACTTTGTTGGTTGTCGTTTAGGTTTTCATAACCTTTCCTAATCCCAACGCATCACCCAAGGTTCATCTTTGTGAAGTTCTAAAGTGTGTTAGTGTCTAGAAGTGTTGTCTTAGCTTCTATAAGTCTTGTCTAAGTAAACTTGAATCATCTCAAAGTTTTTCTCAAGATAGGAAACTTGTGTCAATCTCCAAAAAATTTGTCTAAACTTTCACTTTCTTTGCTCGATGATGAGAAAGGATTTGAAAGTGATATAAAGATAAAAGGATTTTGATATTTTACATTGGTTTCAAAACCTCTACCAACTGCCAACAAGGTTATTAAAACTTCTCTTCTTTCTAATCAAGTAGTCATTCTTCATTCAAAATTTTAAAAGTGGTTACAATGAAAGAATGATGTGAAAGACTACACACACCAACTATAACAAGAGAAGAATTAATTTCTTTCCTACTCAAGCATCAATTATAGAAGTCTTGAAAAGGATTTGAACTACTGAGAAGAGTATTTTCAGTTGAGACACTAAAATTAGGGGTGTGAAGAAGTGAATTGATGTAATCTTCAATTTTTGGAGCTTAGAAGACACAAAGTTACTTATTTCTTTGGTTGTTTTAGTAAGTCATTAAGAATTTCTCTTTAAATAGAAGGGTTTTGCACAACACAAGTCTTCTCATACAAATTGTACATAAACCCTAGGGTTTTTCAACTGTTGTGAAATATAAATATTAGGTTTATGAATATATTTTAAGTTTAACCAACACAATGCCAAAAATAGGGGATACTAAGCTAGGGCATGTAATCTTAGATAAATTTTGAGAAATAATCAACAAGTTGAATCCACACCTATTACACAAATAATAATTGAAAGTGGATTAATAGAAACATTTTCCTTTCCTATTGCAGTTCAATGCCCAGACCTAATTATTGAATGCATTAGACATTATGAATCTCAAACTTGTGAAGTCAAAACTTGTGACAATAGGCTGAGTTAAAATTCAAAGAACCACTCTCACCTCCTATCTAAAGATTCCAAAAAGAGAACAATTTTCAAGCCTCAATTTCTCTTCCTCACAATTTGAGTTCTTAGTAAAAAAGGGGTATTACCGAAATATAATCACCAAGAATTGGTTGGCTACATCTAGAAAGTGTGAATACCAATTTCCTAGAGGTTTGCATAGAAATCATTTCATTAATGAAATTTTAGATATAATTTTTCTACTGCATAGATTGAGAGGGAATGAAAAGGCACATGAGTTTGAAGAATGGATGTATTTATTTATACAAGTCGTGCTCCCAGGGAAACAATTCTTAGATTACGCCCAACTTATTAGTGATTAGATGAATGAAATGCTTTTATTCTTTGCAGTTAATCAATCCTTTTTTATGTCCTATTATCTCATCTATGCCATTTCCAGTACAAGGCCCGACCAAGCCTACTTTCCCGAAATGAAGTCCCAATTTTTTATTATTATGATAAATTACAATTGGGTAAAAGTTATCATCATCACAAGAGAACTATTGATACTTTTATGATGAGGGTAGTTTGAGAAAGACAAGGTAAAATCGACCTAAGGCATACTCTTGAGTCTATGTGGTTAGTTGGCATATATGAAAGTCACTTCATTCAATTCCAAAGGTTTTCATACATTTGAGTTGGTGGTTTCAATGGTCCTCCATTAAAGCTTCCAAGGCATGCAAAGGATAATTTTTTGTTGATAGAAGTATTTAGGCAATTTGCTAATGTAAATAAAAGATGTGAAAAGAGAAAGAAAGTGGGTGTATAGTTTCCTATGGGTTTTGGCTATTTCACTTGTAGCTCAATGTCAGATGCTCTCAACATTGAAAGAGATTTGGTTAAGTATATAATTTATGATGAATGATTTCCTTTTGATAGTAAGGATTATGTGAAGAATAATTTACAACTTGGTGTAGGTTTCCATCATATACCTAATCTATAAGATTACTAGGTAGATTTCCTTGACAATCATGAAGTAAGGAGAAGTTAGATGAGATTGTCCTTGAGATAGGTAAGAATATTTGACATGGGATGGGATATTTGAGGTATAAAAGATGATGAATTAGATTTGGTTGACCCTATTTTTACTAAAAATGTCTCTACTCAACCCATCATTATCATGAACTAGAGCATGAAGGAGGTTGAAACCATTGAGGTGAGATATGTAGTTTTTTAAGGAGAATAGAGAACTGGGTTTCTAAGAAGAAGGCAAAACAACTCCCTTGGACTAGGTCACAAAGTACTCAACCTCTAGGTGAAAGTACAGTCAGCCTCTCATAACCTTCGGAACTTCATTTTCAACTTTACGTCAAATATCATTAGGAGCTCAAGGTGATGGTGATGATGAGCCCACCAAAAGGATTTTAGTAGAGAGAACATGTGGAGAAGATTCTCTTGACCTACTTCAACAAAGCAAGGATAAGGATATAGTTGAGGGTGATGAAGATATAGGTAATGTATCTATTTCCTCAACTCATATAAATACCTCTTCGTCATCTCATAGGTCATCTCTTGTTAGAGTAGTAATTGAGTCTCCTAGAGTGGGACCTACTCTACCTTCTTCACCAAAACATGTACAGTCTATCAGCCTTCCACTAACGAGGACCTTGTTAGGTTCTTCTAGTTCTAAATAATTTTCTATTCCTTCCACATCATCTTGGTTAGAACACATATTGTCAAAGAAAAGGAAGGTAATACAAATAGATCTCCCTAAGAAAGACATGGTGGGCCAATTTATTCAGAGTACTTCTAAGCCCAAAAAATAGAAGACTATATCTAGAGTGATAGAGGATAATAATATAGGAAATGTCTGTGTGGAAGTCACTTGCCCTACTACACAAAAAGAAATCAATCAAGGAAATACAAGTGACTTTGATTCTGCCAAAATAAACTTAGGACCATCCACAAGAGATGAATATGTACACAACTTCTCAATAACAAAAGTCAGGTTAGTTGAATGAACTAATAAGGATAAGAAAAGTAAAGAATTGAAAATTTGGGTCAGGGTCTTGACTAAATGCCTAAAGTCAAATTTTGACTTTACACCTCATCTGAACTTTGAAGTTGAAGCCTATTTCAATCCAACATCATTAATGGTAAAAGAGGTAGTAAGTAAGATACAAAGTTATAAGGTTTTTGAAAAAGCTATAGGTGAGTGTGTTAGCAACGTAAATATAAAGGAAATCAATTCATTTTGGAGATGTTGAGAATTCATGAGAATGCATATGCATTGAAAGTGGAGATAGAAAAATATATTTCTTCAACCAAAAATGAAGAAGCGGTATGGATCACATAATTGAATGAGATCAGGGGGATGTTGAATATGGGACCTAAGAAAATGGCTAGTGAATAGATCATTCTAAATGTTGTTGATGATAGTTGTATAATTTGGAAGAAGAGCATTGAATGGAAACTACAAGTAGTAAAGTATAGTTTACAAGAATTTAAAAAAGTGCCAACAAAAAGTAATGCAATCATGGAAGAAGTTCACAAGAACCTCTTTGTGCCCAATTTACAACCTATATGGGAAGGAAGTAGTAGTGATGATGACGTTGGAGTCTTGAAGGAAAACTTTAAAAAGGTGATTGACGAAATCACTAACTCATAGCCTTTGAATAATGAAAGCTTGAGAAGATTCAGTGGAATAGAATCAATTTTGTTTTAGACAACTAGATTGGTAGGTACATATGATAGAAGGATTGAAGTGAGACATGATACACAAATTTCCTGAAAGTACGAGTAGGGAATATTACTATTCCTCAACATAAGGAGATGTCATGCATGTTATCAAAGCTTTCCAAGCTTTGCAAAAGAAGCTTGCCACATCAGTAAACCAGTTAACTATGAAACTAGTTATTCTAGTGCCACCGTCGTGACTCTTTAGTTTCTTTCCTAATTCTCATAGTTACTTGAAAAGGCTATTTATTTTTGGGAAGTTACTTTGAAAAAGAAGTGGTTACTTATCCACTTATATATATTTGTAAAAGGAACACAAGAAACTCTCTCAAGATAATTTTGAAACTTATTCGCTTATATATATTTGTAAAAGGAACACAAGAAACTCTCTCAGGATAATTTTAAAAACTTGGTATTTACAATTTTAATATGGTATGTTGCAATTGAAACCTTTATTCATCTATGTGCATTTGGTTTATGGAGATAATTTTAGAATCTTAAATCTATGTTTAAGCTTTCTTCTGGGGTTATGATTATTCTTGTGTGAATGTATGGTTATTTACCTTTGTAATTCCAGTTTCATTTTCAAATTATATTAGGTTGGAAGTTGTTTATTTACATGTTACTTGGTACACGCTATTCTTTGTGCTAGTATTTATGATATCTCATTCTCATGGCATCTAATATTGGAAAGTTTTTTAGAATTAGGTTTTTTTCCCTTTATTCTTTCAAATCAAAAGCATAAATATGGTTTATTTCTTTAGTTTTCTTTTCAATTCAATGAAAATCTTAGAGGGAGTTATACCTCTTGTTATGCCTTGCATAACCACACCATTTTATTTTGGTACAAAATAGGTCCCCCTTGTGTTTTTATTTTGTTATTTGGTTTGTTTGGGTCTTGGGAGTTGTTTGTTTTGCTCCTAATTCCTTGTTTCATTTTGTCTATCAGAAGTGGAGTCAGGATGGAAACTAGACTTGAAACTTTTGTTTTGGTTTCAAGTTCGGGATTGATTCTGGTTATGTGTCAACCTCCCTTCTTTGTTCTCTTAGTTGTTTGTCAGTTTTTTTTGCACTCTCGGATTTGTTTCTCCCTTGAGTTATTTGTCATTTTCCTTGCATTTTGTTTTTCTCGGGCAGAAGCAGAAGCAGAATGGGAACAAAAATTGGAACTTTCTAAAAATTCTAGATTATGTTCCCATTCCAATCCTGACTTCGCTCATTTTCTTTGTGTTGTTGTTTCTGTTGGTGTTTGGGTCTGATCCAATTTTTGTTCCGGTCCCGCTTCCCATTGTGTTTGTTGTCCTTATTTTGTTTCTTGTTTCTTGGTTGGGGGCGGAACCAGAACTAGAACCAAAACTGGAACTTGAACTTCGTATTAGTTCTAGTTTCGGTCTTGGTTCCAATCCTGCCCCATTTCCTTTCTTCGTTGTTTGTCTTTGTTGTGGGACTGACACTAGGTTCGGAGTTAGGTAAGGGACTTGTTAAAAGTTCTTTATAATATCTCAGACCCAGGTCCGCATCTTCCCTGCTTTTGATGTTCACGAGAGTTAACTGTTTGTTTTCATTGTTTGCTCCACCTTCAACCTACCATATTAATGGCATTAATTGTAGCCTCCTCACATGCGCGAAGTGATTTTAAAATCCTAATTATGTTTAATTGGCTGATTATCTTTGTTATCCAAATCGTTTAAGTGAACCAGAGCCAAAATAACTTTGAGAGGAGTGATTTGATTGTGGAGGCATGTTGTGTAGCAAATCTTTATTATATTTTAGTCTTTCCTTGTGGGTGTTTTAAGGTAGGTTTCCTTATTTTCCCATTTTGTGTTGTTGTGTCATTGTTTTCTAATTGTTCTTACTTGTCATGTTTTAGTGCATTTACAAAATCTTCTTCTGTGAATTCTTCGCTTGTTGCTTGTTTCTTTTGGTTTGTTTTTTTGTCTTTTTCTATTTTCCCATTATGTTCTGTTTGCTTTCCATTTGTTTTTTTTCATTTGCTTTCACTTTCATGGAAGGTGCATTTTGTCTTGCCCTAGTTTTTAACTAGGGCTTTCATTTATTAGGGCTTTCTATACTTGAATGTTTTAGAATTTTTTTGGAAACCCTTCTTGTTTCAATTATGTTCTAACTTTGTGATTTCTGCGTTGGGTTTATCTTGCCCTAATTTTCTGAGTCGGCACGTCATGCAAACTAGGGTTTGCTTGATGACCTTTACAAAATGTCTTTCCCTAGGGTTAAAATTGGTCCTTGTACAATTGAGGGGTAGGGTTAAACCCCTTTATTTGGTTTTTCTTGTAAACCCATGTGACCTAGGTCCTTAGATTTGTGTGACCGCATATTTAGCAAGGTATTTTGTTTCATATTAAAACTGGCAGAAGATCTAGTGGAATTGCAATCATTTTCATTCCATTAATGTTTGATTGGGGTTAATTCCCAAAATGACCCTGCTTCTGATCATTAATGGTTTTGGTCCTCACACTTTCCCTTAAAAGAAACTGGAACCAGAACCAAAATGGAAGTCAAACTTGGAACTAGCGATTAGTTTTGAGTTTAGTTCCTTTTCCAATTCTGGTCTCGGCCTCATTTCGGTCCCAGTCCCACTTTGTATTGAAATGATTCCCTATTTCTTATTATTTTGTGGCTCTACTCCCAATGAAGTTGGAAGTTTGGCTAATTATAAATGTTGTCCCAAGGAGGTAGAGATAAATGTTGATTAATATATTGACTCTTCTGTCCTTTTGTTCATCTAATACAAGAGTTTATTGCAAAAATTGAAAGATTTCTAGAGCATCAAAAGAGGCTTCTAAAAGGAGCCAACCTATAGAAACTTCAAGGCAGGGGGTAGACCAAAGAAGATAAAAGTGGAGCAACTCCCTTACACTTTGAGGTACAAACACAAGGAGGACACTCTTACTACTAGAAAAGTTGATTTTGATTGGGCAGACATCACTGACACCAATTTAGTTACATAGAATTATGAGGAGCTGCTCTTGGAGACATTTGGTGAAGAGGTAACAGGAAGGACATAGAGGATTGTCCAATCTAGACTAGCACATGTTGCTATCTTCCCACTATCAGTCCAATGTCCTGAATTAATAATGACTACAGCTAGAGCCTATAATCCTACGATGAGGCAATGTATGGCTTTGCAGGGGAATGTTATCATTGACTTAACACCCCAAATGATTAGATTTTTGTTCAATGCACCTACTCCACAAGATCCCAAACAACTCAATGAGGTGAAGGCATTGAAACTATATAGTGATAGGAAGGAAGCTAATTCATATGAAAAAGAGCTGGATGAAAGTTGAGAAAAAGTCTTTGGAAAAACTTCTTGATCAACCTAAGAGGGTAGACTTCTATAAGGAAATCTTTGATATAATAATGATGCTTTGTAGGGTGTTTGGGAAGAGGGATGTCTCCCAATTCAAAGAATGGATGTTCCCATTCATCCAAACCATTCTTGATGGTAGACAATAGTTTGATTGGCCCATGATTGTATTAGATTGCATACATAATCAGATGATTAGAGTGAGAGAAACTAAAAGTTTCTTCATGACCTCTTATGTAGTCTATGCAACTACCATAAGAGGAATCTTTCTTGGACTAAATGCAGTAGGTGTATTGGGGGAGGCTCAAGGGAAAAATAATGTATGGGATCATTATGATCAACTTACCTTGCAGATCTTAGAGTCACACTTGAGAAGGGCTAATGATGCATTTCTTTATGTCATCATTAACTGGCTAACAGGGGATGTTGGTTACAGACTAAGCAGAGAGGCCATGGCCTTCATCAATGAGTGGGGACATTGATATATCCAATACCCCAGATTTACCTACTTTAGGCTTGTTGGTTTTGATGGTCACCCCCATCTACTACCTAGGTGTTGCAGAAATAGGATTGTCTTGATGGAATTTATCTATCAAGCTTTGAGGGTTAACTTCAAATTTGGTACCAAGCACAAAACCGGTTGTCACAAGTTCCCCATGAAATTGGGTGAGTATAGTTGTCCACACATTGTTGCAGCTAAGGTAGTTTGTGAAGAGTTGATGCATCTAAAATTGGGGTTATACACTTCTAGAAAGCATTTTGATCCTAGACACAAGATGCAGGCCTTGCTTCCCAGTATTTTTGACAAATATTTTAGTCTACTAGAGGACTTTTGGATGGATTTACAAAATGGGTATGATCTCCAAAGGAAAAATTATGAAAGGTTGCCTATCCCACTCATGGTTGAGTATGGGATTAAGGAGGACATCCCAGAGACACTGTTAGATGATGGGGTAACTTTGGATCCCCAATACGAGGTAGAGAATATAGGAAAAAAAGATCTTGATCTTGTGGATTGGAATGTGGAAGAGTCCATTGACATAAAACAAATTGCAAGACCAGTTTTGGACATAAGCATTTAGTGGGTTATCTTGAGGGTTAATCAGCCAAAGGCTTAGACTTCAAAGAAAAGGAAGGCTACAGGTACCACTCAAGGGTACAAGAGGACAAAGAGAAGAATGGCTCCTAAGGAGCCCATAGAGTTCTTTCCTCTTGATGCTGGAGAGGAAATTGAAATTTCTACTCAAGATCTTCTAGAAACACATGATGAAGAACTGGCAACAGAAGTTGGTGCCTCAACATCTATTGCAGTAGAAGCATCCAATTAGCCCCTTGTCATAGAGCAACCAAGTGAGGAAATTCCTATGGGAAGTCTCCATAAGGAAGTTGAGTTATTGAAGGAGAAGGAGCCAGAGATAGAAATACATGATATTAACATTGACTTTGAGGCTACCTCATATGACAAAGAAATTCATGTGGTGGCATCCCTTGATGTAACAGATGATGTAGGGACTGGACACATATTGACTGGAGAGGACCAATGGAAGTTGTTTGAGGAGGCTAAAAGGGAAGCAGATGCCAAGGCACAAGCCGAGGCACTGGCTAAACAACAAAAGATTGATGCTAAGGCACAATCTGATGCATTGAAGCAACAAGAATTGGAAGCTCAGGCCAAGGCTAATGAATTAGTCAAACAACAACAACAAAGGGAGCAAGAGCTCCAGATGAAAGAGGAAAGGGATAAGCTGGATTGGCAACAAAGGATTCATGACCTTGAGGAAAAGAAGGTTTCTCAAAGAAGAGAAACGAAATCCCTTGAGGCTAAATTCAAAGTTGTAGAAGAGGCCCACTGAAGGAAAGAGGAGAGAGAACACCTAGAGAGAGAGGAGGCTACAAAAATTGCTCTACATGAGGAGAAGTCCAAAGAAGCATGGGACTATGTCGATGAATTGAAAAGACAAAGGGACCAGCTACTAGAGGAAAAGAAGTTGGAAGAAGAATGTCTGAAGAACAAATTTGAAGCCAAAAGGTTGCAAGAACAAAAAGATAAGGAAGAGGCTAAGAAACTCGCACAAGAAGAGGCATAGAGAGAGCAACAAAATATGCAGGAGAATGACTTTCAACCTAAAAATGCAATATTGCAACCTTTATCTTCTACCACTAATGTTTCTTCTTCAGTACAAGCGGTCACTACCCCTAATGTCCCTACATGGTTAAAACTTGACTTGGAAAAGAAGTAGATAGTGCAACCTTAGCCTCTTAATTGGGATGAAATGATGAAGGAAATTGAAAAGGAAAGACCCAAGAAGAAGGCTAGAGTTCTTCACTCCACCAAGCTTATAGACAAAGGAGAAATTATTGCTGAATGTGTAATACCAATGGTGGATAAGAAATTTAATGATATGCAAATGACTGATTATCAATTGGGTACGGTGAATTTGGGAAGACCTACAAGGAATCAACAAATGAACTTAATTGATATTGTAGCTTCCTCTACCAAGTCTAGGATGATCAAAGACAAGCAAAAGAAAGATGAGCTTAAGGCTCAAATGGATCAGTTGCATAAGTTTTTAAAAGATGTCTCAACTCCAATTTCTCAACAAGTTGTTGCTCCCGAATCCCCAATCTTATTGACAAAGAAGGAAGTCGATGACTTGGTGTAGATGAAGAGTAAGGTGGGGATGCTGGAAAGATGGATTGATAAGCTTAATCAAGAGATTGATGAAGTGCTAACTAATAGTTTTAAGATTCATAAAATGACACTTGAGTTGGCAGGAAGTTTGAACCAGCATGATGAATATCTAGACAAGCAAGATGAAGAGTATAACGAATGCATTAAAAAGTCTAAGGATGTTAGCAAAGTGCCTAATTCAACTCTACTTGAGCAATCAATTCTTGAAGATAATAATGTATATTTTATTGAGAAAACTGTGATAATAGGATACAAATCCAAGTTTGTTCATGAGCATAAGAATGAGGTTCAAGAGGTGAGTAAGGACTTGAACCAGCAGATTGATGAATTGGAGGAAATAGTGGAAATTTTGGTCAATCTAGATACCTTGGTCAAGGAGGTTCTTTCTTTGGACAAGATGAAAGAAAAGTGGAGCAGCAGATTTGAAGAGGTAATGCAAAAAGGGGATGATGGAGAAGATTTGTTATTGGATAGGTTTATGGATATCAGAGAAGTAAAGGTTGCTAGAAGGGAAGTGATCAAATTAAAGGAGATGGAGGGATTGGTTTCAGCAGAGCTAGAGAGGATTAAATTTGAGGATGATTGGTTGGATGGGCCTGATTTGGATACCCTTCAACAAGTTTTCTCTAATTATGATGAGTACATCCTTGAGCATGCAACACACAATTGAGTTGGAAGTTGAACACTCTCTTCACTTGACACATCTTCTTCTCTCCTCTTTTGTAGGGTTTTGATATGAATTTGACTCCAATTTGATCTATTGGTTCCATCTTCTTCCTTGGACGTCAAATTTTTGTGTAATAGAGCAATCAGTCTTGGAACTTAAGATCAACAGTCCAGTCCTTCATTCAGTTCTGATTCCTTGATTTGTGGATCTAAGTTGTTGATTGAGAGGAACTTGTGCATGATATGTCTATATGTACTTCTTGGATTTTTTTTGTAAAGGTCGGTTGATTAAAGAAAGATTAGCCACCTAATGATAACAATAGGAATCATAGTCTTAGAATTTCATAGTTGTTAGCAAGATACTTTGGAAAGTTCAGTTGAACCTGGTTATACTTTACAGTTTTTATACATTTTATATGTTGTTAAGTTTTTGGACCTTATGGATAAAGTTAATGAATCGTAATCAATCTGTATACTAGTGATTTTGTTGTGCCTAAATATTTTCTATTTGATGGGAATCAATAGAGGAAACCAAATTCAAGATTATCTCATTGAGTAATCTGTGAATAACATTTTTGTTATATCTATTTGATCTTTGTTTTGATGATGAGTGAATGATCTATTTTAAGTTTTGAAGTAAAATTTTAGTGAATGGTTGTGATTGTGAATTAGCACTATGAATGTGTGCAATGGTGTAGATTATTCTATGGATTGCATCATGTTGTGGTTTTGATTAGGTAAAGAAACACTCATTATTGATATGCATGTTTGGATATTAAGAAGTTTTGTTCATGTTCTTTTGTTTCAAAGCTCTTATCTATCTTTTTATCTTTATTTAAACCCCCCAAACTTAGGTTAGTTGATCTAATGCAATTTTTTTCCCCATTACAAGCAAAGGCCCCTTGCATATTACATTACATTGACCATTGAGTGATATCAGCACAGTTGAGAACCAACTACTAGGACCTTGGGAGTTAGATTACTATATTTTGTCTTTATTTTTCAGGAGAAATAGAATAGTGATATTCTATTTAATGTTTTAACCATCAATACCTCTAAAATTTAGAGGGTGATTGTTTTCCTTAGAGAGAAATTATCTAGAGCTTTTGGCAACAATTGCACCTTTTGGGCTAAGAGTTGGGATTTAATAAGTAAAACCTCAAGGTGCCCAATTTGTTAGCCAACAAAATGTAGACAAAGTGATTTCAAAATTAATGTTTTTTCCTCATAAACAATAATGGCCTACTTGTATACAAAATAATTGGCAATTCATTAATCCCACCCCATCTATTGGTTTAGTTCGAAAAGTACTTCAAAGAAAAATCAATAGAAATATGATTACATGAATATCTCCCCCTCCAAACTTGGTGAAATTAAATTTTGGCAGAGCATCCAAAGGAAACCCAAGAAGATCCGAAGAAGTTGTGGTATTGACAAATCACAAGGGTAAGATTATTGTTTCTACATATAAAAAACTCCCCAAAGGTTCAAGTAATGTAGTATAAATTAATTCATTTCTTCTTGGTCTAGAATTAGCACACCAAATCTAAATATACAAATATTTGCAAATTGAGGGGGCACTCTATGGTGATCATCAACACACTATCCCATAATTTCTTGGCCAACTAGAAACTAGAATATATTTTTTATTAGATTATTTTTTTATCACAAAGCTTCAATTACTATGAAGCTCAAAACTATTATAGAGAAGAAAATCGCCTAACAGATGCTTTAGCTAAATAAGTCCCTAAATAAGCAACCTTTGAAGTATTTTCAATTGTTGCTTGAAGATGTGTATGTATAATGCTAAGCATGGTAGATGATTCCGAATTAGATTCATATTGATTATGAATACACTATCAACTTCGAGTTGGCCTTAGCACACGTCATTCCTCTCCCATCTGTTGGAGATCCCTTCTTAAAAAAAATTCAATATCTAACTTGTGCTTTGAGTTTTGCAAGTTTTATTTCAACACATACCAAGCATGTCAACTTCGTCGTAAGCTACCCCTTTCTTTGTTGGGAGGAAATTTGTTCTACCCCATGCCTAATTTCAGTTGTGTTGGCGATTCAACCATATCCCTTCAGGATCTCTAGCTTGCCATCATTTAATAGCATGCCATCATAACATTGTCTCTTCATTTTTCCCTTCCTCAGCTTTACGTTTCTTCGGCTGCATTTGTTGAGTATGTTGAATATTTGTATATGCATCTGGGCTCTACATGGGCTCCTTCAAAAACTGGAGCATACGACGCCCTTAAATTGACAAAGATTTTTAAGTTTGATTGTGACTTGATCAAATATGCCATTTGAGTTGTTGGAACAAGGATGTTGCAGGACCTCCTTTGTCATCTACCATTCCTATTAGTGGGATCGTGGTTCCTTTCAAATATGAGACTTATTTGTAGGAAATATATTTATTACCACTTAATCAATAATGCTCAGCTCCAGCAAGCTCTTGATGAAAACATTCAACGTGATGGTAAAGCTCTTGATTAGAGCTCTTCCTCAAGTTCAAAATGAAGTTCAAAACCCTTAATTTCTCCCTCATGTATCCTCCCCCTATCCCTATACCAAATTTGAAAATACTCAAGTCTCTTAACCTACCTTGTGATGAGGAGAGTAACTCCTTTTCCAATAGTTCATAATCTTTTGTTATGTGATATCCTACATTTTATTGGCTTGAAATGTAGTTGAAGTGCTTACACACTTGTGTAATAATGTAAATTGATTGGTATAATGTGTTACAAATCTAGAATTGAATGGTATAATGTGTAAGTTGCCCTCTTCTAATACATTATATTATGTAAATTGGTATAATGTATAATGTAAATCCATTTTTATTATTTTGAAACTTTTGCATGGCTTAAGTTTCCCTTTATTACAGCCCTCTTCTATAGTTAGAATGTTGTCTCTTGTTGCACCTCTCCATACTATGTAATTCTATAAATTTTCTACTTATTAATATAATATATGGTTTTAGTCCACATGGGTAGCGGAGTTGACTTAGGCCATGGGTTTGCTCCACATAGGTTTCAGGTTCTACTGCTGCTCTCAGACTTAACCGGTGGACTAGCTTGCAGGCTGTTGTGTCCACCCATAGGGAATAAGTCTTGCCTCAGCTCGCGGGGATACCCCTATAGCAACAAAAAAAATAAAAAATGGTTAAAACTCTTTTATCTAAAATAATAATAATGATTTAATCTCTATCCATAAGATCTAAAGAAAATAAATTTAATTTCGAGGACTACCATCATCCTCTCATTTACACTTATTCTAGGTAGGGCAATTAATTCCAAAAATGATTAATCAATGATACTCCCCTTAGATTAGTTTAAATTTAAATAAATCTTACAAGAAACTTAGCTAGTACAACCACACAAGAATTAAATGAATAGTAATAAAAAAAATGAGCTTATAGATCACATTAATAATACTATTTATTAATTCAATAATTATTATTTTTAAATCTCAACATAAAGAAGAAAAATCCTATATAACTTAGATATTCATTCTCACCTTAGTTGTGTTATAAGAAGGAAAATGACAAGATGAAGAGGAAGCCATTCCTAGAAAATTATGATGGTTTGTTGATCCTTCCATTTGATTGGATGAAATTTGAGTTTATACATTTTCTTATTGCATAATGATTTATTCATTTCTTTTATTTTATTGCTTATGATTGCATGTTACAAGTAAATTGAATGGTATAATGTGTTACAAATCTAGATTTTTGTGTTCATCAACAAGATTGTATGGAAAACAAGGTTTCCAAAAGGTGGATCAAGGGTTTTAAGAAGATTCCATTAATAGGGTTTTATAATGAATGTTCTTATTTTTTTTAATTTTAATATAGTTGATTTGGTGTTTCTAGACTCATGCTTGATAAAGAAAAGATAAAATTTATGATATATCTAAATCAGCATCTATCCTTGTAAAAGGTAGAATTTACTTTTCCTTTTCTCTTTTAAAATTAAAAAAAATAGAAATAGAAAACAAAGCTTTAGATGCAATAGGAGGTGTGGCTACCATGACCACCCGCCAAATAGAGGGGAGGAGGGCCATAGATCCTTGAGGACATAACCAAAACTTTCAAGAGAGCTTAAGTAAAGGTTCATTGTATAAATACAATGAACCTTGGGAAGAGGAATTGACTTTGCTTCCCAAACTAGATTTTTGTTTCCCCAATCTTGTCACTTTTCTTCTAGGCCACTTTCTAAGGTCTTAACACCTCCAAAACACTAAAAAAACTTTTCTTGAAATGACCCTAATCCATAGGTTAACACATTAGGGATTTAATTTCACAAAAAAATAATAAAGGAATGGACTTTTAAATCTCTCTGATTTTCTCTTCTTAATATCAAATATGAAATTTGGCACATCAGAAAATTAGCAAACACAAGGACAAAAATGATCAACACCAAATCATAAATAAACATTTTCACAAGACCTTAACCCTATCATAGAATAGGATTAGGTATGTTGGGTAAAACATAAAAATGATTTCTTGAGACCTCCACAAAATTTCATGGGTAATGGTAAGCTAATCCCACACACTTACACACAAGCATGAATGCATTTAAATAGATAGTTGAAGCAACAACTATCCTTAAATAATATGCACATCATAAATATTTCACATTAAGTCTTAATAACCTGATATATAAAAGATAATTATGAAGTGTAATTTAACATCTAAAATACATCAACATATAATCAACTATTTACATAAACATGTAAAACCATGCCCTAAATGTCTAATTATTAAATATATATTTTTTAATATATTCCATCTATAATTATATCCATGAAGTTAGTAAAATTATAGTCTAGCAACTATGAATTATCCATAACCTTAATTTACCAAATCATAATAAATCCATAATCAACTACTACTCTAACATTACATCATTATTTCAAACCTCACAGAGTCTTTCCCTACCACATCAACTATAGAGACTGGTTGACCTTGGTGTTAAGGGGAGACCCTTTTGTGAAATGATGGAGTTTCTTGCCTATAGAGCCAACAACCAAGGGATCATACCCTTAATATCATACAATTTTTAATATAATTCAAGAATTGATACATTAAGTCACGAATTTTATGGCAAGAGAAAGAGCGGATGAGAAGAGGAGCAGGGGAGGAATTTTGAATTCCTTTGTTAATGGTGACAAAGATGGTGATGAAGATGATGATTCAGATTTAGATTTATAATGTGTTTTTTGAGGTTCCTTTGCCTCTTGTGGTTGTGGGTTTCTTATATTTTAGCCACTTTAAAATCTTGGAGTGGGGAGCGAGCAGGGAAGAGAGTCTCTTTGATGCATTTCCTTTCTTGGTGGTTGTTCAACTTTTTGCTTGTTTGGTGTGGATGTTCCCTATACTTTTGTTGTGTTGATGTGTGGGTGATCCTTTTGGAGATTCTTGTGTTGTTACTGTTGTTGTTGTCTTTTTTCTTGTTCATTTGTGGTGGTTCATGGTGTCTCTTTTGGTTGGGTTGGACTCCATTGGAGTTTTTGTTTTGTTGCTTCTTAGTAAGGTATTGTGCCCATTCTTTTCTTTGAATATATGGTTATGTTTCAAGCTATCCTTTGATTTGTGATCGTTTAGCTTAAGGATTTCTTCCTTAAATGTCTTTTTGGCTGCTTTCTTGTGCTCGGGAGATTCTATTGCCCAGTTTTTATTTCTTAGGCTCATTATAAAAGTTGTTGGGTACCTTTTGTAGTTGGTATGGTCTTTTTCAAAGGGGGTTGTCTTTTATTTTTGGTTGTAGGTTTTTTGTTGGTGGAGCTTATTGAAGTTGTGACTAGATTTTATGTTGGTGTTCCTTATAGGAACCTCTTTATACTCCTTTCAATGTGAGAAGTTTTTTTGTTGAAAGGGGTTAGTCTCTATTTTCACGGAGCTCTCTTGGCTCTTGGTTTCCTAATTGAAGGATCCTTGTTCTTTGATGTTGGGTTCTAGTTTTTTTTGTTTTGTCTCTTTTGGGGTGTGTACCCTATGGAGTGATGTGTTTAGTGATGCCATGTTCTTGTTGTTGGTTCTCAGGCTGGGGCTAGAGTTACAAGTTGGGGTAGTTGTTCCTAATGCTTTTTTTGAAGGCTCGAGTGTTTATGTTTTTATGGCTGACAACCAGGGTTCTTTCTAACTCTTTCTTTAGGTGCCAAGATCTCATGATACATACTTGGATATTGTGGCAGCCCTTTCTACTAGAGTTTCTTTTTGTTGGTTTTCTATTGTTGGAGTCTTCTTTAGAGGTGGAGATTGCTCCTATTGAGGGGGAGCCCTCTCTTATGGAGGTGGAGTTGGATGTTGCAGGTGTGGTGGAAATTTCTCTTCTCTCTTACCAATTTCTATTAAGGTGGAGCTTGTGGAAGCAGGAGAGTGGTGGCTTTGGTAGCAAGGGTCCTCATATTATTCTCTTCTTTATAGGGGAGATCTCTCCTATAGAGGTAGAGTTTGAGTTGGAAAATCGAGTGGAACTATGCTGTAAGGATGTTGATGTTTCTCAATGTTTAGTCATGTTCTTTAACTCCATTGATGTGAGGGGTGTGGTTGTGCTAGAATCTTTGGTTAATAGGGGTGTGAGGGATTTCTACACCAATAAGTTGATTGTCTTCCTTCATTTAGTATTGGTTATTTTGAGCATCTGGTTAGTTGTATCCTAGTTGATTCAATTTGTTATTATGGTCAGTTAGGGTTCAAGGTCCCTGATTAAACCTAGTTGTAAGGGTTAAAAGGCCCTTCAAAACCTTCTTGTTTGGTACAACTCAAGTTGTATTATTTATTTTAGATGGTTGTTGTTGTTAAACTACTGATTATTTGCTAATTATTTCTGCTAGAGCTTTCTTTTTCTAGATAGGGTTTCAAATGGGTCCCTTCAAAACCTATTTGTAATGGGTTTAGGTCCCATCAAAACCTGCTTTTTCCCTAATAAAAAATATTACTTCATTATCCACATAGTCAATTATCATAATAAGGTGCAATATTGCATCCAAAAGTGTTTTACACTACCCAACCTAATAAAATAAGGTGTGAACATGAGGATGAGTGGCTTCACATGTTTGGTCTATATTGGTTCAATTAGAAAACCTTAAAAAAAAAATCCTTCATTGATGATGTTTCAAGGTTTACCTAGATTTATTTTATGAGATAGGAATATGAATTTTTACTAAGTTTAAATAATTTAAATTTTCTTAGTAGAAAACCAATTAGAACACAAGATAAAGATATTGATATCTAATAACATAGGAACATATTTTTCTAAGGAATTTGATGAGTTTTTCAAAGATGCAAGTAACATAACAAAAAACATTACCACTTACACACCTCAACAAAATGGGGTGGTAGGAAGGGTGATCTAAACACTAATGGAAATAGTCATAACTTTGGTACTAAATGCACAATTGGATCTAGATACTTTTGGAAAGAATATATCATTATTTATATTTACTTGATTAATATATCTCCTTGTAAGGTTCTTTATTTGACACCTTAGGAAATGTGGATAGGTAAGAAACCTTCTATTCTACATTTAAGGGTCTTATTTATAAGGATTTTATTTTTGTGTCTATAGAAAAGTATTCTAAGTTGAATCCAAAAGTATAGAAATGCATCTTCATTGGATATGGTGAGAATGTTAAAGGTTATAAAGTTTGGAATCCTCTAACCAAGAAAGTTGTATATTCTAGTGAATTAATTTAAAGGAACTTGAGTTATTTCTAATGTTGAACAACCAAAATATAAAAAAATAGAAAATATTATGCATTTTGAAATGAATCAAGAAGATGAACATGTCAAAGAGCATAAGGACAAAGAGGAAGAAGGGGGTTCAAGTGAGAGTTATAAGTAGGATGAATTTGAAGTTATTAAAGAGGTTAAACATGCAAAATAACAAGAGGAAAAATCCTTTGGGGTGGTTTCGAAATGGCCCGCTCAAAGATGAACTTGTGATCTTCCTTTTATGGATCTTTGTATTTGTCATTTTGGTAGATTTGTTGATAATTACATTGATAATGGTTCTTGGAAAAGGCAACATGTGATTAACCTTGGTCAGGAGGTTCTTTCTAAAGTGTTATCCATTGTGCATATCCCTTCCTTTTCCCCAGCTGATAAGGTGGTGTGGCAATTTTCATCTAAAGGAAAATTTTAACTAGTTTATTTAATCACTAACAAAGAATGGAGATTAGAGAATAAACACCCAAAAAATCACTAATGAAGTTTGAAAATTAGTAAATAACATGAAGATAATGTAGATCCACTATAGAAGTAGTCAAATATTGACCAAAACAATATAAAGTTTTTGAACATATAAAATGATTCTCTAAACAGTGCTATTATCACAAGTCTATTTACAAAACTTGGAGTATCATTAAATAAAATTATTTATATGCGAATGTAGATACTCACTCTTTTAAAACCAAATTGATGGCATATGCAATAAACTTATTTATTGTAGCCTAACTCTCCCATAACAAATTCATAATTGTAAAGGACAATATACGCAAATAGGTAATGCATCAACACTTGTATCAAAAAACCATCCTTGGTTTCCTTTTTTTGTAATCTAATGTAGAGAGAGAAAGCATCATCAAGGTTATATCCACCCTGTCATGAAGCATTAGCTTCCCCGCACTACTTCATTGGAGGAATCTGACCCATCACATAGGATCTAGCAATGTGTAGCTAACATGCATGATGGAATCCAAGGTACTGAGTGAATCATAGGAAAATTAGCATGCTCTTATAATAATTTTGCATATATATAGTTCACATATGTTACAAAGGAGAGTGTATATCAATTCAAGCAATGTACTTAAAAATTCACCCAACAACAACAATGTTTACAGTATAAAATATCCCAATCATCTCACTATGATAACTGGACATTCAAAATATATATAAACAATAACAACATACAAGCCCATAACTGGCTTCTAGTCTTTCAAATTTTTTCTTAAATAATATGTTCCAAAGTAATGATTTTTATGAATTAGTTCACCAAACAATCTAGTCCACAATACTATCAAATGTGTTAATTCTACCCAAACTACGTAGATTTAGAGACAAGAGGTATTCCTCCTCCTTTATTATTTCCCAAATCTACAACCCTTCTATAATCAATGGATGTATAATACCAACTAATAAATTCAAACCATTTCATGATAATACCCTATATTTAAGGATAATGCCAATTGGAATCATATATTTTCATAAATACTACTTAACAATTTCCACTTTGTTGATTGTAGCAAAATAGTGCACCATTTAAACCATTATAACTTTTACATCACTTAGCCAAAATTTAAAGTTTAATATGTTCTGGAAAGGTGGAAGGATGAAGAAAAAAATCCAAACATAGTTTTTTAGGAATCCCAACCATTTAAGAACATTTTTATTTGCAATACGACTCACTAGTCACCTAGAACAACAGTTTGATCACTTAATGGATTCAATTTGGTATTTGTAAACCTTCATAAAGGTTTCTAGTTGATTCAAAGTAGTTTATTACCAATATTTTATTCCAATGGAAATAAACCAAATTTATATTCATTTATTCAAAAGAATATTGACTACTCTAATGATGTTGGAAGGAAATATAATTTTGGAACTGAGTTTATCAATTAAACCCCAAAATTTGATTGGGAATTCATATTGCATGAAGAAAAATTGATATTGTTATAGTAAGAGGAATTGAGGCCCAAAGATGATTTATTTTTCACTCTTATACCAAAAGGTTTCAAGTTTATGTGTAATATTTTAATTGAGAAAGTGTTGCTGCAATCATATCAGCTACCTTAAGGTCACCACATGGATAAGCACAAATGTATCATGTCTTAAGGCGACCAGAATACTTGGTATGTTTTCCTGTAAATTTTTTTAAAAAGAGTTCAAGAAAGAGGTATGGATAACTTTATTTTTCAACTTGAATAATGGAGTTCACTAAATTTTCATTGTCTATATTATCTATGAATTGAAAAGACAACACTTTTACAACTAGGTCAGCAATGTTATTGTAGAAACTTCTCAAATGTTTTAAGCTTTGAACTCTTCATGGTCTTAAGAATTAAAGGAAGTGGATATTCCCCAATGACTGGTGAAATCCTAAATAAAGCTCATTGTTAAAAACTATGGCACAAAACAAATCAGTACCACAAAAATGTACAACTATAATTTGGTCTCAATATGTCTACTAATTGCACAACACTGATTTTTAACAAAATCTAAATTATCCAAATTTCCAAGAAAAAATACATTATAATCAACTCAATATTGTGCATGCATCTATTCTTTATATTGTGATGTTGCACAAATGTATGATAAAATACATTCAAATGAAAGCACTCTCAAAAGAAAACATACAATTCCAATTGAATTGAATCTACAGTACTTGCAGATAGGAAAAGAAAAATAAACTAAAATGGGTCTTACAGAAATTCCAAGCAAACCATTTGATGTTTGAAGGACAAAGGCAACCCATCAATGGGTTTAACAGTAGATTGAGACAATTACCTATTGTCAACAAGCCTAATGTTGATGCAACTTTAATAATACCTTCTGGTAATTATAAGTTGTTCCTCTAAATGTTTTCTCCAAGATTACTCTTTATGATTGCAACACATAGCATAACATTGTATGCTTTTTTTTCCCATTGAATCACCCCCCTTTCTCCTTTTTCTTTTCCCTTTCACTTTTATTTCTCCCCTCCAACTGGGAAGTGTAAAGTGATATATCATATCCTTTGCCAACATAAGCCACTATTGTACCTTATTGTATATAAATAATTTGAATTTTTATTCTTTGAAACATTTCAATCTTTCCTTTTTTTTAAAAGAAGTTAAAATAAAATAAATAGTAACATAAGAATTTAATATTATTTTACTTTATCTTTTATTTTGTTTCAAATCTATTAATAAAATAAAAGAATTTCTAATGTTCTTATTAATTATAATATTATTTAGTATTAATATTATTTTTATTCTTTTATTATAATAATATTTAAATAAAAGAAAAAATACTAATTGTATTTCCCTTATCAATTCTATTTCCCGTATCAATTCTCACCCAGTTTGGGCTCCGTTTTGATAAACAATCTAAATATAGCTATGTATCAAAAGTTATACACTCTTGTGCTAAGTTGAGTTCATGACCCTCATTAACATGAGCTCTTCGATTATTATTTAATTCATCTATATTTATATAAAGATATTTTGTTCCCATACAAATATATTTATGCATCATTCATAAAACAATATAATTATCCAATAACGAACCCCAAACTTCCTAATCTTTTTCACACATGCAATCCAACTACATGAGTCTAGGTGAGTGTGTGTGTTGATTCCATCATGACAAGTTACCTCCAATGACTAGAACCTTCTCGATGATACTCTCTCTCCAAACTAAGATCATTTTAATAATCCATGATGCACTTATGAGTTAGAATGCATAATAACTCACCATCATTATAATCATTTTTCTTAATTACCCTTCAAATAATAATTAACATAATCAAATTGTCTCTCCTAATCACTTGTTATTAGGCAATTACTATAGTAATTAAGTGATTGAGATCATCCAATTAAATGAGATGTGACACAAATTTTCAATTTCATCTTCCTTTGCTATCTAATGTGCTTTTATTGGTCATGTCCCGTTTTAGGCCTCTCCTTGGTTCCATAAGTTGATTCCTACAGTGATTTTTTTTCTTTTGGTTGTTTTGCCAAAACAAGGTGCTTACTATTGATAATCTTGTGAAAAGGGTTTTTATGATGCCTAAGAAATGTTTTCTTTGTAAAGAAGTTGTGGAGGATGTGTTTCATCTTTTGATTAGTTGCAAGTTTGTGGGGGAAGTTTGGGCCCATGTACTCTCTCTCTATAATTTGAGCTGGGTTTTCCCTTTTTTTATTGGGGAGCCATGGTCACAATGGTTGGGTCCATCCTCTAATCCTACTCTAAAATTCCTTTGGTCTCTTACTCTTCCTCATTTGGTGATGCTTGAGATCCTACTCTAACCAATTACAGAACACTATCTCTAACCAAGGACTAAAAGAAATAACAAAAGGAGAAGGATTAAGAAAGTTGTTCTAATCCTAAGCTATGAATGAACAGTAACAATGGTGGCTACTAAAGTAGACAGGCTTCCTAAACTAAGTTTTGCTTGACCAAGAGAAACCTACAGCTACACAAAACCAATGCAATATTCTAAGGTCTGCTGATTTTCAAATTACACATACACATCATGAACATGCAATTGAACTAGGTTGCAACAATGACAGAAAGAAGCCCAGGCTAACTTTCAAAACAACTTGTCATCAACAAGTGCTAAAAGTATGGACTGGGAGCTCATCAAATACTATAACAGCAACACCATAATTACAACCATTCAAGAAACTAACTCCTAAACTAATAGGGAAGTTGAACCATGCATACATAAAGAGAAAATTCAAAAGGAACACCCATAAACCATGCAATGTTGCTTTCTATTGCTGTAGAATGTCTTTACATTAGTTCTCCAACCCTTACAAATGAGAGGAAAGCCCCTATTTATAGTTTTCCAAAGCTCAAATGAATGGCTAGGATTAATTCACAATGAGTGGCCCAAATTTGATTTACATTAGGGTTTCACCTACCCCATTATCCAACAATTTTAAAATACATCTTTGTCTTTTCTTAGTTTTCTCATCTAGTGCCCTGGTGCTGTGGCAGTTTTGTCATTTAGCTGATTGCCCTTTTACTATAGCATAAACTGCCTGAAAGCTTCCTTCTTACTTGATGTGTTTGCAGTGTTCTTCCTTAGATCAAACGAGCCCATCAGCGATTGGAATCAATGGATTGATTGCCCCTGATTCAAGCGAACAACTCCCTTATGCTTTCTTCAAGGCCACCCCCTTGCATTTTTTTCCTTGATTTCCTTGGCACATACCTTCTTCTAACACCAAACCTATTGGTGGGTGCTAGGGGGAGAGGTGAACATGAAATGAATGGTGACATGAGTGATGCACTTTCCCTTGTTTAGATTTCTTGACGGGTCTCGTGACGGACCCACAGTAGGCTCCTTGAATCTTGCATACATGAAGTGTCCTAAGTGCTTTCATACACAAATCAAGGAAAACATTAGTCAAATCTTGCAAAATCCTTGTTAGATCATCCATGCATCATCAAAAGATCATAATATTCATATTTGGAACTCATTTGGACCATAAACATTAATGCGGGCCAAAGGGGGCAAGCAACAGATGGGGGACAGAAAACTAGAAGGGAAGTTCCCGGACCTCACAAAACTTAGCAAAACCAATATTTTTCAATTATAGTGCATGGAAAAAGGGGAAGGAAGAGTGCCCAGAAAAGCTTCCTTAAGATTGGACTCATTTGAAAAAAACAAGAAGCTTGGAAGGGGAAAGCCAAAGGGTCACCGCCCTTTTGAAAAGTCAATGAGCACATGGTGGCCTGAAAGGAAAGTCCCAGACAGTGACAGAGGGGTGGAGTCCCGAAAATGGCCACGGAAGGAAGGAGTCCCAGAAAAGGCCATGGAGGGGCTGGGTTCCGAAGGTCGAGTCGTCAGGGCTCCATGGATGTTCAAAACGACGGAGGGATGGAGTCCCAGAAATGGCCATGGAGGGACGAAGTCCTAGAAACGGCCACAGAGGGGTCGGGTCTTAGAGGCTGGGTCGTCAGGGCTCCACGGATGTTCCAAAATAGCCAAAGAAGGATGGAGTTCCAAAACCCCCAAAACATAATGGAACATTGACAAAACCTTGACAGTTCACTTAGGCACCACAAAAACATCCCAAATCCACCAAAAAATTTTCCCCAAAGTCAAAAATGTGGAAAGTAGACCATTAGGGGTCCACGAATGTTTCAAAACAACCAAGGAGGGAGGGAGTTCCGGAGGGAAAGTTCTAAAACCACCGAAACTTAATGAAACGTTGACAAAATGTTGGCAGTTCACTTAGGCACCACAAAAAAATCCCAAATCCAGTAGAAAGTTGTCCCCAAAGTAAAAAATCTGGAAGTGGACCATCACGAGTCCATGGATGTTTCAAAATAGTCAAAGAGGGAGGGAGCTCTGAAGGGAAAGTTTTGAAACCACCGAAAGTTAATGAAACATTGATGAAACCTTGGTAGTTCACTTAGGCACTACAAAAACATCCCAAACCCACCAGAAAGTTTTCCCCAAAGTCAAAAATGTAGAAAGTGAATTGTCAGGGGTCCACAAATGTTTCAAAATAGCCAAAGAGGTAGGGAGTTCCGAACGGAAAGTTCTGAAACCACCGAAACTTAATGAAACATTGACAAAACCTTGGCAGTTCACTTAGGCACCACAAAAACATCCCAAATCCACAAGAAAGTTTTCCCCAAAGTCAAAAATGTAGAAAGCAGACTGTTGGGGTTCCATAGATGTTTGAAAATAGCCAAAGAGGGAGGGAGTTCCAGAGGGAAAGTTTTGAAACCACCGAAACTTAATGAAACATTGACGAAACCTTGGCAGTTCACTTAGGCACCACAAAAACATCCCAAATCCACCAGAAATTTTTCCCCAAAGTCAAAAATGTGGAAAGCGGTCCATCGGTGGTCCACAGATGTTTCAAAACAGCTAAAGAGGGAGGGAGTTTCAGAGGGAAAGTTCTAAAACCACTAAAATTTAATGAAACATTGAAGAAACCTTGGCAACTCACTTAGCACCACAAGCACATCCCAAATCCACCAAAAGGTTGTCCCTAAAGTCAAAAATGTGGAAAGCAGACCATCGGGGGTCCATAGATGTTTCAAAACAGCCAAAGAGGGAGGGAGTTTCAGAGGGAAAGTTCTGAAACCACTGAAAATTAACAGAACATTGATGAAACCTTTGTAGTTCACTTAGGCACCACAAAAATATCCCAAATCCACTAGAAAGTTTTGACCAAAGTCAAAAATGTAGAAAAAAGAAAATCGAGCAATCAGGGACCAAGTTAGCAGGAACAAGGCAAAAGGCAAAAAAGGGACAGGGGACTTTGTTTCTCCCTGGACTTGAATACCCCAAGTAGGTGAATTTGGTAAGGGGAATTTGATCATTTGAAGGCACATGACCAATTTGGGCTTGAAAAATGGGGCACACAAAACAAGACAAGAGAAAAGCAGCCTATTGGGAGTGAAAAAAAGGGGGTCCCTACCTATGGCGGGGTGTGTGTGCAAAGCATGCACAACAAATGGCGACTCGCTGGGGAAATTCTCTTGAGCATTTCAATGAGAAACTGGAATCAGAAACCTAGAATCACTGGTTTCGACCTTCACACTAGGGAAAACAAACCAGATGCTCAACCAAAGGATCAAAACTACTAGCCAACCCAACCTTTAGTATGCTGAAAATCCAACTATGTGCAATTGCATTAATTCTCATCCTTCGGTTGCTACAGGAACCCAAGCTCCGTCAAGTTAATCTACATAGTTTATTCTAACTCTAAAATCATTCGGGACATTGCCTCGCTGCCAGTCAGGCATCCATAGCCCCAACAAGGTTGTCGCTGTGATTCTCTTGAACATTGCTCTACTGCCAGATAGGCGGCCATAGCCCCGATAGAGTTGCTTGGATACCCCTGAAAAGTTGAATTTTCTCTTTCTTTTAATTTTCAATGTTTTCTTTCTTTCTTTCTTTTCTCTTTTTAGCTCTTTTCTTTCAACCTGCAAGCATTGAAGCTCACACTCAGGGCTGAGAATCACAATGGTGCTAGAGCAGAATTTTAGATTTTTCACTTAACTAGACTTCACAAAAGGCCCTATAGTGACTATTGGATTCTTAAGATATGTAAGGGCGTAAGATTTCAGAATACATCAAAGTCAAACCAAACCAAAAACTTATCCTCTTTGAATCAAACACCCAGATCACTTGACACTAATAGAAGACCTTCACCATCCACTCTGAAGACTTGATTAGAGTTTGACAAAGAAATACGTAGAACAACCCCAGACGATAAGTATGGTTGTTCTATGCACATATGTGGCTAGCTAAAAGCAGAGGGACCCCCAGCAAAGTAGCAACAAAGTGAAAGAAAACAACCAATAAAGCAAGCAACCTACACACACCAACTAACCTAAGGAAAGTGGGAAAGTAGAGTATTTATAGGAAACCTATACTACTCAAAATGGGCTATGTGTAAAGATATTTACAAAGCACTATGTTCAGGAAGGGTGAGCTGACATTAATGTTTATTGGATTTTGCAGTGCATGCACAAGAAAATGTGTGATTGTTGTAGTTCTTAACCATGCAGATTTATCCTTATACTCAGAAAAAAAGAATTTTATCATCACAACATTCAAATTTAATCATGTCATCATGAAAAATTAGCAATTGAGGTGATTCATTGAACCCATCATTAATCCATAAACATGTTCATTTTCCCTCATTCCCATAATCAAAATAATAAGTGTAGTTATGATAAATAATAGGGGCAAGGAAGGATAGAACCTAGATGCCATCACATGGAGGTGGTAGAATTGGACAGTCGAGAGCAAGCACAACATCGTTGATCATTGCATCGGTAGCCTCGAGCGGGTGCAGTGGAGGGTGCAACACTTTGGAAATTAAGCTTGAAAAAGGCTAAGAGGATAGGGCAACAAACAACTCTTCCAATCTACCAATGGGACCTACAGCCCCGGCTGGCAGTTCTTCAAAAAGAAATACTTCTGCACATTGATCATCTGCAAACTTGGGATCCATTTGGTTGTTGTCCTTAAACGACAGTATGCTATCTCGTCTCCTTCCCCAAGTATCAACCTCCTTTTTATGATGTTCAATGTCAAGGGATAATGACATGGAAAAATCTATCCTATTGCAGCTCCCTGAATGTGAAGGAGGATCAACAATGATCATGGCATAAGGGCTCCAAGTTGCATCTTGTAGTTGGTCAATTCTGTCATACTTGTTGGAAGCCATCAAAACACCCCCACCTTTGTCTTATTCCCTTTACTGTTCATGCATCTCATTATGACATTCACCTATTTCCTCTTGCTCACTATTGCTATAAATGGAGGAGCTCCTCTCCCAATCTGGAAACTCTAGTGCATCACTATTCGGGGGCGCAAGGAGTATGTATTCATCGCTACCATCTTCTGGGATGTGCTCTTCCTCAACATGAGCATACCTCTATAGTGTAGCTCCCAATGGAAATAATTCATCAATTGATGACACCTCATCAAGGGGACCAAAGTCTACTGCACAATTTCCCTCCAAAGACTCACTAAAAAGCCCATCGTCCATGGTACACAACTACTCTTCAAGAGGAAGAACTTCTTGGTGATTGGCGGACAACATTCCCACTTGATCTACTTCATCGCTCGGAAGTCTGAGAATGTATTGATGTCCTTCTTCTATTGCTATCCCAACATCCTTTTGAGGCCTGCCTTTAGCTGAGTCATCACTCAATTCAAGTTCTTGGTCTTTACGTTCCATCCTTGATGCAACTATAGGAAGTGGTATACTTGGCTGCCTCACTTGTCCTTTGACTTGCTTAATGGCTTCTTTGCATAGCTTGCATGCTAAATTCAAGTGTGATGAATCATGAAGTTTGCACCAATTTGGTAGCAATAACACCTCCAAATCCACTTGACATCTTAATTTGGACCAATCCTTTGCTAATCTAGAGATGAGCTGGTCATATCTTTCTGCTACTGGGTCCTCATCATCACTTGAAAAGAAGCTCGATGGTAGACAATTGTGGAAGTGGTTACTCCCACTCCTCCAAATTTGCATTTTTAGATCCTCAATCACTATCATTGGTGGAGGGGAGGTCTTCTAATCTAATTTCACGTATACCTTCATTGTCATTTTCTGCTACTCCAAGGTTGTCAAATTTTTCTTCTGCATGTTCTTCAGCATCTTTGTTGGCTTTCCCAACATGGACTATTGCAGACTTTGTTGATTCATCAACTTCCAATGACTCCCCTTCTAGATTAGAGGACTACTCTTTGCTGATAGAGGAAAGGCTTTCCAACTCCCTTCCAACTAAATTTTCATCATAGTGTTCTGCTGTCCTATTGAAACCAGCTTCTTCCTTTTCATTTTCAGCTTCAACATTCGTTGTCCCAACACTGGCTCATGTCAAATTTCTTGGTTCATCTTCAATATGTTGTCCTCTAGGTGTTGACAACTCTTCTTTCTTATTGGATAACTTCTCCTCATTGGGATTTGGCTACTCCAACTTGTCCGAACAACCCTTGGCTTGAGCGATGATTTTTGTGCATGACAAGCAAGTGAATTCAGAGTGGGGTGCATTGTGAAATCTACACCAACTAGACATCAATATTTCCTCCAATCTTGCTTCATCTTTGCTGCTCAAATGTTCTTGGATCAGCTCCTTGAATGCCTTGGCTACATGGTTTTCAATTCTTCCTCTAGGTCTGTAAGGGCTAAAGGTAGATAGATTTCCTAGAAGGGGATTTCTCCTTGTAAGACCTTTTCAATTCCACTCAAGAAAGTTAGACACCCCAACTCATTATGCCTATGAGTGTAATGGATCCAACATCTATCCACCAATATGAATTGCTACAATGGCTTCTTCAGTCTCTTGTTCAAATCTACATGTAGTTGAGTGACGATGATTTGTGTGTGCTACTCCATTTTGACTCTGCTTCTTTTCCCTTCAGAATTTTTTTATTTTTAGCATTAAAATAGATCTCCCTCTCTTAGATTTCTTCTTGGAAGTTCTCTCTTTGATTTCCAACTTTCATCTTTGTAGCCTCAACATTTCATGCCCTCCTTCTAGCACCAGTTCTGTTGATGTATTTTTTATGCACCTCTCAACACAGGCAGTGCGTAGGTGCACTACCTCTCTTGAAATATAATATTCCACAATAAGATTGTAGAACACTATCCCAAGGTCTCTAATGTCAGGTCTTGATAGTGCTTGGAATATCTCAATTGATTTATGTGATTTGCTAGAATCACAAGGCAGACTTATAGATGAGTTACAAAGCATGGGAAGTTAGGATTGCAAATGCAGTTTCAAAGTGCTAGAAGTGAATGAACAGTGGCTATCCACTTAAAGCAATAGGCTGAAACTCATCAAGTTCATCTGATTTAGCTTCATGGTGATGCTTGAGATCCTACTCTAACCAAGGGCTAAAAGAAATAGCAAAAGGAGAAGGGTTAAGAAAGTTGTTCTAATCCTAAGCTATGAATGAACATTAACAATGGTGGCTGCTAAAGTAGATAGGCTTCCTAAACTAAGTTTTTCTTAACCAAGAGAAACCTACAACTAAACAAAACTAGTGCAATCTTCTAAAGTCTGTTGATTTTAAAATTACACATACACATCATGAACATGCAATTCAACTAGGTAGCAGCAATGATAGAAAGAAGCCTAGGCTAATTTTGCACAACAACTTGTCATCAACAAGTGCTAAAAGTATGGGCTGGAAGCTCATCAAATACTATAATAGTAACAGCATCATGACAACCATTCAAGAAACTAACAACTAAACTAATAGGGAAGTTGAACCATGCATACATAAAGAGAAAACTAAAAAGGAACACCCATAAATCATGCAATGTTGCTTTCTATTGCTGTAGAATGTCTTTACATTAGTTCTCCAACCTTTGAAAATGAGGAGAAAGCCCCTATTTATAGTTTTCCAAAGCCCAAATGAATGGCTAGGATTAATTCACAATGAGTGGCCTAGATTTGATTTACATTAGGGTTTCACCTACCCCCCATTATCCAACAATTTTAAAATACATCTTTGTCTTTTCTTAGGTTTCTCATTTAGTGCCTAGGTGTTGTGGCAGTTTTGTCATTTAGTTGATTGCCCTTTTACTATAACATAAACTTCCTGAAAGCTTCCTTCTTACTTGATATGTTTGCATTGTTCTTCCTTGGATCAAATGAGCCCATCGACTATTGGCATCAATGGATTGGTCGCCCCTGATTCGAGCGGACAAGTCCCTTATGTTTTCTTCAAGGCAACCCCCTTGCATTTTTTTCCTTAACTTCCTTGGCATAGGCCTTCTTCTAACACTGACCTTGTTGGTGTGTGCTAGCGGGAGAGGCGAACATGAAATGAATGGTGACAGGAGTGATGCACTTTTCCTTGTTTAGCTTTCTCAATGGGTCTCCTGACTGACCCGCAGTAGGCTACTTGAATCTTGCATACATGAAGTTTCGTAAGTACTTTCATACACAAATCAAGGAAAACATTAGTTAAATCTTGCAAAATCCTTGTTAGATCCATCCATGCATCATCAAAAGATCATAATATTAATATTTGTGGCTCATTTGGACCATAAACATTAATGCAGGCCCAAGGGAGTGGGCAATGGATGGGGGATAGTAAACTAGAAGGGAAGTTCCTGGACCTCACAAAACTTAGCAAAACCAATATTTTTCAATTATAGCACATGGGAAAAGGGGAAGGAAGAGTGCCCAAAAAAACTTCCTTAACATTGGACTCATTTGAAAAAAACTGGAAGCTTGGAAGGGGAAAGTCAGAGGATCACTAACCTTTTGAAAAGTCAATGAGCACATAGTGGCCTAGAAGGAAAGTCTCAGACAACGACAGAGGGGTGGAGTCCCAGAAATGGCCACGGAAGGACGGAGTCCTGGAAATTGCCACGAAGGGGCTGAGTTCTAGAGGTTAGGCCACCGGTGCTCCATGGATATTCAAAACACCACAGAGGGGTAGGGTCCCAGAGGCCAAGTCATCGGGGCTCCACGGATGTCCCAAAACAACCAAAGGATGGAGTTTTGAAACCCCCAAAACTTAACAAAATGTTAACAAAACCTTGGCAGTTCACTTAGGCACCACAGAAACATCCCAAATCCACAAAAAAGTTTTCCCCAAAGTCAAAAATGTGGAAAGCAGACTGTAGGAGGTCCACAGATGTTTCAAAATAGCCAAGGAGGGAGGGAGTTCTAGAGGGAGAGTTCTGAAACCACTAAAACTTAACGAAACATTGAAAAAACCTTGGCAGTTCACTTAGGCACCACAAAAAAATCCCAAATCCACTAGAAAGTTGTCCCCAAATTCAAAAGTGTGGAAAGAAGACCGTCGTGGGTCCACAGATGCTTCAAAACAGCCAAAGAGGGAAGGAGTTCTAGAAGGAAATTTTTGAAACCATTGAAACTTAACGAAACATTGATGAAACCTTGGTAGTTCACTTAGGCACCACAAAAACATACCAAATCCACTAGAAAGTTTCCCCAAAGTCAAAAATGTAGAAAGAAAACCATTGGGGGTCAACGGATGTTTCAAAATAATGAAAGAGGGAGGGAGTTCCGGAGGGAAAGTTTCGAGACCACCAAAACTTAATGAAACATTGAGAAAACCTTGGCAGTTCACTTAGGTCCCAAGTAAGTAACTTTCATTAGCTCCTCTGAATCTACCACAAATCACCAAGATCATCTCCTCTTGTAATGATATATTTGTCCTAGGATGACAGTGTTGTAAGATTTTAGTGAAAAATCCAATTTTCCAATAGTTTTCAACCCAGATCAGATGTTAAACATCTGACATATTGAAAAGGAATTAAATTAAATATCTAAAACTCTATGAGAAAACAAAAAAAAAGAGAAAAGAATTATCTAAAAGAGAAAGAAGATTCAATATGAATGGGTGATTCCAGTATCTCTACCTAGGCTATGGACGCTTGACTGGCAGTAGAGCAATGATGTGAGAAAACTAGAGGTATCTCCATCGGGGCTATGGACGCCTGACTGGCAGTGGAGCAATGCCCAGGATATCATTGCACAAAGGTAAATCAACTCATGTAGCTCAAATATTGCACATTGTTGTTTGAAAGGTAAAGAAAACTTTATCAGAGAGTGATGCACAATCAAACACACACAAAGATTCTAAGGTGGCTAGTGTAGACTTACATTTGAGATTCTAGATCAACCTTTCTTGCTAAAACTAACCCAACTGGAGTTGTGATGTTCATAAACTAGGAGTTCATAAACCATTTTCCTAGCCGAGTCACCATTTGTTATGCCCTGCATAACCACCCCATTTTGATTTGGAATAAAATAGGTCCCCCCTTCTCTTTTGGTTTCTTTTCCTCTATTATTTGCTTTGCTTTTGGGAGGTCTTTTGCTTCTCCATGTTTTATCTTTTGTTCTGTCTGATTTGATTTTAGTCCTCTCTCAGCTTGAGTTGATTTTATTCTTCCTAAGAACTCAATGAAATAATGATAAGCAATATTGTATCCTATGATGGCATATTTTATATTCTCCTGAGGTCTAAAGGAGGTATTTTTTTTTTAGGATTGAATCACTCATCTGTAGATATCTCCCAAGGAAGCCAGTTGAAAAGCATTCCTCAATTCAAGTGGTCATAAAATCTTCGAAGGCAAGTGTCGACAAGACTTTCCTTATGTCTCACCGAATGATGGCTTGGCTCTGTCCATTTGAAATACAAAGGGGTGTTAGAACTACAGGATTTTGATGATTTTACAAGTTGTTCATACTCACTAACTTGTCAGATAAGTCCCACCATGAGCATATTTTTCCATATTTGACCATATTGCACTATAAATTCCATCAAGTCTGAATGCTTCACATTAGGGATCCTATCGACATGAGATTAGATGGGTCTCCTTGACTCATAATGCATTTGGTTAAATATGCTTATGTGTTGCCTATCAGCAAGACCCTAGGAAAGTCACAGCGATCGAAATTCACATGCAAATACCTATCGGCAAGACATCAATCATTGTCCCAATGACTAGGGGTTTCCCATCGGCATGAAAGTCTCCTTCAGAGAAAGGTCTTGGTGGGATCTTTAGGTCTCACCGAATGGCTACAAAAGGATATGCATATCAACAGGAGATTTTTCCTTTGGGGTGATGTCTTGGTGAATTCTTCAAGTCTCACCGACTAATTGCATCAAGTAAACATTTTAGCAGGAGTTGTCTTCTTTGGTGTGTGGTCTTGTCGAGTCCCTTAAGTCTTGTCGACCATCGATAAAGATATGCATCTCGGTGAGAAACTTTGCGGCAGAGAGATGTCTTGGCGAATACATTTGGTCTTGCCGACAAAGCACAAAAAGGTTCTATCAGGGTAAGGTCCTACAGTCTTGCTGACCCAAGATGTCCTACCGATATATTGCTTCATCGGGGAGAGAATCAGATTGTCATGGCGACAAAGGTGAACATGTGGAGATTCCTCGGAAAAACAAAAGATATCTACAGGATGTCTCCCCGATGAGAGAATGTTATAGCAACACATGCCAAATGAAAGGATTCATATTGGTGTGACTAAAGGGAGGTCTGGCCAAAATGAAAAAGTCTTACCAAAGGGCCAATCTTTGATGTGACATGAAGGGCTCGGGAGAAGGTCACCCCGATGTGGGATTGTCTCATCAACATAAAGTTAAGGCCTCGACAAAAGTGGATTCCATCACCATAAGGTCTCAGTGAGATCTTTATGTTTCACCGATAAGATATGCCTTCAGGGAGACTAAATGCATTCGGCATGGTGTCTGAGTGACTACAAAATGTCTTTCCAAAACAAAGTAAGCCCTCACCAAAAAGAGGAGTTCACTGAGATGTCTAGGTGAAGTGAAGTGAGCTCGGTGAAAGGAAGCTTCAGCCAGTGTAAATTCTCACCGACCAAAGGAGTCTCACCGACATGAGGTAATATCGACATAGGTCTTGCCGATCCATCACAGTCTCAATGTATGAAACAACATTGGAAAAGCAATATTTCATCGCTAGGAGGTCTCAACAACTAAGAAGTGTCACACCGATAGGGAATCCTCTCAAGGAGAAGAAAGATGTGCGCCAAGAGGTCTGGATGAAGCTCGAGGGTCTCGCTGATATGAAATTTGAGTTCAGTGAGATGGATTTGTTTCGGGGAGATATCTCCTCGATAGTTGGGGGTTTCACCGAAGGGTTCCCCCTTTGGTATAATGTCTCACCGAAGAAGGAAGTCTCGCTGAAACAAAAGGAGCTTGAAGAGAACAAGAGAACTTGGAGAGACTCTGAACAAATGGAACAGGTTCGGTAAGATGTCTTGTTGACTCGATGATGTCTTAGTGATAGGAGAATGCTATCAAGGGAGCTTGCCGAGAAAGGATAACTCTTGGCAAGAGGTCTCCCTGACCATGTGATGTCCTACCAATAGAAAGGGGACCCCACCAAAAGAAATGGAGCTCAGAAAAGGATCATGCCTTTGCCATAAGGTCTTGGCAAAGAAGGAATTCATGCCGAAAAGAAAGGAGGACTCAGGCTTGGGGAAGTAAGGATGGACTCGGGGAGATGTCTCCTCGAGTGCGATGGTCTCGCCGAGACAGAAGGGGCTTGGATGAAAGGTCTTAGCAAAATGAAGGAGTCTCAGTGACAGGGCATGAACTCGGGGTAATATCCCCCTAACATGAAGAGGTCTCCCCGACCTGGTTATACTCACTGAGAGAAGAAAGACTTCACAATGTGGTCTTGCCAAAAGAATGCAGTCTTGCCAATAGGTTTTGCGAGCTCGATATGACTTCCATAGCTCACCAAAGGGTCTTGCCAACTGTCACCTGCTACGCTGATAGTTGCTAGAAGAGATATAATCACATTGAGGAGACATGATGAGTGTCTCACTAACATGCAATTCAATGCAAACCCCTTTTGACCTCCCAGGAATCCTACGTGGCCTACGTCCCTCCAATCAGAAGAAGCTCAAGGAGTGATCCATTGGCCCTTTGACTAATTGACTATTCCTGTGAAGGAAATCTATAGAATGTGAACGACATGAACTCATTCTGAGATCGAAAGGCAATGGATTGGCTCAGGTGGTACGAAGATCTCAAAGGAGGCCCGATGATACTTCAAGAAGGTAGTCAACATGTAGAAAGATCCAGGACATGAAGGAGGCCGAAAAAAAAGAAGCAACCATGACTCACAGGGACAACTGTAGTGACCATTGATGGGGATAGATCAGTATTAATGGAAATACTTTAGAGCATTCAAGGCAAATTTTAGAGGAAGAATTCAAGTATGGACACAGAGATAGAAGGGTTAATGTTGTAGCTACAAAAGATCTAAAGGCTTCTCCTGAAGACAAAAATATTCCACCGACATGGACAGCAGGGATTCATATTGAATGCAGTATTAAGTCTCCTCAGAAAGATTTGAAGGCCGACCCTCCTGCAGTCAGGAGATTTTTTGTAAAAACCCTAAAATAGTAGCCAGCGCATTCCTTTTTTGTACATTCTATAAATATGGCATTCTTGCCTCTTTGTAAAGGTTAGAACTTCTAGAGTTAGACAGTTAGGGTTAGAACTAAAAAGGTTAGAAGTTAAGAGCAGCAATAGAGTAGGAATTTTTTGAAGCAGAAGAAGACATAACTGCATCCTGATTCTCTGTAATAGGAGATTTTTTTTCTTCTTAGTTAGGAATTAGATTCAGCAGAAGCTTGTAATGTATCTTTCAAGTTTTCTTAATATAAATGGAAACAATTTGAAATCAAATATTTTCTATACACTGGTGATTGTGCCAACTTTGTAAATGTTGCTTATCTATTTCACTAACAGTAGAAGCAACCAGATTAAAAATCTATTTCATGTTGTGTTCCAGAATGATATTTTTCTTAAGTTGATCATTTGATTTGTGAAGTCTTCAAGGAATGGAATGTTATTTTGGTGTTTCATTTAAAATGGTAACTAGTACTTTGTTGTGGAAATCAGTATTGTGAATGAACGCAACTGTGTGTTAATCACAAGTTAATTTTGTTCTTCAGTTTTAGTTTATAATTCCTTGAAGGATAGCAAGCCTAGTTAAGATAGGTGAATTATCATTCTTTCTATCCCAAAGCTCTGACCCATCTTTTTATGTTTCTTTAAAACCCCCGGTTAGAGTAGGTTTAAATTCATACTTGATCTTAGAACAATCTAGGAGCTCACACCAGCAGGCCCCTTGAACATTACTGCTACATTGACCACTGAGGGACATTAGCACAATTGAGAACCAACTATAAAGACCTTGGGAGACAAGATATCCATGTGTTATCTTTCTCTTTCAAGAGAAACAAAACAGCAGTATTCTATTTAACTGTTGCTATGCCATTTCGACCGTCAACAAATCCCTGTCAAGGAGGTGTATGAGGTTATGGATATGTAATGGGAGATATAAAATACTTTCATTTAAATATTTTTATGTTTAAAAAGACTTGTTGTTATTGTTAATTGATATGACTGGCGGTAGACAATAGACTAACATATTTTCTTATTTTACTTTATGTTTAGCTAAATTAGTGAATATTTTGGAAGTAATAGCTTATGTTAAATGTGTTGCTTTATGATGACTTTGGATGAGATAATTATGTTGCATTGATCTTTATTACCATGATTGTTGTCCTTTTCTTAATGGTTTTTAATAGGGTATCTTAAAGGTTGATGAGATGGTTAAACTCTATGTTTAATCATGAGGAATGACTATGCCATAGATGGGCCCTACTAGATGATGTGTCACTCAAAGTCTGAATCAACTTCTTTATAGTTGGTTGTGGAACTTTTACTTCCAATGCCAATCTGGCATAGTCTAGCATAGTCCTCCTTAGTCCACTTTAGTTCCATTTTAAGTTTTATTTGTAATATTTAGTTGGTCGCCTTAAGTTTTGGAAATTAACACCATGTTAGAAGGTAATAAGGATATTTATAAATATCCATGTTTCGATCTTAGTTAGGAGTTAGATAATTTACAATCAGAATTTATGTAATCACAAGCAATACTTTGTTTTGCATTCTACTTTTGATTAATGAGAAGGGAAGCAAGAAGTTAATCAATTCACTATGTTAAGGGATCTTACCTAAGGAAGAGCAAGGCCCGCTCAACCTTTGGAACAATCTTATGGTATTTTTATTAAATCATGTTATTTTTTTATTCATTAGTACTAAATCTACAGTAGAAATTGATTTTGAATTGTTCAATCGTTGAAATCATCTTCTACCTTGGTGAATGTTAAAATAGGATAATTTCTTCTATTTAAAATTATCTTTCAAGGTTTCAATTTATTATGGTTAGATTAAATTGTCAGAATTGTAGATTCTTTTTTTAGAATAGTTAGAATCATTAGAATCGTTAACATGTTTCGTATATTAATTAAATTTAGATGTTCGAATTATTTTTCATGGAGATTCATTTATTATGGAAGGATAGAGTTGAAGTCTGTTCAAAATCTATTCATGGAGATTATTTTTCATGCTTTCTAGAATAATCGTCATTTTTTCTACAATTCATTCTTGCTCTTAAATTAGTGTTTACTTTTCAACAATTAAATTAAGGATTTCTTTTAAGGAAAAAAAATAGTTAATTTGGATTTCATGTTTTAGATTAAGGATTAAAGTAATCATAAATTACCTCCATGAATTGGTCTAAATCAAGTTCAATAAAGTTAGAAATAATTCAATAGGATTTTAAATCAGAAGATAAGATGAACTTAAATCTTAGGAATCAGTCACTATAGTTTAGCTCCTGAAAGCTACTGAAGAGCTCCCAAGAGCTCCTAAAAGCTCCTGAAGTAGGAAAAATGATACCTAAAATCGATTTTTATAGTGTAAACCCCCCCCAATAGAATCTGTGACAACTATCCTTATCACATATTGATCTAAGACAACCACTTCAATAAATAAATCCATTAAATTAGGTTAAAATATGTGAGATTTGTGGAAAAACACACTCGATAAGTTCCTGTAATCTTTTAGCAGGAATAAAAAGATATCTCAAGAAACCACCAGTGGTCGAAGAAGAGGCCAATTATGTCAGCCAAAGACCTCAGAACCAAGGGTATAACACAAATCAAAGGCAATATGGTTCACAGCCCAACTAGAATCAAAACCCATGGCAAAACCAAAATCAATGGTCCCCCAATATCAGCCACAACCCCCACCTACATATTGGGGACAACTAGAATGGATGAATCCCTAATGGAACCAATCCTAGTGGTAGGCTACTAAGCAACCATAGTGGCAAGAAAATCAATCCTTATGGAAACAAAATCAAAACCAATTCCAACCATGGAAAAATTAGGTACAAAAATGCTCCTAGGGACAACCACCTCCATCCCTTAATGCCCTTAATGCTTGCAATAATCAAGTGAATCAACCCCAAATTCCAACTCAATTAGTTCCTAATCCAAAAAGTGCACGTACTAATACAAACAACCCTAATATAAATTTAATAGATGTTAATGACATATAGTTGCGAAGTCGAAATGTGCAAACTGCACCAATTGAGAAAATTCGAGAAAGAGAGGAAGAAAATGAAAAACAAACCTTGGAAGGGAAAAAAACTATCAAAGAAGCTCCTATTGATGGTGCCAACATCAGTCTCTGAGCTAATGCTTCATACTCTGCTATATTGTTAGTCAACCAAACTACAACCTGTAAGAAGCAAGAAATGTTTTCCCTTTCGGGCTAGTTAATTCAATTCCAATGCCACACCCTGCTTTGGATTTGGATCCATCAAACATGAGGGTCCATAGTTGATCATGAGCTGGGGTTGATCCCTTTGAGGTTGTTGTGGGTGTTTGAATAAAATAGACCATAGGTGGGGCCACTTGATCTTTTGCATCAAATATTGGGAATGGGTGTTCAATAGGTTCCTTAGGTGCAATTTCTGATTCCTAGTCAGATATATCATGTACTCCTAGGATATCTTTCTAATAGTAACTTGTATCTTTGATTAATCCCCTAGATTTCGGTATGCTTGTGAGTTCATGGGTATCAAACAAAACCTTGGGGTTGTTCATAACTTCGTTGGTCTAGTATTGTGACCGGGGTAGGTTTAGTTTGAGGAGGGACTTCCTCTGAAGGTATATTATCCCTGGTTAACATTATTGCATTTTTGGATTTGAATGAGAAGTGATCTGAAATGGCCTCAAGGTGACTTAGGCTAGTTTCCTCAGTTTGGAGAACATGATTTAGAACACTGATGCAGGGTTGGAAGGTCAATTCTGAATGATTTTGTAGTGTACCCTACACCAATTAGGGAGTAGAAGACTCCGCAAATCAACATCTTCCCCTAAGACCAACTGATATTGTTGTAGCTTCCTGATCAATACTTGTTGTTTTACATTAATCATGGGATCAAGGAATTTTTGCATTGAAAAATCATTAGAATCAAGAACTGAAAAGGTCAGAATTTCCTCTCTTTTATAAACCCCTATATCGGTTTCAAAATAAGCTACCTCGTTGGGATAGTCATACTCAGTGATGATATTTTTGAGGCAAGGTTCACTCTCAATCCTAATTTGGGTAGGAATACCCCTCCATGGTAGCCACATGTGTGAAAAGTTGAGGGAGAGATATCCCCCTATACTCTTCATTAAATATTTGCTCAACAACATACCATTAGCCTCAGGAATGTCTGCCACTTGAATATTTATATTGGTTAAAATCCTAGGGTCAAACCCTACTTGTACATGTATATTTCTCAATTCTCCAACTACATTAACCTCTGTTTTATCGAGTTGGATGACCTTCTTATTTTTTTGGATAGGGTTCAATCCTAGTTTCTTTTATACAAAAAATGGCATCACATTGCTAGAAGCCCCTGAATCTAGCAGACAATTATGTAGATTATTCCCACAGATTCTCAAACTTAAAAGAAATGGTGGGGTACCTACCTTGCTTCTATACAAAGCTACATTCATGTCTACAGTGGGTGCCACCTTGTTTTTCCCTTTTGATTTATCTGCTTCTTCCAAAGCTTTCAAATTCTATGTTATAGCTTGCATTACATTTGAAAACACCAGATAAATTACCTTTGTCATGGGAGTCAAGCAAACCCCTTGGTGGAGGAGGGTTGTTATCAGTACCTTGATTCGGAGGCACTAGATGGTTAGGTGGTGCTAATGTAGTGAATGGACCCTTATTCTGATTTCTTAAAAAGTGTCCTCCCTTTCTCTGAAAGGCTTGGGCATCATACACATCTTCCTCTAGTTCATTCTCATTTTTCATTGGGAATGAAGGTTCTTCAAAGAGGTCATAAGTCATAGTTGTATCTACTGAGCCACCTCCTTTGTTTGAATTTCCTTGGAATGTTTGGGCATCTTCCTGTGCCATCTTCACAACCTTCTCCATTTCAGGGCAATTTACCTCGGAATGAGTCATAGTATCATGCAACCTGCACTAGTTAGTCATAAAATTGAGGTCAGCCACATTCGCAACATGTGGCCTGTCCTTGTTAGCTTGATAATTGTGAGGAACCCCACCGTTATTTGGCCCTGTATTCCATTGCCAGTTGTTATCTGGCCTTTGGTTATATCCTCTATTTTGATTTTGATAGCCTTGGTTAGGGGGTTTTGGCCTTGATAATTCCTCTGGCTGTGAGTGTAGTTGTTCAGATAATTACCCTGATTGTTATTACTCTTATTAGGGTAATTACCTTGGTTCTAAGAGGGGTTCAGTTTAAGCTGAGCCATATCATTTGTGACTTGAGACAATGTTTTCTTTAAGGTCTCCACCTCGTTTGTGAGTTGAACTGTCTTTTCACTCTCAGCACTCTTAGAAACAAGTGGCTAACCGACAGGATTTGGTATTCTAGCTTGGTTATGATGACCATGTGGATTGTGATGAGCCTGTGATTGTTGAAAGAAGTTAGGAGCTCTGTTGGCAAAGAATGGAATAGGAGATTGATTCTGCAACTCAGATATAGGTCCATAATGGGAAGGAGACATCCCTGGGACATTATTGAATAAATGGGTTGGGTTAGGCATCTAATACCCCATTGAAGGAAAACCTCCTCCCAAGATTCCTTGTTGAGAGCTAGTTTGTTGTTGTAGCTTGATAGCTAGATGATAAACTTTAGACAGGGAATCAATATCTGCCAGCTGATAAGTCCTTTGTAGGAACAGGCCAAACAAAGGGTCTATAACTCTAAAATATGCCTGAATCGCACTATTCTCAGCAACTAGATAGGGGTCCTATAGTCTCCTATACATTTGTTGAAACCTGTATTAAACAAGGGCAGGGATTCACATGGCTCCTTCCTAATGGTAGAAAATTGGTGGAACAAAATGGTTGGATCCACATAAACTCTGAATTGATTGATGAAAGCATTCTCCAAGTCTATCCAGCTTAGAATAGAACCTTGTGGAAGATTTAGGTACTAGTTGTATGCCATATCCCCTAAGGAATAATGGAACAACCTAAAAAGTACATCATGGTGAGCTATCTAGGGTCTGGTACAAGCATCCTTAGAAGCTTGTATGTGCTCTTCAACACTCCTTGATTCACCATGAATGTATTTGGGACATAATCTCTCAGGATTTTTAGGCATATCATGAAAGCCTCCAGGAATAGTCCCCAATGGAGAGGGATTATTCATAAAAAAATCCATTGGTGGCGATGGTGGGGGTTAAGCCAGCTGTTGGATGGGCTGAACCAGCTGTAATGGCACTTGAGATGGATTCGATGGTGGATTGACAGGTATCTACTGGGGTATTGGTGAAAATCCTAGTAAAGTGAGTGGAGTTGACAAGGGTGGTATAATGGTTGCCCCAATCTTGTGAATCTTGTTTCTTTTTGGGGTCTTGAATTATATCAAAGGTGGCAGGTTTTTAGTCGATCAAAGAACTCTATGGGACCTCTCCAATGAGAAAAACCAAATATTATCTAGTTTTCTCTTCTGGCCCTCCTTCTAGCGCCAAATCTGTTGATGGTGCCAAGTTGACCCACAACATGTAGGTAAGATAAAAGTGAAATATCTCACCTCTCCTTAAAAAGACAATCAAAAATCAAACTAATCACCTCCCAAGGTCTTTGATGTTGGTTAACAACGTTGTTGTTTCATGAAGTGGTCAATATGGCTGTAATGTTCAAGGGGCCTGTTGGTTTGGAGCTTCTAGATTGTTATAAGATCAAACATATATATTTAAACCTACTTTAACTGATGGTCTTAAAGAAATAGAAAAAGATAGATTAAAGCTTTTAAATTGAAGAGAATGTTGATTCATCCAACTAATCAGACTTGTTACCTTCCAAGGAATTTCTAAACTAAAACTACAAAATAAAGTTAACTTGTAATTAATAAAAAGTTTCATTCATTCACAATGCAAAATTTAACAGTAGATTGCAAATCATCATTTAAACAAAACATAAGATAAAATTTCATTCCTTGAAAGCTTTCCAAATCAAATAATTAACCCAAGATAAATACCATTCTGGAGCACAATATGAAGTAGATTTAAATCTAGTTGCTTCTGCTATTGGTGAAATAGATAAACAACATTTACAAATCTAGCAAGATCACCAGTGTACAGAAAATCCATGTCCTTGAATTATCTCCATCTATACTAAGAAAATCTGGAAGATACATCACCTCCTCTTCTTGAACTTAACTCCTACTCTACTTCTACTCTCAAGTTTATCTAGCTTCTAACCCTAACTTGCTAATTCTTAATAACCAAAAGGAAGAAGATAAAAAGAAAAAATATCTAGATTAAGATTAAGCTCTCTTGATTCTTTACTTTTACAAAAAGTGCCATATTTATATGCATGCATCAAAATGGGTCAGCCTAGTTTTAGGGTCTACAAAATAAGTCAGTCATAGAAGCTTTTGAACAAAGTCAATGATGCATTAAATGTGTGCACTCTATTCATGTCGGTGAAAGATCGCTCTCAAGCATGGTCTTTAGATCTTTCACAACCACCATCATTAACTCACAACCCTCGTGTCTGCCATTAAGACTTCATGCGTTTCATCCTCGACCTCAAAAATTGCTCCCATAGAGCTACTTTGAATGTTCCAAGGGTATTTTCATTCACGTCCACCTACTCTTGCTAGTGAACGTACCAGTCATCATTAAGAATTGCGACCTCCTCCTTTTACGCTTTCCTCTCAACCTAGAACCTTTCCACAGGCTGATCTTCCTTGAGAAACAACATCAAATGTTCTCGACATGCTTAAATCCTACAAAATAATGCCTTCATTAGTCCTCTAAAAGCATAGAAGATATATTCTTCATCATACCCTTCATATATCTTTCATTCAACTATACTTAGCAAAAAGAAACTCAACTCTAGTGGAGGCGGAGACAAAATGAAATTGGAATAGGGACCGGAGTTGGAACGAGAACAAAACATGGAAATAACCAACATTTCCAAGCTAAGTCCACATTCTAGCTCCGCATCCACAAAAGTAAAGTAACTAGGGATTCCAGCCAGGCAAGGGCAGAGTTGGAACGGGATGAGGAAACCAAATTTGGTAACAACTCCATATCCCAAATCCTTCCTGAAACTGGCCCCACAAAAGAGATTGAACACAAGGAACAAACACAGAAAGAAACACAAAATAGGATCAGAGCAAAAATCGATCCCGGGTGAACCGCAACGAGGGTAGAAATGGAACAAAAACCTGACCCTGAACTTTCTTCAAATTCTAGGTTCGGTTTCCATCCCAGCTCCGCCTCTGACAACACACAAAGAAACGATGAAAAAAGGATGAAAAACGGAAAAAGGAAGGGAAGAAAACACCCCATGACAAAATGATCAGAACAAAAGGAAAAACAAATGAGTTAAGTAGAACTAGGACCGAAACCTGGAACTTTAGAAAAGTTCCAGAGTTTGGTTTCGGTCCGCATCCCACTTCTGCCAAAACATAAACAAAGAGGAAGAAAGAAAACCGGCAGAACCAGAACCCGAACCTGAAATAGAATTGGAGCTTAGAAAATTTTCTAACATTTAGTTTCGTTCCACATCCCGCACCCGAGAGAACAAAGGAAACTAGTGGAACTGGAACTAGAACAGAACCAAAACCTGGAACCTAAAAAGTTCCATAGTTTGATTTTGGTCCACGTTCTGCGTTGACTAGAACAAAACAAAAAATTCCCAAGGCAGAAAACAAAAGGCCAAAGGAAACAAAATAGAAAAAAGCAGGACCTATTTTAAACAAGTTTAAAATGGGGTGGTTATGCAAGGCATAACAACTCCCTACCCCAAGAGATTACAGGAAGATAAAACTACTCCTCAAACCTCTTCCCCCAATTGCATGAATGTAGTTGATTCACAACTTTTTAGAGAGTTGAAAAATATTAACATTGAGATACCTCTGTTATAGGAAATCAAAGATATACCAAAGATAAATTAGTTAGTAAAATCCATTTGCATGAAGACGCTAGGAAGGAAAATAAAAATGCATTCAACAATTCAAGTAGGGACTAAACTTACTGATGTGTTATCAGGAAGATTGCTTCCATAGAAATATAATGATCCTGGCAGCCTTGCCATAATACTGAGTATCAATTGAATTAAAATACCAAATTTCCTAATTGACTTAGGAGCTGCCATAAATGTCATCACATCTGATATAGTTGAAATGATAGGAATGACAACACTTCAACCAACAACAACTATTTTATAGTTGGCTAACCAATCAACTAAAAAACCAAAGGGTATTATAGAAGAGATCATGGTCACAATTGATACATGGGATTGCCCAGTTGACTTTTTGGTTCTCAAAGCTAGAAGGAAAGATTTTGGATATCTAATCATATTAGGCAGACCATGGTTGGCTACTACTACAGCCTTAATTGACTATAGATCAAGAAGCATGATCATATCAAATGGGAAAAAAATTTGTCACTTTATCCACCTGGACAACCATCAATTCAAACAGACACTCAACTTTAGGTAGATGAAGATCTATAATCAGCAAGTGATGGTATTGTGGAATTAGCAATGGTAACTATAAGTGAACATATTCAAGAATGTGAAGAATAAGAGATAAATTCATAAAATGAACAAGATAATTGTCAAACAACATTACATGAACAACATTGTTGTCCTCTGAATACTCTTGTTGAGAAATCAATAAATTCTAAAATAGACACAAAGGATATTATAGTAGCAAGAGATAAACCCCTTAATATCAATTCAACCTCATCTCCAATGCAAGAGGAAAAATTGAAAGAAACTTTAGAAAAAAAATTGAAGCGTTTTCTTGGGAATATACTAATATGAGGGGCATCCATCCTTCAATTTGTAGTCATCACATCTACATAGAAGATGTTAGACCAATATGACAAGGACAAAGGTGTATTAATCCTATTCTTCATGACATTGTTAAAAAGGAAATTGAGAAATTGCTTAATGTAGGATTCATATACCCAATATCTGATAGTTAGTGGGTCTCTCCATTGGTTATAGTTCCCAAAAAGAATGGTAAATGGAGAGTCTACATAGAATATATAGAATTGAATAAGGTCACAAAAAAATATCATTTCCCGTTGCCATTTATTGACCAAGTACCAGACAACCTAACAGGAAACAACTACTTCTCATTTCTTGATGGCTTTAGTGGATATAACCAAATCCAAGTAGCCCTTGAAGATCAAGACAAAACTACCTTTACCTATCCTTGGGGTACGTATGCATATATAGTCTTACTATTTGGACTATGTAATGCACCTACGACATTTCAAAGAGCAGTACTTGCAATATTTGTAGATTTCACCACTTCATGTGTAGAGATCTATATGGATGACTTTATAGTCCATGCTACAACATTTGATGAAACATTACAAAACCTAGAAAAGGTTTTACAACACTGTAAAGATCATAGGTTATCACTCAATCATGAAAAAAGTTCCATTATGATGACAAAGGGAATTGTTCTAGGACATCCCATCTCAAAAGAGGGGATAAAGGTTGATCCCAAGAAAGTTGAGATCATACAGAACATTGAAATCCCTAAGAACCAAACTGGAGTATGAAGTTTTCTTGGGCATGTAGGGTATTACAAAAGATTTATAGAAGGATTTAGAAAAATTGCATCACCACTATTTACCCTGCTCAAGAAAGAAGACAAATTTGTATGGAAAAAGGATTGTCAAAAATCCTTTGAAACAATTAAGATAGCCCTAATAACTTCACCCATTATCAAAGGACCAATTTGGGGAGAGCCTTTTTCACATTCATGCAAATGCATCTAATTTGGCCATTGGTGTAGTATTAGGACAACAAGATGACAATGATGCCATGCATGCAATGTACTGTGTTAGCAAAAACTTAAATCCTACTGAAAGAAACTAAAAAACAACAGAAAAGGAATTTTTAGCCATAGTATATGCAATAAGTAAATTCAAACATTATATTACAAGCTATAAAATCTACGTACATACAAACCATGTTGTAATCAGATATCTAATGAATAAATCTATGGTAGGTGGATGCATTATCACATGGTTACTCTTATTGCAAGAATTTAACGTAACCATCATTGATAAGCCTGGAAAGGATAATGTTTTTGCTAACTTTCTTTATAGAATTGTTTTGCAGGATAACTGAGAACTAGTGGATGATGCATTTCCAAATGAACACTTATTTGCTATATCAATTCATCCACCATGGTTTTCTGATTTGGAAAAATTACCTTGTTACAAGAAAATGTCCAAGTCAATTCAATCATAAGCAAAAAAAGAGGTTAATCTGTGAAAGTTCCAGATTTCAATTCACGGATTAATGGTCTTCTATTTAAATTGTTCCCTGACCATGTTTTATGCAGATGTGTAACAGGTTTGGAAGTTTATGATGTAGTGCATTCCTTCCATCATGAACCTAAAGGGGGACACTTTTCAGTTGTATGAACAATTCACAAAATCTTGGGGGTTGGCTACTTTTGGCTAACAATGACAAAGGATGTTTCATTCTTTCTAAAACACTATGATGAGTACCAAAGAATGGGGAGGCCCACAACAACCATGGAGATGCCGCTACAACCACAAGTAGCTCTTGAACCATTTGAAAAATGGGGCATCAATTTTGTGGGACCAGTAGATCCACCTTCAAGAGGGCAGCGGTACATCCTTGTTTGTACGGATTATGCAACAAAGTGGGATGAGGTGAAGGCACTACCAATAGAAAAAGAAGATAAATTTGTAGAATTTTTGTACAAGCAAATTCTCCAAAGGTTTGGTGCACCTAGAGAGATTTTTTTAGATCAAAGACCACAATTTGTGTTAGCAATGATGAAAGAATTTTTGCAGAGGTATCAAATAACTCATAGAAAATCTTCACCTTATCACCCACAGGAGAATGGACAAGTAGATGTCACAAAGAGAGAATTAGAAAATATTCTAATAAAAACAATTTCTTAGAGGAAAATCGATTGGGTAGATAGGCTAGATGAAGTAGTCTGGGCCTATAACACCATGTGGAAAACAATGATTGGGTTCTCCCCATATGAACTTTTGTATGGAAAGAAACCAGTCATGCCAATTGAATTTGAGTTGACAACATTGAAGACAACAATAGAAGTTGGGATTGATCTACTAGAAGCAGAGAAAAGTAGAATTTTGCATCTTAATAGACTTAATGAAATGAGAATGTAGGAACTTCAACATACATAAGTGATTCAAAAGGAAAGGAAGGAATGGAATGATAAATATATTGTGTCCAGATAATTCAAAGAGGGAGATTGGGCATTGTTATTTGACTCTATATTTGAAGATTTTAAAGGGAAGTTTCATACCAAATGGTTAGGACCCTATGAGATACAACAAGTGTTTGAGAATGGAGTTGTCCAATTAGTTCCAATTGATGGAGAGAAAAGAGTCATGTTAGTCAATGGTCATCGAGTAAAAACTTACCATAAGCCAACAACAAAGGAGGAATTTCTAGATGAAGTGCAACATAGAATTGAACATTTTCTCATGGAAGACATATCTTCCATGAGAGAAGATCTTTGAACCTTTGAAGAAGGCATGAATAAACAAGGTAGATCGAAAACTAGCAAATGGAAATTTACGTTCAAAAATTTAAAAAAAATGATGACTGAAAACCAGAAATGGCAGTCTATCTAAGTTAACTTTTGAAAGCTCCTGAAGGCTCTTGAAGAGCTCCTCAAAAGCTCCTGAAGGCTTCTAAAGATCTTGAAGATTGAAGACTTTGAAGACTCTGTTTTGATCGATAGCTCCTGAAAACTCCTAATGAACTCCTGAAGGCTCCTAAAGAACTCAAAGGCTTGAAATAAATTAAGGTGTGCATTTAATGTGAATATTGTTTTCGAATTTATTTTCTAAAGTACTTAGAATAATTTAAAATAGGTAAATATTTATAAATCTAGACATCTCTACCATAACGTTAATTAATGATGATAATAAATCAACTTTTAATCATTTCAAAAAGTGGCGGATTGTCAATATAAGGAATGATAGTACATGGATGATGTTAGTCAATGATAATAGATCTCTTCATGATTTGGTTATCTTTTCAAAAATCCTCTCAAGTACATGATGACATGTGTGATAAATTCTGCCAACCTTGTGAATTGAATTGCAAGTTTCAAGTTGTAGCATGTGAATCATCCAGAGCAGTAAAGAAAATAATGCAGGAGATTAATGGCACGTCATGTCATTTTCAAAATTGGATGCTCCCAAATCAAGAAACAAATCATTCCACTTTTTTGGTAAGTAATTCAAACTACTAGTTGAATTCTACCAGTGAAGTCCACCATTTTCGATAGAGAAAAATGGGGAATAAGAGAAATTTTGAACCAAAGAATTTCAATCTTGATTTAGAGACCAAGAGATTGTTAGAAGAAGCTGGGTGGATAAATTTTGTGATGCAGTATGAAGGCTTCCAAATAGAAATGATTTGGGATTTTGTGACAAAATTCAATGTGAATGTCACCAGGGTAAGGGGAGAAATAATTGAAGTCACATTAGAAATTATAAGTGAAATTTTTGGAATCCCAAATGAAGGAAAACTAGTTAACAAAGGCTGAGTTAAGTTTGAGAAATTGGTGGTTGTGTTTCACCAAGAACCAAAAAGAAGGCCAAAGATACAAATGCACAAAAGAGACTAGCGCAACATAGGTCATAACAGTTTGTACGAGCCATGGAAGATTGTTGTGACTTGGCTCATGAATTTCTTCACCTACAATGGGCAGTATGGTATGATATTGGGTCCAGGAATGCGACTTTCAATACATTTAAGGTATGGTAAGAAAAAAAAAATTTCTAGGATAAATTTTCCATCATTCTTGTTTCAACAAATTTCTTCCATGATTTTGAGAGTGAAAACTAGGGGGAATCTTCTATGAAATACCAGGGATTGATAAATTTGATAATTAAATACCATTTCTTAAAAAAAGAAGTTGGGAAGCAGGGCTGGTTAGAATTTTTGTCTGTGCCTATAGGAAAGAAAAAAGAGAGACCCACAAGGGGACTCTCAGCTAAAAAGACAAAAATGGAGGAAGGAGAATCTTCCAAGAAAAGTGGTAAAAGAAAATTGCCAGAAATATCTAGGGTAAGCCATACTAGGTTGAAAAAGAGGAGACAAGTACATGAGGAAAACCCTAGTCATGATGAAACTATTGTGTCCACTCCTGTAGATGCACCTATAAGTCAAACCCCTATTTCCAGAAGCCCTATTAAATCACCTTAACATGAAGATACCCGTAACCTTGTACAATCTCTTGAGAGACCTCAAAGTCCCCCTGAAGGCCCAATGCTGACTCTTGAAGACAACCTTGTTTTTGAAATCCATGACTCTGTTGATGGGTTTGGTGCACAATTCAAAGACAATAAATGACCATACTAGTCTTTATGTCAAATTGTACAAACTATTACTGAGACCACAACTGGGAGTTTTCTTATTGGTTCTTTTCCACCAGTATGTACGCCTAAACCAACAATATGTAAATATTTATTAATATATATTAAAAAAGAATAGTGTTAATTTGGATTTCATGTTTTAGATTAAGGATTAAAATAATCATTAATTACCTCCATGAATTGGTCTAAATCAATTTCATTAAAGTCAAAAATAAGTCAACATGATTTTAAATTAAAAGATAAGATAGACTTAAATCTTAGGAATTAGTCACTATAGTTTAGCTCTTGAAAGCTCCTGAAGAGCCCCTGAGAGCTCCTGAAAGCTCTTGAAGTAGACAAAATGATACTTGAAGTCATTGTTTACAGTGCAAAACCCCCCCCAATAGAATCCGTGACAACTATCCTTATCACATATTTCTCTAAGAAACACTTGGTTTGATAAATAAATTAATTAAATGATGCAAGTTGTGACATCAACAATCTAGCCCATCAATATGCATCAAAAGATCATTGTTAGTGATTTGGAAGCAGTTGATATTTTCAACAACCTATAGTTTTTTGTTTATGTCCCACTTTTTGACTTGTTGATGGATTGTTTTTTGCTTATGGTTGGTTTCTTTGTCTAGTTTTGATTATCTTTTAAACAACTATTCTTTTTGTAAAGGGTTTTGAGGTCCCTTCAAAACCTTCTTTACCTATAATCAAAACAAGAGGAAAAATCCATTACTCCACCCTTGAGAAGATTCACAAGATAATGGAATCCAATATACAAGTATATCCTACTATGTTTTTATTGTGTATTTGCTTTATTAAGGCTTGATAATGAACCCAAATCCTACAAGGAAGCTAGTATTATAGATGATAGTGAATCTTGGAAGAAAATAATAGAGGAGGATATGATGGCTTTGAACTCTTGTGATATCTAGGATCTTGTTCCTTTTCCAAAAGAAAGGAAGGCCATTAGGTTTAAGAGGGTCTACAAGATTAAATTTGGATCAAATGGGTCACTGGAGAAGTATAAGGCCTGTTGGTGGCTAAGGGTTACTCCCAAAGAGAGGGAGTTGATTTTGGTGAAATTTTATCTCATCTTGCTAAATTATCTCAAATTAGATTTACTTTATCCATAGATTTTGTTAATGATTTTAAAATTCATAAAATGGATGTTAAGACTATATTTTTATGTGGAGATCTAGAAAAGTAATTTTATATACAACAACCAAAAGGATTTGAGGTAGAAGGAAATGAAAAATTGGCTTATAGATTCAAAATATCTATTCATGGTTTGGAAAAATCACCCTAGATGTGGTATCAAAATGTGATTATTTTATACTAAAATTAGATTTCTAAGAAGAAAATAAGATCACTATGATCATATAAAAATTATTCCCTTGTATGTGGATGTCATTATTTTTTAGTAACACCAAGGGTATATAATTAAAATTTTAGGTTCATTTGAGCAGAAATATTTAGGGGCATCAAGGTACATATTGTGAATGGAAATTAGAAGGGACAATGAGATACAAATCCTTGGTTGTCCCAAAGAAAGTATGTTAATACTATTTTGCATATATTTAAGATGTGAGACTATAATTAGAACTCCTTTACCAATTGAGACTAATCTTGCATTAGATATTCCCCAAGTGTGAAGATGATCTTGAGGATATGTCTAATGTGTCATATACTAGTGTTGTAGAAATTTTGATATATGAAATGGCTTGCACTAGGTTAGATATTTCCCAAATAGTGGGAATATTGATCAATTTTATGTTTAACCTTAATAAAGATAATTTGAATTATGTGAAGAGAGTGTTACATAATATTTTATTCTAGTACTAATAATTTGGATAAGACACTAGACATATAGGGTTTTGCTTATGTAGATTAGGTTGGTGATTTAGATAATTGGATGTTAACTAGTGGCCATGTTTTTACTTTGTTTGAAGGTACAATGAGTAGGATTAGTAAAATTAAGCCCATTATTTCTTTGTACTCCATAAAATAAAAGCATTCATAGCTACTACAGATGCCTCTAAGGCAGTCATTTATTTATGGAGACTTGGTATAAGTATTGGTTTTTATTATATAAGACTTTTAGAGTTATATGTGATAGTTAGAGTTTTATTCATTTGGCCAAAAAATATTTTTATCATGCTTGTACTTGTTGGTGTGAATGGGGTTATTTCTTAACTAGTAATTAGTGAGGACCTATTCACATGATTAGTTTACTAAGGAGTGAAGCTATCCTAGTTGTTATTTCTTGTAGTTATGAAACACCAAAAAATGGGTTCACCAAAATGAATTGACAAAATTATGAACCAATTTATCCTAGTATTTCATTCAATTGTGAGGGTTATAATGCATAAATGAATATCAAAAATCAAACCTAACCAATATAGCAATCAAGAGGCAAGTTTTAAGAGGGTCAAATGTTGTCTACTTGTTTCAAAAAGTGATTTTCCATGCCTCATTGAGCACTCATTCGCCCTATGGCGAAAGGGTCCTAGCTAGGATTTTGGAAAATTAATTTATAGGTTATGTTCTTCAATGTATACACTTATTGATCCTAGTCAAAGACTCATAAACCTGAAAATAAATTTTGTAGCTCATTTTTGGTGTTCTTGCAAGAAAGATGATGACTTTGCAACTTTGAAAAATTTTGTTCTCTAATTGATCTTCAACCTAAAACTTGCAAACACACATGAAAAGAAAGAAAAATGCCGCTTTGTTATGGAATAGGGGTTTTCCTTGGTCAAACCTTGTTTTGGTAATTAAACCTTGAAATGAAATAATACATGAAAGGAAATATGAATGAACAAGATACAATGCCACAACTCACCAATCCTCAATTGAGACTTGGAGTATAAATAAAAAATCTAGCATGAAGTGGCCTCAATGAATGTAGATCTTGATCATGAACTTGACATAAGATAATGGCTTTGAACACTTGAACTTGATCGCCAAGGCTACATCATCACATTATCTCAACAACATGCACAACTTTGACATGATGATTGATATTTGATTGCTGCAATAAACTTCAATAATTTCCCTTGAATACCTTCTTGAATTCTTTTGAATTCTCTATAATGCTCTTGTGAAAATTGCTTGGTCTCATGAAAGTCTTCTTGGTTCTTAGCTATGAAACATAGTGAACTAACCTTATATTTATACATATCTTATCCTTAATTCTCAAAATTCAAATAACAAAAGCCAACATAAGAACTTGAATTTAAAATCATCAAAATTTCACCAAAAATATATCCCAAGGGGGGTCCTAGGGTTAAGTGAGGACTAATTCATCATGTGGCGAATGGATCCTAGCACACATAACTAGGAAACACTTCATGGGATGTTAAATGTTATGTAAAAATTAGGGTCCTAGGACCTAGTGAGGACCCATTCACCAGGTGGCGAATGGGTCCTAGTTCACTAACCTAGGACACACCTTGTAAAATTAAGTGTTGTGTAATATCATTTAAGAATGTCTAGTTTTCTCCCTTAGAATATGTAATTAATTAGGCTTGGATTTGAGTTAAAGGGGCCAATTAAGCTCAATTAACCTCAATTAATTAATAAAGCCCTAGATTAGTGTGAAAGTGTAAAGATACACTTTACAACACTCTATATAAGGCACAATTAAGTTCATTTAGTTATTAATTATTCATTCCCAAATTAAGTGTGAAAAATGGATAATTAAATTGACACTACATTTAGCCCCCACTTTAGTGAGAGTATGAACCCATGTCAAACTCACACTAAATTATACATTCAAGACACTTATATATGAAATAATGACAAAGATGCACATTCATACACTATCAAAGACCAAGAATAAAATTATATCAAGCCTAAATGGTCCAACACGATTTGGAACACATCTAGACTATCATTTTTGTGCTCACTCTAGGGTAGTGGAACCTTAGGCCGTCCACTAGATGAGTATCCCACAGGAAGGTGGATTAGAGAGAAAGTCATGTATGTGTGTTAGCTATCATTGAACTTACCATACCAAAGCTATCCCTCTAATAACTCCAAATAGGGCTCCACTCACATTCATGTCTCATGATTAACTGTTAGGGTTAGAAAGTAGATATCTAATAGTTAAATATAGATTTGATTAGTAAAACAAAGAAATAAAACACACACAAAATTATAGCAAAAACAAGACAATATAAAGAATTTAACGTGGTTCACCCAATTCAGGCTACATCCACAAAACTACATTCATCCAATTATTTTATTATCCAATGCGTAACTTATTACTATCTTGTGGATAATTTCCTTTTTCATCATACTATTACTCCCATCCCAAACCCTTATAAAAATATTTTTAGAAGCTTCTAGAATTAGGGTTTTGCAAAGTTGTTTTTTTCTTTTTCGATGATTTTTCCCTCACGAGGATACATGAAGAGTATATAGTATAGCATGATTAGTCACCAAATACTAGCAATCTCCCACTTGGAGATTGATCCTGGATGACACTGCTGCACTTACAACTCCAACTAGAAATAAACACCTTGGACCCTATTGCTCTTTTACTGGAATTCAACCTTGAAGGCCATTATGAGCCTAGTTTTTTGGTCCAATTTTGGGTAGAATCTATAGTTTATTTGCTAGTAGATGTCATGGAACTTGATGCTAAATGTTGGTATTTTCATAATGTATCCCTCAAACCATAGACATTGGGTTTAAATCCTATCTCTGCAAGCTTTAATGACATTTGGCATACTGTGTGGATTATCTATATTGATTTTGCATGTGGTTAATGAATGTTCCCTAAGGTGGTTATAGATGTGCAGTTATTATGCATATTGAATTTTCCATGCATATTTAATATGCTAAGTTGAGGAAGACACTGCCAGCTGGGCATGTACCATAATATCCAGCAAAGGAATCACTCAAAGTCAAAGAAGGTAAAAAAAAGAAGATTCTTCATGCAACCAAATGTTACCACCTTGTAGCAGACTTTAATGATTGAGCATGCATGGGCATTACTGTTGTGTTGAATCTGCACTTGGACCTACATGTCTAACCAAATTCCATGCACGCATAACCACCATTGCTCCATTTTTCTTGTTTTCCCTAAATGGCATCCTCCCAGTCATGGAGTTGACTGCCTTGTTTAGTTGGTATTATAAATAATGATTTGATGCTCCTTCTTCATAAGGTTGCATGATTTGATATTGTACTTGCACTCTTCAGTTTTTAGTAATACAGATACATTACTCTTTTGTATTCATGATTTATAGTGAATGAAATAAAGTTCTGAGTTGGAGCATCTGAGTTTTCATTAGTCTAGAGGATACTTATCCAAGGGGTCCCACTTGGTGAGTAATCCATCTTCTTAGATTAGCATTAGTTTAGTATTACTTGTTGTTTAGTACTTAGTTAGAAATTTGGCACTGACTGTTCCTACAGCCAAAGTAGATAGAGTAGTTTCCTATTTGTTGCTCAAATTTACATTCCTATTATGTATTTCAACTTAGGATAGTCATTGATTGATGTTCAAAATTTGTCTCAATCCCTTCCATGAAATTTACTTTTAGTATTGTGTGTTTCTTAGCTATAAAATGAAATGGCTACTTTGAAGTTCCTAGTGCACATACTGTGTTGATCCATTTCAAGTTCACGTCCTTGGGTTGACAAGTTAAATGCACCTTCATGATGATTGAAATAGCTATTTAGGTTAGATGTCCAATCTTTGAATCATGGCTGTAAAGGCTTAGTTATTAAAATCATTATAGGAGGCCAACATTCTTGGTGCCATTGCTGAGGATGGTGTCAAACTAGGGAGTCATTTGGATTCATTGATAGTTTTTCTTGCTATAGTGTTTATGGAAGTTGTTCTTAGTATATCCTCATTTAGGAAGTAATGAACCCCCTTATTCTTTGCCAGTTCTTTGTGTGATTTGGTTGATAGTAAGTTATACTGTATGCATAGAGGAAGGAGAAGGGATGCTTATGGCAGATTCCTTCCTAACAATCCTAATCCATTCCAGCTAGTTGAATATCAAAACCTACCAAGAGAATAAGAAGAAGGAGATCCACACCCCTTTGTTGATGCATATCCTGATTTGACTAGCTCTAAAGTCTCCTCTAAAGACCAAAATCAGCTTGAGAACCCCTTTGCTTTGGAACTACATCAAGCAGGTATGGGTGATGCAAATAGGAATAGACAAAACCAACCAACTTTTCCTTTCCCCACTTCCCATCAGAATGAAGTTGACAACATCAAGAACATTCCCACCTCAACACTCCCCAAGTTTTATGGACTTGTCATAGAAGATCTTGATACCTAAATTTATCTGATTTTAACATACTCTGTAGTAGTTATGATTATACTACTGATGCCCATAGGGTTAAGCTATTTCCTGTCATGCTAAAAGAGGATGCATTAAGATGGTTCATGAGCCTAGGTAGAGATACTATGGAAACTTGGAAAGACATGAAGACAAAATTCTTTGAGAAATTCAAGGAATATTTTAAGGGAAATGACATGAGGAGGAGGTGACATTTTTAGGATGTAGCAGAAGGAAGATGAGATCTTGGAAGATTACATTGCAAGGTTTATGTTTTTCCTACAAAAATCTCTGCACCATACACTTAATGAAGACTCAAAAAAGTTTCCTTTTCTACGAGAAATCAATGATAGCTGAACTGATTCCTTGGACCTCATGGGAGGAGGAGATATCTCCCAAGTTCCTTGGGAATATATCAAAAAAAAATGCCAGAACTACTCTAGGGTAGCTTCAAAGAAGGGGAGAGCTTATTAATCTTCCATGAGTAAGTCAACTACTGGTGGAGTTTCAAGAATGGAGATTACTCATTTGTTGGCAGACTTCAAACAAGATATTTTCAATAATATAGCTACTCAACTAGATACACTTTAGGTCAAGAAGAAGCAAGAGGAGGTAAAGGAAATGTTGATAAAATATCGTCCCCATTGCAAAAAAAAAAATATTGTAGATGCAAGATGGTAGCTAACCTTGAAAGCAAGCAGATTCTAGTTGAGTTCAAGCTAATCCAGATTGAAGAATACCAAGTCTAATATGTTGCACAAAGGAAGCATTGGGCTCCAAGACAAGCTATGACACCAGATCCACTATCCTATGTTGGGCCATATTTTAATTCATATCCATCTCGTAACTAATGGAAGCCCCCATATCCACCTAGTTATGGAGGATATCCACCATAACCTTGGAATAACCCTCCAAATTCTTGGCTCAGCCATTAGAGTTCTCCACCCTAGTGGCAACAACCTCAGGGGAATTGGCAGCAATTTCAAGGACATTGACAACCACCTTGAGAAAATTAGCAGAAATTTCAAGGACATTGGAAACCACCTCTAGAAAATTGGTAGAAAGGAGGACAACAATGGCCTACCCAGACAACCAATTAAATGAAACCACCTTCTTAGCCCTAGCAACCTGATATAATGCCTCCACCTACTAATTCAAGCTCAAATGAGCTTAAACTTACTCACCTACTAGCTTAGCCCACACCCAATCCAAATAACAAACCATAGCAGTAGCTTGCATACTCTGCTGATTCAAATCAATTCCCTACATATGTTGTGAGTGTAAGTGATATCAAATTGCATTTAGGAACTACTCTACCATTTCCTTCCAAGCCCACTAACAGTGAACTTCCTATGGAAGAGGAAGAAGATTCTTTGAATGATCCCATTCAGCCAAGTGTACCTAAAAATATTGAATCAATCCAAGTCAAGCAGACTGAATAAGAACCACCATTTCCTTAGAGATTGGAAGTTTCCAAGAAGAAGGAAGAAAAGTAGGATACAAATTTTTATATCTTGGATTATCTAAAGAAAATATGTGTCCAGATACCTCTATTTCGGGCCATAAAGGATGTTCCCATCTACAACAAAGCAATCAAAGAGGTGTGTCTCAAGAAGCCAAGTAGGAAAAAGAAGGAACCAACTACAATTCATGTGGTGGGATAGCTAGCTGACATCATGTTTGGGAAAGTGACTATCCCCAAGTATAATGACCTAGGTATCCCTATGGTGGCAGTTGTCATAAATGGGGTCTAAGTGAAGAATGCTCTAATTGATTTAGGGGCAGCAATAAATGTAATGACCAAAGACATCCTGCAACAACTAAACATTGCAAGCATGAGATCTACACCTACTATCTTGCATCCTACTAATAGCTCTACTATTAAGCTTTATGGTGTAGTGGAGGATCTTGTGTTAGTTCTATATTCCTGAGAATACCAAATAGATTTTATGATGATTTCTCTTAAAGCTACACTAGGTAGGTATCCCATCATTCTTGGAAGGCCTTGGTTAGCAATTACAGATGCATACATTGGATGTCGATCATGTGACATGACCATTTTAGATGGAAAGAGAATGAAAATTTTTGTTCTTTATCCATCTACTCAGCCATCTCATGATGAAGATGATTCCTTATAGCCACAAGTTGGTGAAGAGGTCGAGGAAGTTAATTTTGTGGTGCAACTTATGATGTTGGGTAGAAGCTCTTTCATGCAGCTCCAAGATGAGAATGAAGTATTAGCTAACATTATTTAGAACCATTGTGAAGTGGAGGAAGCATCATCCTCTCATTCAGCTACTCCAGTTAAGATACTTATACCCGCTCTTCCTACAATCACTCTTCTTGCAACCACTCTTCCTGCAGTCACTCTTCCTACAAACATTCTTCCTGTAGATAGAAATCTTGTAGCAAGAGGTATGTTCCATACATTACTACCATATGAATTAAAGGTACCATGTGTTAATGAAGTAGCCATGATAGAGTTAACTACACAATTACATGTGTCAGAAGGAAATTATCTGAATGTTAACAGTAAATTAAGTGAAGAACAAGAATTATTATTGGCGAACCTATTAAGGACCCATCAACATACATTTGCATGGAATTATCATGATATGAAGGGACTAGACCCTAAACTCTATATGCACAAAATCTATATCAGAGAGGATTGCACCCCAGTAAGACAACCACAAAGAAGAATTAACTCTACACTAAGAGGAATTGTGAAATAAGAATTGTAGAAATTAGTAGATGTAGGATTTATCTACCCTATTTTAGATAGTCAGTGGGTGTCTCCATTAGTGATTATTCCAAAGAAAGGAGGGAAATGGCGAGTTTGTGTTGATTATCAGGAACTTACTACTACCACCAAGAAGGACCACTTTCCCTTGCCCTTCATTGATCAAGTTTTGGACACACTTGCAAGAAATCAATACTTCTCTTTTCTAGATGGATTTAACAACATGTAGATTTACATGGATGAATTCACAACTTATGGTGTTTCTTTTAATCAAGCCTTGGAAAATCTCAGGAGAGTCCTACAAAGATGTGAAGAACACAACTTTTCCTTAAATAATGAAAAGTGATTCATGATGATGCAAGAAGGTGTAGTTCTTGGCCACTACATCTCTCACAAGGGAATTCAAGTAGATCCTACAAAGATTGAGGTAATCACAAATCTACCCACACCTACAAAATAGAAGGATGTTAGGAGTTTCTTGGGTTGTGCAGGATATTACAAGAATTTCATCAAGGATTTCAAAAAAGTAGCAACACCATTGTATACTCTTCTCACTCAAGATGTTGAATTTCAGTAGACTAAAGCCAGTGACAAAGCATTTTCTGACTTGAAGGTTGCTTTAACTCATGCTCATATACTCAAAGGGCCTAATTGGGAGCTTCCTTTCCATATCCATACTGATGGATCAGATTATGTCATAGGATTAGTCTTAGGAAAAAAAGGAGTTGTTGAAAATTCCACTTACTTTGTCAGCAAAAATTTACAAGAAGCTTAATTCAATTATACAGTGACATAAAAAGAAATGTTGGTAGTAATCTATGCACTGAATGAATTTAGACATTACATAACAGTCTATCAAATCTTTGTGCACACTGATCATGCATCCATTAGATATCTCATGAATAAACCTTTGATCACAGGTAGATTGACAAGATGGTTATTATTGATGCAAGAGTTTGATGTAACCATTGTGGATAAGCCAGGGAAGGCCAATGTTGTTGCAAATTTTCTTTCAAGGCTAACTACATCAGAAGACAATCAGCCCATAGATGACTCTTTCCATGATGAGCATCTATTATCCCTCAATGTACAAACACCCCGGTATGCTGACATAGCCAATTATTTGGTCACAGGTAGAGTTCCTTCTCACTTCTCTCCAAAATTGAAAAGGGTACTTATTGAAAAATATTTTCCTTTCTCTTGGATTGTTGGATGTTTGTTTTATATTGGACCTAACCATGTCATGAGGAGACATGTGAGAGAAGATGAGACATATGAAATTTTGCATGCATGTCACAACAAAACATGTGGAGGACACTTTGCAACTAAGAGGACAACAATGAAGGTTTTGAACATAGGGTATTACTGGCCAACACTCCACAAGGATGCAGGAAGGTATACTAGAAAATGTGATAGATGTCAAAGAATGGGCAGACCAACCAGATCTGATGAGATGCCCCTATGCCCTCAGGTAGTAATCACTCCCTTTGATAAGTGGGGATTGGATTTTGTGGGACCCATTGACCCTCCATCAAATGGTAAGTCTTATATATTGGTATGCACTGATTATGTGACAAAATGGGTAGAAGTTAAGGCCATGAAGCATGCAAGAGATAACATGGTTGCAAAATTTCTTTATGAGGAAATTTTTACAAGATATCAAGTCCCAAGGGAAATATTTATTGATCAAGGGGCACAATTCACATCAACCCTTGTTGCAGCACTAGTTAATGAGTACAACATAAGGAACATGAAGTCTACTCCTTATCACCTAAAAGCTAATGGCCAAGTTGAGGTGACCAACAGAGAAATTGAATCCATTCTTACCAAAATGGTAGTTGTTCATATAAAGGATTGGAAAAATAGATTACTAGAAGTTGTTTGGGCCTATAGGACAACCTAGAAAACAACTATAGGCTTCACCCCATTTGATTTGCTATATGGAAAGACAACTATGATGCTCGTTGAATTTGAATATAAGAATCTGGAGACTGCAATAGATTTGGGGATGGAAATTTCTAAGGCATAGAGAGAGAATCATGCAGATAAATGCTTTGGATGAGATGAGAAGAGTAGCCCTGTAGCATATAGAAGTAGTGAAAAATTAGAGAATCAAGTGACATGAAAAAGTTATCAAGGATAAGAAATTCCAACTAGGAGATTGGGCTCTGGTCTATGAATCAAGATACCAGGACAATGCAAGAAAGTTGCAGAAAAGGTAGCTAGGACCATATGAGTGTTGATGGTCCAAATAACACAACAACAATAAACAAAATATTACTATTTTCCTCTCCTAAAAGAGAAAGAATAACACATGGATATCCAACTCCCAAGGTCTTGGTAATCAGTTCTCAACTGTGCTGATTTCACTCAATGGTTGATGTGAACTATAATGTTCAAGGGGCATGCTGGTGTTGAGCTTGTGGATTGTTCTAAGACCAAATATAAACTTAAACCTACTTTAACCAAGTTTTTTAAAGAAACATAAAAAGATAGATCAAAGCTTTGGAACTGAAGAGAATAATAATTCATCCAACTTAACCAGACTTGCTACCTTTCAAGGAATTCCTAACTAAAACTGCAGAACAAAATTAACTTGTGATTAACACACAGTTTCATTCATTCACAGTGCTAACTTCAACCACAGATTTTAAATCACCATTTAAATAAAACATAAAATAAGATTTCATTCCTTGAAAGCTTTGCAAATCAAATGATTAACTGAAGATGAATACCATTCTAGAACACAACATGAAGTAGATTTAAGCCTGGTTGCTTGTACTGTTGGTCAAACAAATAAGCAACATTTACAAATCTGGCACAATCACCAGTGTACAGAAAACCTATGTCTTCATATTTTTTCCATCTACACTAAGAAAACTTGAAAGATACATTACTACCTTCTTTTGAATCTAACTCCTACTCTACTCTTAAGTTTTTTTTTACCTTTTGAAAATTCCTATTTTCCTACTTTTTTTTCTCCTACCTCTCTCTCCCCTTACAAAGAGGAAAAAAAGCCATATATACATAATGTGCCAAAAAGAATGCGCTGGCCCCTATTTTAGGGTTTACAAAAATATCCTATTTCAAAAGGGTCAGCCCTCAGTTCTTTTTTTTTAATGAAGTTAATGTTGCATTCAATGTGCATCCCCGTTGTCCATGTTGGTGAAGGATCACCCTTAGGAGAAGCCTTCAAATCTTTTACAACCATAGCATTAACTTCATGCCTCCGTGTCTTCCCTTGAGAGCTTCATCAGAGCTACTTTGAATGCCCTAGAGTATAGTCATTAATATCAATCTACCTTTTTCCAGTATAGATCCCAACTGTCACTGAGACTCATGGCCTTTTCTTCCTTTCGGCTTTCTTGTGCTCAAGATCTTTCTACAAGTTGACCATCTTCTAGAAGTAGCATCAGATTTTCCCATTAGATCTCCACACCATTGTTCACTGAGCTACTACATTGCTTTTGATCTCAGAGTAAGTTCATGTTGTTTATGTTATATTGATCTTCTTCATAGGGGTAGTCACGACAGTCAAATAGTCAATGGTTCCCCCTTAGCTCCCTCTGATTGGTTGAATGCATGCTAGTTAGGCTTTCTAGGTGGTCAAAGGCTACTCAAATGGAATTGCATGTCGTTGAGACACTTGTCGTGTCTCCCCGATGCGATTATACTTTACAGCAGCATCATAATAGCATACAACTGTCAGTGAGACCTCATATCAAATGAAAAATTTATACCAATATCACAAAAAACCATCGGCAAGACAATCATTATCAGCCAGAGGTCATAGCAAGTCCTTAGGAGTCCTACCGCTGTGATCCTCCATTGGAAAAACATCTACATTCGGCAAGACACCATTTAGTCAGTAGGAGGTCACAATAGTTTCCCATTAGTCATACTGATATCCCTTTCCATTGGCAAGTCTATCACTATCAACAAGACTCCCCTCAGTCGGCAAGAATTCTTGTCAAATGCAAACTCTTTGGCTAGGAGTCCTACCATAGCCACATATCTATCAGCGAGACTTTATTCTCTCGGCAGGGCCATTCATCAAAGCCACCTTGTTTCGGTGAGAGCTCATTCTGGGACCACCATTCCATTTTGGCAAGACCCTATCGGGTCAGCAAGATGTTATAGTGAAGCCCCCACCTTTTGGAAAGACTTCAGAGAGTCAGCAAGACTTCTCCTTGAGCAACCCTTCTTTCCTAGAGACCTCTAGCAGTCAGTGAGACCTCTCCCCAAACTCAAACCCTTTGGCAAGACTCCCCCATGTCGGCAGGACATATCCTTGAAACCATCCCACTTCGGTGAGACCTCACCCCTTCAGTGAGACCTCATAGCGATGATGCCTCCTTTCACCGAGACTTCTATCAGTCAAGAAGACTTCGAGCTAGTCTCAACGAATTTATCCTTTGAAGAGTTTTATACCAAATGTGACTGAGGTATGCTTTCCAACTGAGTTCCTTGAGAAATATCATCAGGTGCATGATTTAATCTTACAACACAAATGCCTCCATTAGTCCTTAAAGCATATAAAATACACTATTTTATATCATGCCTTCAATTTTAACTAAGAGAAACCAAAATTTGGAAGAGGCTGAACCAAGATGAAACCAGGACCGGGACCGAGGCAGGAACCGAACACAAAATATTTGCCACCCCCGCACCCATCACTTCATTTCAACCCTGGGTCCACAAAAGAGACCAAATGCAAGGGAAAAAGATGGAAATAGATGGAAACAAATGCAAGTGGGATCAGAGCAAGAACCGATCCCAAGCGAAACATAACAGGGGCAGGGGTTGAACTAAATCCGACATTGAAACTTCTTCAAAGTTTCAGTTTCGGATCCCATCCCGATCCTGCCTTCGACAACATACAAGGAGATGAAAGAAAGAGTGAAAAAGAAAAGGGGAAGGAAAGAAAAACATCTCATGACTAAACAAGCAGAACAGAAAGGAAAAACAATGAGACCGTTCGGTGGAACTAGGACCAGAACAGAACCAGAACCTGGTACTTAGAAAAGTTCCAAAGTTCGAGTTCAATCCTGGTTCTGAGTCCACCAGAACAAAATGAAAATGCCAAGGAAAAGTTCCTAAGGAACATAACAAAAAACCAAGGGAAAACAAGAAATAAGCAGGAGAAAAGGAGAAACCCAAAAAGTTAGTCAAAAGAAACCAACAAAGAAGAAACAAAAAGAAAAGCGGAGTCTGATTCAGGATGGAACCTGAACCTGAGACGTCAAAAGAGTTCAGTCTTCAAATTTAGCTCTGGACCCAGATCTGATAGAACAAAAGACAGACTTAGGAGGAAAACAAAAGAACTCCTAAGACCCAACAAAACAACCAAAGGCGATGAAAACAAAAGAAAAAGGGGGAACCCATTTTGTTCCAAAATTAAATGGGGTGGTTATGCAAGGCATAACAATGAGGTTGCTAAGGTCTTTCCTAATGGCGTTGTTTAGCTTACTACCATTGACCCTATCAAGTTCAAGTTACTTGTCAATGGTCATCACCTTAGATTATATCACAAGCCAACTTTCAAAGAAGAGTTCCTATAGCAATTCACCTAGCATTTAGCATGCAAGCTTCCTACAGCTGAAGGAAGTGGAGCTAGTGTCCCTCCTAGCTAATTAAGCTACATATTTCTTATAATAAATACTTTCACTTACATGGAAGTCCATTTCTTCACCCATCTGCCCATCCACCCATCCACCCATCCTCCCATCCACCCATCCATCACTACGTTTCTCTCTCTTCCATCACTTCATTCCACCTAACCTCATTCCACTTCATCTTCATTTATTAGTTACTTTATTCCCTAAAAGGAAAGAGGTACTTTCTCCACAATATTTTCAACAATTCTTCCACACATTCAGGTATGTGTGCATTAATTGCTATCTTTAATCTTGTTTTAAATGTGTTCATTTAATCACTATATGTTAGTATAGACATTCACATAAAATGTCATTATTCCCTATCAAATCACCACTCCCATCTCGCATGTGTGGAAACATGTCCAAATTTAGGTTGGAGGGGAAAGAAAAAGATGCAAATATATTTCCCATGTGTCAATTTATACTAGGCTACATAAGAAAATTTAAAACGAGCTAATTTGAAATCTAAGTGAGAGGACAGCTTGCATGTGTGAAGTGACACTAACTGCAGCTGCCATTTCTTCCCATCATAATTCTCCTTTATCACTCCTTTTCTTGCCATTATTGACCCTGTTGTAATCTTGATATTGCAAGCAAAAAGTGAAACAAAGAAAAGGAAATTAAGTTGATATTGGCACTAGAAATTTAGTAGGTATTGCAGGAAAGTGCACTTGATTTTAAGACAAGAATTACAGGAAAAAAGTTGCAGAGCATTTTTTTATTGTAGACAATGGGAGGTGGGTTAATTCAAAATGAACCTACAATGCATGATGTTTTATTGTAGGATGTACAATTCCTAACTAAATTTAGAAAATATCGATGGATAGACTACTTCTTTAAGCTAGACGATTTTTATGAAAGAATTTCCCTTGAATTCGCCCAAACATTTTCTGAAGGACGAGCCACAGTAAAAGGGTTGGAAGTTGTGGCAACAGAGGAAATAATTGCAGAGGTCACAGGGTTATCGACTGATGGTGAAAATTAGCCTACTTCCAGAGATGCCAAATCAGCTGGGGCTAAATTTATAGAGCCAAATGACCCCCCATTGAGCATAGATAAACAAGGTGCAAAGAGAATGTCTCTACCTAAGCCATGGAAGCAGATAGCCATTTATGTTATCAAATACATCACCTATGAGGTTCGCTAGTAAAATTTTCATTATGTGCATTTCAAGCTTTTGAATCACATGAGGTACAGAAGGAGGATGAATGTTCCTAATATGCTATGTAATTTCCTCTCAATCATGGCGACTGAGACCCAAAAAGGTAGGGATAATTTTGTTTCCCACCATTGTCTGATTAACTCACTAGTTGAAAAATCTTTGCATGATTTATCTAAAATGACCTAGGAAGAATTCATAAATGTTGATCAAATTAGACCTAAGCACTTGCAACCTAGGATTTTACCTCAACCCCATAGGTCTAGCAAGATATTTAGCATGTTTGAAGCTACTCTTAGTGCTTCAACCTCTAGCACAGGCTCTAGTGTGAATCCTCTTGCAGCAGAAGAAACCATAGAAATTAGTTCTTTGGTAATAGAGCACTCAAAAAGAAAGCTCTTCCTCAGATTCTGATGATGATATCCCCCTTGAAACCTTGATGAAAAATAGGGCACAATAGAGACAAGTAGAAGCGAGAAAAGGGAAAGCTAAAACACAGTTTATAAAAAGAAAGGTGCCAAGTTCTAAGAAGAGGAAGGATGACACTGTTCATCCTACAACTAAAGGAAAGTGTGAGAGACCTCCTAGGAATTCAAGACCAACTAGGCTTTCGATTGGTAGGCCTCCACAGGAAATTCATAAGCCTGGTGAGACATCACATGAGGACCCCAAAGCTCCAATGGGGCAAGATAATGTTGAAGAGAAAGACATATTTGGGAGAGCAACAAATATAACATTGGTTGATCTTGCTAGTATTATAGAAGAGTTTGAGGAAAACCAAGATTTCCTACTACATGAGAAAGAATTCCTACAACAAGAAGTCCTACAGCAAGATCTCCTACAACAACCAGAACCAGAGTAGAAGTTCCTGCAGCCACAACAAAAACAAGAAGAGTCACTGCAGCAAAAAGTAGAAGAATAAATAGTACCCCTATAGCCAGAGATAATTGGACAACCTGAGTCCACGCAGATAGTGCCATATGAAGAGCTACCATCAAAAAAATACTATTAGGAATTCATAATCTTCCTGATTTTATAGTACATACAACAATTTTGAATTTATGGAAATAAATACAAAGAAGAGAGGAAGAATGGAGAAAGGAAAACTAGAGATTGAAGAGGGAAATTCAAAAGAGGGATGAGGATATTGAGGATAAGGATGCAAAAATTTCCACCCTGAAGCAAAGGGTGGATGATATGGTAGCTTTGGCCCCACAAATTTTGGAATGTAGGACCACTCCAAGGGTCTATTCTTTGCTCTTGAAAGAGAAATATCTCTCTTTAAAGCTATCAAGGATTGTCTCGGGTTTGAATCCTTCTATTGATACCCCTATTGAATTTTTCAATACTTATAGGATTGCCTCCCCTAAAATTATGTTGTAACCAAAGACCATGATTGGAATCCATTGTTGTATGTTGGGGATGTCCAATTGAGGGCATTCATGCCTTAGGTACAAAATGATATTAGTTGGGGACAATAAAATGAGGCTTATAAGCAGCTGGAGTCTGACATCCCTCTACCTATTGGGGCTGAATCAAGCAACCCAAGGGATATTTATAGAGAATGGCACATAATGCTTCTCAGACCTAGTTATGACAATAGGATCATGCCTTGATTGAGGTAGTTTACAGTGAGTATGAGGTAAATACAACATCAAAGGAGGAAACTATGAGAAGATGTCTATCACAAAGATGGAATAGCGTAACTAATGAGCTGAAATAGGTTGAGCCTCATTCCATCCACAATTATGCTACAACATTAAAAAGGATTGATAGGTATATTTAGATTGGGAGAACATAGGGGCCATATTGGCTTCCCCTGACTTTCCAGCCATCGATACTCATGTTGCCTGTTCCAAAATTTAAATTCTACCAGTATGAAATTTCTATAGAGAAGCAAAGATGGAATATATTTGATAGATTAAGAGGATTCTATTAGTATCATGATTCACGTACAACAACCACTGATGTTGGACATCTATCAATTGCAAATTTTAGAGCCTTAACCAAGCAAAAGAAAAATCCTTCCCCTGCTAGATGACCAACAAAACATTAGGTTGGGGGGAGTGATGAGCCTAGTTTTTGGTCCAATTTTGGGTAGAATCTATAGTTTATTTTTTGGTAGATGTCATGGAATTTGATGTTAAATGTTGGTATTTCCATAATGTATCCCTCAAACCATAGACATTGGGTTTAAATCCTATCTCTGCAAGCTTTAATGATATTTGGCATATTATGCGGATTATCTATATTGATTTTGCATGTGGCTAATGAATGTTCCTTAAGGTGGTTATAGATGTGCAGTTATTATGCATACTAACTTTTCCATGCAAATTCAATATGCTAAGTTGATGAATACATCACCAGTTGGGCATGCACCACAACAGCCAACAAAGGAATCACTCAAATTCAAAGAATTTTGATGATAGAAGATTCTTCATGCAATTGAATGTAACCACCTTCAAGTGGACTTCAATGATTGAGCATGCATGGGTGTTACTACTAGGGTAAATCTACGCTTGGACCAACATGTCTTACTAGATTCCATGCACACGTAACCACCATCACTCTATTTTCCTTGTTTTCCCTAAATGGCATCCTCCCAGTCATGGAGTTGACTGCCTTATTTAGTTGGTAGTATAAATAATAATCTAATGCTCCTTCTTTAGAAGGTTGCATGATTTGATATTGTACTTGAACTCTTCAGTTTTTAGTAATATAGATACATTATTCTTTTGTATTCATGATTTATAGTGAATGAAATAAAGTTTTGATTTCAAGCATCTGAGTTTTCATTAGTCTAGAGGATACTTATCCAAGGGGGCCCACTTGTTGAATATTTTTTCTTCTTAGTTTAGCATTATTTTAGTATTACTTGTTGTTTAGTACTTAGAAATCTAGCACCGACTATTCCTACAGCCACTAGAATTCCATTCTGTGACTATTCTTGCAGCCAAAGTAGATAGAGTAGTTTCATGTTTGTTACTTAGATTTTCATTCATGTTATGTATTTCAGCTTAGCATAGTCATTGATTGATGTTCAACATTTTTCTTATTCCCTTCCAAGCAATTTACTTTCAGTATTATGTGTTTCTTAGTTGTAGAATGAAATGGCTACTTTGAAGTTCCTAGTGCACATACTATACTGACCCATTTCAAGTTCACATCCCTAAGTTGAAAAGTTAAATGCACCTTCATGATGATTGAAATAGCTATTCAGGTTAAATTTCCAATCTTTGAATCATGGTTATAAAGGCTTAGTTATTGAAATCATTGTAGGAGGCCAACAAGCCAACCAAAGTTGAAGAGGAGCTCAACTTCTCCCTTGTCACTGCCTTCATAAATATATCTGTTGGATTGGCATCTATATGTGTCTTTTTTAGGTTGACCTATCAATCCTCCAACACTAAATAAATGAAATGATATCTCAACTGTATGTGTTTAGTTTTAGAATGCAAGGAAGAATTCTTTGCAAGAAATATAGCACTTTGGCTGTCTGTAAAGAAGTAATTTTTATCCTGTTGCTTTCCCACATCTTCCATGAAAATTTGCAGCCATATCATCTCCTTTTCCACCTCTGTTACAACAACATACTCTTCCTCTGTGGTGGATAAAGAAACCACATTTTGCAACTGAGAAATCCAACTCATTGTTGTCCCACCAACTATAAATACATAGCCAATGGTACTCCGCATGGTATCTATATCCTCTTTCAAATCAATATTAGAGCCCCCAAAACATAAAAAATTATTGGATGTACCTCTCAAATACTTGAGAATCCATTTTACTGCATTCCAATGCTCAACTCTAGGGTGACTCGTATACCTACTAACAACTCCTACAACATGTGCAATATTTGGTCTCATGCATACCATGGCATACATTAAACTACCCACAACTAAAGCATGTGGTACCTTGGACATTTTTTCTTCCTCCTCTTGTGTCTTTGGACACATATCCTTAGTCAATTTGACATGACCAAGCAATGGTGTTCTGATAGCTTTTGCATTCTCCATATGAAATTTTTGTATCACCTTTTCAATATAATCAACCTAAGATAGAAATAATTTTCTATTTTTCCTATCTCTTGTAATCTTCATACCAATTATTTTCATTTTTTTGCCCCCAAATCCTTCATAGAAAATGAATTTTCTAACCTTTTTTTTTTAACTCCTTTATGTGATCCATGTTAGAACCCGCTACAAGTATATCATCAACATATAAACATGAGATAATGTATCTATCATCATATAACCTCTTAAAATAAAAATAAAAATAGTCTGAATTACACCGACTGTAGCCTTGCTCAACCATAAAACTATCAAATTTAATATACCATTGTCGAGGTGCTTAATTCAAGCCATATAAACTTTCTTCAATCTACACACTAGTTTCTCCTCACCTTTGACCTCAAATCCTTATTGTTCCATATATATTTCCTCTTCCAAATCACCATGGATAAAGGATTTTTTAACATCAAGTTGTTCTAAATGCAAATACTCGTCAACCACAATAATTAAAATAGTACGAATAGAAGTAATTTTAACAACTAGAGAAAATATTTCATCAAAATAAATACCCTTTTATGTGCAAATCCCTTTACAACTAATCTGGCTTTAAATATTTTCTTTCCTCCATCCTCCTCTTTCAGCCTATAAACCCATTTTTTTGGTAAATACTTTTTACCTACAGGCAACTTGCATAATTCCAAAGTCTCATTTTTTTGCAAGGAGTCCATTTCTTCTTCCATTCCATTCTCCCACTAAACCTTGGTATCCACCTGCATAGCTTCATCATAACATTCTAGTTCATGAGCATTAGTTAATAAAATAGAATACAAAAAGGGGGAAAATATTTCTGGAGGTCTACTTATCTTTGAAGATCGTCTAACATTCACTGGAGTTTGTGGTATTTTTTGTTGTTGTTGTTGTTGCGGAGCATGAGGAACCATTGGAACATTGTTGTTGTTTGATGTATCATACAACACTACATAATCATTTTCTTTCTTCTCATGTTGTTGCAACTGATTTTTGTACAACACTTTCTCATTGAATATGACATCCCTACTTCTCATAATTTTTTGATTTTCAAAATCCCAAAGCCTATAACCAAATTCATCAATGCCATATCCAAAAAATATACATTTCTTTGATTTTGCATCAATCTTGGTTCTATTTTCAGAATCTACATGTGCAAATGCTTCACAACCGAAGGTCTTGAGAAAAAATACTCACCTCCTTTCCTATCCATGCTTCCTCTAGAATACGACAACCCAAAGGATTAGAGGGACCTCTATTAATTAAATAAAAAAGTAGTGTTTACAGCCTCTGCCCACATGTTTTAAGGCATCCAAACATGCAATCTCATAGTTTGTGCATGCTCCATTATTGCTTTGTTCATGCGCTCAACCACTCCATTTTCTCGTGGAGTCCTTAAAACTGTTTTTGGCCTATGAATACCATTAGAGGAACAATAATATTCAAACTCTTTGCTACAATACATTATCAGATCTGAGACATTTTAACTTTTTACCTTCCTCATTCTCAACCAAACTTCTCCATTTCTTAAAAGTTTCAAATACATCATATTTCTTCCTAAGGAAATAAATTCATACCTTCCCTATTGCATCATCAATAAAAGTGACATAATATCGAGAGCCACCAAGAGAAGATACTTGAGCTGGTCCCCATACATTCATATGCACAAGCTCCAATTTCTCATCTTTCTTTTACTTCCCATCCTTGAGAAAACTAACTCTCTTTTGTTTTCCATACACATTTCAGAGCTAGTAAAACATTCTTTGAATGAAGTAATTTTATACCTTTTTCACTCATATGCCCAAGTCTATTATGCCACAATGTTGATTTGGAATCCATAGCAACATCTAATTTTCTACCTGTTGAACTATGGCAACTATTCCTGAACATTGATTTTAATCTGCAATAGCTAAAGTAGAAGGAATAGTATGACCTGTACAAAGATATAAGCTTCCTACTTTCACACCTTTTGCTATCACTAAAGCACCTGTTGTAACCTTCCAATTTTTATCACTAAATGTAACAACACAACCTTCATCATCTACTTTCCCTACTGAAATTAAATTTATTTTTAACTTTGGAATGTGCCTTACCTCATGTAGTAGCCAATGATTCCCATTCTGCAACTTAATCTTGATTCTTCCATTTCTAACAATCTAACAGGGTTCATTATCTCCCAAATAAACCATCCCAAAATCCCCTTGGACATAATCAAGAAAATAACTTCTATGGGGCATAGCATGAAATGAAACCCCTGAATCTAACATGCAAGAATCATCAACATTATCAAGGGAAAGAATAAAAGCATCCCCATCAGATTTATTACTTACCACATTTTCCTCTTTATTGTCATCCTTTTTGTCTCCTTTATTTTTTTGAGACCAACAATATTTATATAAATGACCTGACTTACCATAGTACCAACAATCCCTCTTGTCTCTAGATTGGGACCTTTTGTCCTTTGATTTTCCTTGTGACTTCCCACAAATTCCATAATTGATTCCTCTCTCCTTTGTTCTACCCTTGCCTCTCTCCTTTGTTCTACCCTTGCTTTCTGCATTCAAAACACTGTCTGATGTGGATATTCCACCTGATATTTTCCCACGAATTCCCTCACTCAAAATAACACCAACAACATCATCAAATTTCAATGAATTCAAACCAGAAATAGAATTGCTAACAACCATTACCAAGCTATTCTAGCTTTCTAGCAAAGAACATAAAAACAAAAGAGCCCTAACTTCTTTATCAAATTTTACATTTATAAAAGTTAATTGATTGGTAACCATATTAAACTTATTTAAATGATCAGCAACTGACCCACCGTCTACCATTTTCATATTAAATAAATGCTTCATAAGAAATACCTTATTTGAAGCAGAAGGCTTTTCATATAACTTTGTTAGGGTTTCCATTAAATCTTGAGTTTTCTTTCTAGTTGTAATATTGAATGCCACCGATTGTGTCAGGAATAAATGAATGGCTCTCAGTGCTTTTCTATCTAGAAGATTCCATTCCTCATCACTCATTGTTGCCAGTTTCTTGGCCATTCCTTCCAACGGCCTCCATAAATCCTTCTGATAGAGATAATCCTCCATCTGCATCTTCCATAACTAATATTTCTACCCATTGAATTTATCTACCTTAAATTTACCCTCATCTACCATTGCTCCCACTTAACCGTGAGACTCCCACTCAATCGTGAGACCTTCTTGTAGACGATAATTAAACACAACCCACTCTAATACCACTTGTTAGTGTTAGAAAGAAGATATCTAACAATTAAATGTAGATTTGATCAATAAAATAGAGAAATAAAACACAGAAAATTATAGCAAAAACAAGACAACACAAAGAATTTAACATGGTTCACCGAATCCAGACTACATCCACAAAACTGCAGCCATCCAATGATTTTATTATCCAGTGAAAAATTTATTAAAATCTTGCAGATAATCGACTTTTTCATCATACTATGACTCCCATCCCAACCCATTACAAAAATCTTTTTAGAAGCTTCCAAAATTAGGGTTTTACAAAGTCATTTTTTTATTTTTTGTTGATTTTTCCTTTTTCAATAACGATGTGAAAAAAGTGGAAAAAAAATTCTCAGGGGCTGCCGCTCCCAAACCCCTGCACGAGGCCCAACCCAACCCCAAACCCTAGTGAGGATACATGAAGAGTGTACAATATAGCATGATCAATCACCACATACCAACATTAACAAGTTGTGTTATGCTAAGCACCCATGCACCTGACAACCCTCCATAGGTAAGCAAGGTGTGTTATGCTAGGTGGCCTTGATTTAGGGGTTTTTAGCTTCAAAAGTTGTGTTATGCCAAACACTTATGAAAAACAATGCTAGTAAAGGTTTTTGTTCAAAGGGATTTTTCTTCATTCATGCAATGTCTTCTTCTTAGGAAACATCGTGCCTAATGTCTCCAAGAGAGGACAAATCAAGGGTAACATATTGCAACTTAGGGGATGTCTAACGTTGCATCAAGCCACTAAGAGAAAGTTGTATGCTAATAAATATCAAATTAGAGGACATCAAACCTAATGAAACCACCAAGAAAAGGATGCATCACATGAAGGAATGAAAATCACACCATGAAACATGCAAAAAATGTCAAAAGATATCATCAATGTATGCCCCCACTTTAAAGGAGTTGCTAACACCATTGTTGGGAGCAATTGCTTTAAAGTAGTCTATATTTAATTCTAAGACATGGGAGCTTTCCTTGAAAAACCCTATGCCAAGTCATATGTTTCCAAAATAAAGGCACATCATGAAAAGTAAGGACGGGTTTCCCCCAAAAGTACATAAGGGATCTAGGGATTCACAGTCAGTATATCTTTGTTGCAGTGTTGATTTTAGAGATAAAAAATGTCATCATTCCCCAAATACTCTTAGAAACAAAAGAATGATACATAGAGAGTGAAAAAAAAAATCTTTTCGAGTCAACATGGAAGAGACCTAAATGTATCAACACCTTGCATCATCCCCAAAAGGAAAACACAAGACAAGCAAAAAAGGATAAAAATTTTATGACATAGAGAAGAATGTAGATACAAATAGAGGAATGCACAAAAAGAGAGATACATCAAACAACAACACGAGGGATCACATTACACACATACAATCACATAAAGAAAAAGAAAGCAATGCAAAACACTAGTTAGGCACATGTGAATCAACCTATAGTAGGTTGTCCACATCCCAATTTCGATTGGTATATACAAAAGGAAAAAAAATAGCCAAAGGGACAACAAAAAGTGCCAAACTAGGACACACACCAAGTTCAACACTCTTTTTCTAGGAGAATTGTCACTTAAGCTCATAAAAGAGGAGAACAATTAATTCAACTCATTATGCACCTATTCATCAATCTTTGCATTATCAATTTCATCATCTAGATTAATCAAATAGGAGGTTGAATGATAATGTCTCTTGAAGATTCTTGTTTATGTTGTGGTGAAGGTGTAGAATCATCATGCATGGATTCACACAAATTTGTATTTTTATTTTTTTTGTTGTTCTTTTCTTCTTTAGTTTGTAACATATGAGCAATAACACAACATCTATGCCTACACTCACTAGCATTTCAGTTTCATTTTAATTTGTTGTCAATTTGTGTTTGTGTAAGAGCAGGTTTATCAATCATACAATTCTTCTCTTCACTTGGGGGAGGAATGAAAGGGACCATGGGAGGTTGTTCAACCACATTCTCTTTAGATTTGTAATTTTTTTTAATTTTAGGAGGTACAACAAGATTGTTTTGGTTATCTCGTAGTCTCTTATAGGAAATTGTAGGATGAGTTTTCATAGGTTGCTCTTAGATATTTGGAATGGATTTTGGTTCAATCATAGTTTCTTCAAGGATAGGAGGCTCAATCATGGGTCGAGGCATATTTCTAAGGGATAATTTTGCTATGTGATTCACCTTAAACTTTTGATACGTTTTGAAAAATAAATCCTCATTCCTCATTAGGTCTAATAGGTTCAATAGGCTTGGGCCAAAGGAAATCCAATGAAAATTTCCCTTGAGAAGACATAGGATTAAAGACACTATGGTGTATAGTAAATATTTCATTTCCAAAGGGAAACTTCAAACATTTATGCACAACCAACAGGACAACATTCATGGAGCGAAGCCATGGATAGCCTAACTTCACACGAAATTGGTTTGACGATGGGATGATGGTAAATAAAACATAATTTAATGTTTTCGGCTGAAATTTTAAAGGGAGATTTATTGATCCCATCGTAGGATAAGAAAAACTATTATGCATTTTGATCCATGAATTTGATTTGTCATATGTATCTTGATATAGTTCATGCACAAATAAGAATTCTTCAATGATCACATTCTCTACATTGAAGAGATCAATTAATATCCCATTAGTAGGCTTGTCATTGATTCTTCCAACTATGTAAAGAGGACCATTGGGTGCATGTTTAAGTATGTCATTTTGTGAGAAAGCAATATCAAGAGGCATTTTGGTTGAGCCCTTACGAGGCTTAGCTTCAATAAATTTGGCCAAGGCATGTATGTTGTCATTCTCTTGATTGTTTAAGTTCTCATGAAGGAAGTAACCAAGGCTACAAAAAAATTATATTTTGTGTTTAGTTTCAAGCATTTTCCTTAGATTTTGTAAAGTATGAATGATACTAATGTCCATTTTTTTAGTGAGCACAAGGTCTTGTAACTTTTCTAGTCCTTCATCTATTCTTTGTATTTTTTCTTATAGAATATGAACACCATAATACACATTTGTTTTATGAGTGGAATTCATGGGAAAAGAGGTATGCATGGTATGATCCATAGGGGGTTGATTATCAACACTATTAGAAAAAGAGTTAGAAATCCCAATATCCATAGTGAATGGTATATCACGAGATGACATGAATCTCAAACTATGTCTCACAATAGTATTGCTAATAGGACACCAAGTTGTAAATCTTATACAAGTTTCACAAGCTTAGTGTGCAAACCCAAAATAGAAAAGAGGCTAGAAATGTAATGCAATGTGTAAATATAATTTTCTTATTCTAAGCAAAGTAATTTTCTGATTACACTATGCAAAAATTTGAAAATGAAATGTTGCAAATGCAATTTTGAAATTAGACAATGCACTAAATGTACCAGTTTAAGCTAGATATAATGAAATGAAGAAAATAGAAACTTAACAAACTGTAAGAAAAATTTGAAAGCAGCAAACAAAACACAGAACTAGAGATTTTAATTTCTAGAAATGTGGATTATAGCCTAATCAAGGACTCATTCATCCTATGGTGAATGGGTCCTAGATTAGGGTTTTGAAACTGATTTTTATAGATTTTCAAATCTTTTCTAGTGTTTTCTAGATTTAGTTTGTAACAAAAAGATTCAACTTTAGCTTTATGTAAATGCAATGTGGAATGCAAGTGAAAATTATTATAAAATGATGACCTGAAAGACCTAATTTGATATGCACAATTTTGTTTTCAATTTTCAAATGTAAGTTTATGTGATGTAAATGATATGCAAGATGACTAATTTTTTTTCTGTTTTTTTTTTTTAGATTTAAAGAGTGCAAACAATGCAATCCTAAAACCTATAACATTTGAGATGCAAATTTGAATGCAAACTAGACACCCTAAATGAGATCTAATTCAATGAAAATGAATGTAAGATCTAAATCTAGGATGAAAAGGACTCCAAAATCAAAAAAATACAATGCTCCACAAGTCAGGTTCACCATAATGAAACACCAAAAAATGGGTCACTAAAATGAATTAACAAAATGATGAACCAATTTCTCCTAGTATTTCATTCAATTATGAGGGTTATTATGAATAAATAAATATCAGAAATCAAACCTAACCAATATAGAAATCAAGAGGCGGGTTTTAAGATGGTCAAATGTTGTGTACCTATTGCAAAACTTTCTTTTTTGGGCCTCACTGAGGACTCATCCACACTAGGATGAATGGGTAATAGATAGGGTTCTATAAAATCAATTTTTGGGTTCTATTCTCCAATGTTTGCACTTCCTAATCCAATTTAAAGACTGTTGGAAACCCGAAAATAATTTTGTAGCTAAGTTTTCATGATCTTGCAAGAAAGATGACAACTTTGCAACTTTGAAAACTTTGGTTCTCCAATTGATCTTCAACCTAAAACTTGCAAACACATATGAAAAGAAAGAAAAATGTTGTTTTTAGAGAATAGGGGTTTTCCTTGGTCAAAGCCTATTTTGGTAATTAAACCTTGAAATGAAATAATGCATGAAAGTAAAGATGAATGAACAAGATGCAATGCCACAACTCACCAATCCTCAATTGAACCTTGGAGTAGAAATCAACAATCTAGCATGAAGTGGCCTCAATGAATATAGATCTTGATCATGAACTTGACATAAGATAATGGCTTTGAACACTTGAACTTGATCACTAATGCTACATCATCACATTAGCTCAACAACATGCATTACTTTGACATGATGATTGATGTCTTTATTGTTGCAATAAACTTCAATAATCTACCCTTGAATGCTATATAATCCTCTTGTGGAAATATCTTGATCTCATGAAAGCATTATTGGTTCTTAGTTATGAAACATAGTGAAATAACCTTATATTTATACACATCTTATCCTTAATTCTCGAAATTCAAATAATACAAGCCGAAATCTGATCTTGAATTTCAAATCATTAAAATAGCACCAAAAACATATCCCAAGGGGGGTCCTCGGGTTATCCTAGGGTTAAGTTAGGACCCATTCACCATGTGGTGAATGATTCCTAGCACACTTAACTAGGACACACTTTGGGGGATGTTAAATGTTATGTAAAATTAGGGTCCTTGGACCCAGTGAGGACCCACTTTCTAGGTGGTGAATGGTTCTAGGTCACTAACCTAGGACACACGCCTTGTAAAATTAAGTGTTGTGTAATATCATTTAAGAATGTCAGGTTTTATCCCTCAAAATCTGTAATTAATTAGGCTTGGATTTGAAATAAAGGGGCCAATTAAGCTCAATTGACCTCAATTAATTAATAAATCCATAGATTAGTGTGAAAGTGTAAAGATATACTTTACAACACCCTAAATAAGGCACACTTAAGTCCATTTAGTTATTAATTATTCATTCCCAAATTAAGTGTGAAAAAGGGATACCTATTTCGACACTATAAGTTATAATGGAGTCATGTCTCATTATTTACTTTTAGTCATTTAGAATTTAATAGTTTTCTCATGCATTTAATATTTGTATCAAGGGTAGTTATCATCCCTTATCACACATTTCCTATATTTACAAGGTGCTTGTATATTGTAAGTCATCTAGATCAATTTAATCTGATGAATTCTAGATCATCATATCAATCATCAATCTTCATGCAAGATCATGTTGAAAAACTTTCCCGTGGATGTTGTCTTTCTTGGTTGATCCATTGAAGAGTGTGAAACTTCAATTGGGTTCATTGTTCATCAATATTTCCAACAATACTAAGCATTTTGATGTTGAACATAATTTTGTGGAAGAAATGATTGATAATGGTAAGATCTTCATAGAAAGGGTTGACACTTTAGAGTGTTACAAATTCTCTTATAAATCCAATGACTATAAGTAAGCTATATTGGTGTAGGAAGGTCATGTGATTTGATATGTGTACTTAATTATTTTTATTTTTATTTAAGATTTATTTCTAATTTGCATAATGTTAGGTGGGAGAATTTTAAGATTAAGGTGTCATTTTCCTTACAATATTATTTATTGTTCATGTATCTCCAACACTCTTGAAAATTTTCCTTGGAAACATAGGGTGTAACTCAAAATGAATATTTTAATTTATATTCTCTCATAATATTGATATTAGTTTTTTATTGCATTCATGAAGAAGGTGGAGTTAAAAATAACAATTAAAAACATATTTTAAGTAAATTTCTTAATTTGGATGCAAGAAATAAGTAGTGGATCATCTTAGATGTTATTGGTGGGTCCCATATAATTTTTTTGATGATTTTATTAAATTATTATTGTCATATTTAATGGTCATAATAGCTTTTAGTTAGTGAATAGTTTACTTTTACTTAACTTAGTTTATGGTCATATTTAATGGTCATCTACTGACCACCTCCTCATCAATTGTCCGTTTGCATATGAATGCTTGTCGTGGTTATTGAATAGGTTGGGTTGGCATACTCCTTTACAAATTCGATCTTGCATCATTTCCAAAGTTGGATGAGATTATATCCTTCTTCTAGGTTCTCTTGAATTTTGGAAATCTCTCCCTCAATAACTATTTGGAACATTTGGATCAAGATAAATAGAAGAATATTTAAAAAAGGTCCATTTTCCAATGGAAATTTTTTTACAAATAATAGAAATCTCTATCTCTAAAATAGTGATGGAAAGTTTTTATAAGAATGGCTCCTCTAACAACTACTCCTCTTGGGATTACTTTATTCTTCAAAATTGGTCCCTACTCAAGATGCCTAGTGTCGTGATAGAGACAGGGTTGGATTGAGTCACTCACTGACTCAATGCTATGGGTCACAATTTGATAACCCCCTTGGTGATATCTCATCCACCTCTCAACCTGTAGGTCCCCTACTATTTAGGCACCCCTAGTTAGATTTCCAACCCTGCTATAACTTCCAATTTGCTGCTACCAAGAATTTCTTGGTGCCTTCCCTCACCTTCATCGCCTAGCCCTTAATACACTTAAAGACTAGTGAACCTCTAATACCTCCTAACTTGTTGGCATGGGTGTGCACGGGCTTCCAAGTCTTCAAAACCATTAGGGAAAGGTTCTTACTTAACCTCCATGCTTGGATTTTCCATCGCTATCACAAACCCTTGTATAGGGTTTGGAAAGGCTTCTAGAATAGAGCCCTTATTAGGCCTCCTCAACAAGGAAAAATGCTAATAACTCCTCTCCTCCAACTATTCAAGCCAAACACCCTTCTATCACCCTAGCTCAAATCCTGAACACTAAAAGACTTTCAAAGTTTGGGCCCCTCTCTGGCCACACACAGGCAGAACACGGTTTATACAAGAAACTAGGGTTTCCTAGATCATTTTCTTGGCCTGTTTGATTCTTTCCAACCTCCAGTTGAACAATCAAGGTCACCACCTTCTTGAAACACCTTATGGAGGTTCCTATACTATTGCACACATTATTTCAACATAGATTTAGCATCCCTGCCATGTTAGAAATAGAACATTCATTGTCTTTCCCTAACCGAGTGTTACCCAACTCGCCTAGGGAAAGAACTTTTGCATGCTTCCAGAATTCTTGAAGTCTTCTACAACTAATCTATGTACAAAAAAATAGCTTGGCCACATTCCCAATGTGTCCATGCTTTCTGGCATAGGAGGAATGTGGCCTAAGACCCCATTTTGAGCAGATTTACAGTCAAAACAAATAAGCAAAAAAACACAATATATACAAGAAAAAGGGAGTAGCGATGAATTAACTAACTATACAGCCACAAGAATGATTAAAATGACTTACCTACATGCTGTAACAAATAGCCAAATTCCTAACTCAGTTCATTTAATCGTTGTTTCTAGAAAACAAAACAGAAAACTATATTTTTTATTCAACAAAATCACTGTTCTATTCACATTCTCATAAACTACCAACTCACAAAAGCATCCAAACCTCTTCAAAGGTCGAGGGGTTCCTTTTACAAAGTCAAGAAGTAGTTAGGTTTACTTCCCTGAGCCTAAGGATGGCAAAAAGCTTGCTTTTTGAAAACATAGTGTGTTTTCCAACTCTTTACTAAAACTAAGGAATCAACCATAAAAGGATACCCAAATTTATTCAAATTCTAACCTCAACATCAAAAAGGACCTAAAATACAATCTAACAGGTGTTAGAGACCCTGCACAACAAAAACAAATTGATTTAAAACAACATTTCAAAAATGTGCTTGTATTTTGGCAGGTGCTCTTGCACCATTCTCCCCCTCTCAGCACAAAGATCAAGGAACTTGAGGTGATATCAGTGATAGATCAATTCCTTTCTTCTTAAAATCTTCTTCTTCAACCCAGGTAGCCTCAGATTCAATTTTTCCTTTCCACATGACAAGGTGTTCCATGTAGATTTTGTGCCTTGTAAACTTTTCCACTCTAGACTCCAAGACCTTCTCTTCCTGAGCTTTCTCTTGACTTGGAAGGGGTATATTATTGATATCCTTAAATATTTCTTGACTGTTCTAAACTTCATCATTGACTGTTATCTTGTACCTGATCAAATCAGCAACATTGAAAACAAGAGATATACCCAGATCTGATGGAAGTTCTACCTTGTATGCATTCTTGCCATATTTGGCCAACACCTTGCATGGACCCACTCTCTTCATTTTCAACTTGGTGGACATCCCCTTCTACAATCTATATTTTTTGAGGTTAACCATAACATAGTCACCCACTTGAAACTGCACATCCTTCCTCAACTCATCCACTTTATCTTTCAACTTTTGTGTTGCTGTTGTAATGGTCTTCTTAACTTGCTCATGAATCTCCTTCATGGTATGAGTGAAATATTCTGCATTTCCACTCCTATTTTCCATTGTTCGAAGGTCTATGAGTTCACAAACTCCTCTTGGGTACATTCTATACACAACTTCAAATGGACTTTTCCATGTAGTTCTATTAACACTCTCATTGTATGCATATTCAGCTTGAGAAATTACCATATCCCATGTCTGTCCATATTCCTTTGTCAAGCACCTCAACAGGTTACCTAACACCCTGTTAACCACCTCTGTTTGACCATTGGTCTGAGGATGGTATGCTGATCCAAATGACAAATTTGTTCCCAATTTGCTCCATAGTGTTTTCCAAAAATGGCTCATGAATTTCACATCCCTGTCAGAAACAATACTAAATGGCAATCCATGGATTCTTACTATCTCCCTCAAAAAGAGATGAGCAATATAACTTGCATCATGTGTAGTCTTGCAAGGAGTAAAGTGAATCATCTTGTTGAATCTGTCCACAACTACAAAAACACTGTCAAAACTAGTTTTGGTCTTAGGAATACCTACCACAAAATCCATGCTCACACACTCCCATGGTCTATTAGGAATAGGTAGGGGCTAATACAACCTAGCATTGCTAGCTCCCCCTTTGGCTTTCATGCAAAAAACACACTATTCTACATACTTCCTGACATCTCTTGCCAACTTAGGCCAATAATAAAATCTTTGTACCAGCTCTAAAGTTTTATTTATTCCAAAATTCCCACTAAGACTGCCATTATGTTTCTCTTGGATCAGATTTTCCCTCATTGATCCTCTTGGGACACATAACAGATTACCCTTAAATAACAATCCATTTTGTAGTGTATACTCAGCATATTTACTATGAAAATGATTTGCAAATTCTGAACATACCTTGTAGGCTTCTGAGAAATCTTCATCCTCACCATAGAGATCTTTGAAACTCTCCAATCCAATGCTTTTCAGCTATATCTCCTGCACTGTCAACATTCTCCTACTTAATGCATATGCTACTTTGTTTTTCTATCCCTTCTTGTGCTTATTGGTAAATGTAAAGGCTTGGATGTACTCTATCCATTTCAAATATCTATTGCTTAACTTCTCTTGGGTGTTGATATAACTAAGTGTCTGGTTATCCATGAAAACCACAAAATCTTTAGGCAATAAATAATGCCTCCACTTCCTAAGGCACTGCACTAAATCATAAAGTTCCAGATCATAGGTGGAGTATTTTTGTTTGGCTTCATTGATTTTTTCACTGAAGAAGGCTACAGGCCTACCTTCTTGACTAAGGACTCCTCCTACTGCTACTCCACTTGCATCACACTCAACTGTAAATAATTTATCAAAAGTAGGCAACAAGAGTATAGGTTGGGTTGCTACCTCTTGTTTCAACTTTTCAAACCCTTTATCAGCCTCTAAAGTCCACTTAAACTTTGTTTTCTAACCACCCTTGATTGTATCTAGCACTGGTGCACAGATGCCACTAAAATTCCTTATGAACTACCTATAAAACTGAGCTAAACCATGGAAACTTCTTACCTTTGTGGTTGTGGTTGGTGTAGGCCAGTTTAGGATGGCTTCCACCTTGCTTGGATCCATCTTCAGCGTTCCTTGGGACACTACAAAGCCTAGATACATAAGTTATTATTTGAAGAACTCACACTTCTCGAGGTTTATTGCTAACTGTTCTTCTTGTAGCCTTTTAAGAACCATCTCCACATGTTTCAAATGTTCTTCTACTGTCCTACTAAAAATTAGTATGTCATCCAAATAGACTACCACAAAAATCCCTGTGAAATCCTTAAGCACCTCATTCATTAGTCTCATGAACATGCTAGGGGCATATGAGAGGCCAAATGGCATCAATTTCCACTCATACAAACCATCATTTGTCTTAAAAGCTGTCTTCCATTCATCACCCTCCTTGATTCTAATTTGGTGATACCCGCTCTAAAGATCTAACTTGGTGTAATACTGAGAACCTCCAAGGAAATCCATTAAATCTTCAATCCTAGGTATTGGGAATCTATACCTAATTGTGATTCTATTAATTGCTCTAGAATCAGTACAAAGTCTCCATTTACCTCCTTTCTTTGTTGCTAAAACAACTGGGACTGCACAAGGACTAATACTCTTTTGAGTCAGCCCTTGATTCAACAATTCTTCCACTTGTCTAGCCACTTCAAGATTTTGATCTGGTGTGAGTTTGTATGCTGCCTTGTTAGGCAAAGAAGCTCCAGGTATGAAGTCAATTTGATGACTTATTTCTCTCTTTGGTGGTAGAGTTGCAGGTATTCCATCACTCACTATGCTCTTGTATTTTTCTAGCAGCCTTTGAACTGTTTCAGGTATGATTGTCTTCTCATCCTTTTCTTCCTCTTTGGACTGCATTAGGACCACATAACCTTCATTCCCTTGGTGTATATCCTTGATGAACTCCTTGCCACTGCTCAACATAATGTTAGGAACCTTAGACTATCCTTCATCATCCTCAATCAATGATTGCAACTTGAAGGTTCTTCCATCCTTCTTGAATTCAATGGTGTTCTCCTTCCCATGATATACAACACCTTTGTCATATTGCCATGGCCTACCAAGAAGAAGATGGCATGCATCCATGGGCAATACATCACAAATCAGCTTGTCTTTGTAGCCTCCAATTGAGAATTCCACTATAACCTGCTCATTCACTAGAACACTCTGCCCTTTGTTCAACCATGTGACTTTGTAGGGATTGGTATGAGGTACCTTCTACAATTTTAACTTAGTTATTGCCTCCTCAGAGATGATATTGTCTGTAGAACCAGAATCTACAATGACCTTGCATACCTTTCCCAATATCTTGCACCTTGCTCTAAACAATGCTCTCCTTTGCTTGGGTTCTTCCTTGACCAGTTGTTTGATCAAAACCTTGTTAAACATCAGATTTTCACCTACTTCTAATTCTATATGACTGATCTTAGGTGATTTGACACTCATGGTGTCCTCTTGTGCATAAGCTACTCTTTTCTCATTGCTTGAAGAAGCTTTCTCTGGGCATCTATAAGCTGAATGACCTAGCTGATTACAGTGATAGCACTTCATGGTGGCAAAGTAGGAGTTACTTCTACCTACTCCTCTTCCTCTAGTTCAACCCCCTTGAGGTCCTCTTCCTCTATTAAATCCTCCTCTTGATGATGTTTCACCTCCATGCTCAGTAAGCTTAGATTCTCCTTGGGTTCTTTGATCATTACCTCTTCCTTGGTAACCTCCACGCTGTCCTCTTTAGTCTTTGCCTTTGCCTCTGCCCTTAGAGGACTGATCATGCTTCCTTTTATTCTTCTCTTCAATCTATATAGCTAGCTGATAACATTGGTGGACTGTCTTGGGGCTGAGAAAAGCCATCTCTTCCTGTATGTTTCACTTCAAACCATTAAGGTAACTAGCCACTTTTAGGCTCTCATCTTCTACCACATTTGATCTCAAACAAAGCTTCTAGAGCTCTTCAGTGTAAGTGTTGACATCTTGATCTTTTTATCTTAAACTCTGCCTCTTCTTGTGAATTTGGATCTCATAATCATCTGGCATATATACTTCTTTCACTTTAGCAACCATTCCCTTCCAAGTTGATATGGGTTGCTTGCCTTCTTTCTCCCTTTCAATCTAGACAAATTTCCACCAAGTCAAAGTTGATCCTCTCAACCTTCATTTTGCAACCTTCACCTTTTGTGCTTTAGTGACTCCATCACACTCAAAGTGGTTCTCCATTCCATCTATCCAATCCATGACCAGATCGGGATCCATCTTTCCATAGAACAACGGTATGCCCTCAAGTCCTTTTCCACTCAGGGCTTTTAATGCCTTCAAGAAAGGATCTTCCTCCAAAATAAGGTCAGGTTCAGGGACTTTTTCCTCCTCTGCAACCTCTTCTTCCTTTGGCACTATTCCTTCCAACCTTGCATTGTTCAATGCCTTTTCCAATTGCTCAATTCTTTCTTTCAGGGACTTGTTGTCCTCTTCTTTCTCTTGAACCTTCTTGGCTAACAGTGCATTTTTCACCATGGCTAGAGTTTCACTTGATTCAACCTCTGACATATAAGCTACTTTCCCAAATCTTTAGCTATGCTCTGATACCAATCTGATAGAGACAGGGTTGGATTGAGTCACTCACTGACTCAATGCTCTGGGTCACAATTTGATAACCCCCTTGGTGATATCTCATCCACCTCTCAACCTATAGGTCCCCTAATATTTAAGCACCCCTAGTTAGATTTCCAACCCTACTATCACTTCCAATTTGCTGCTACCAAGAATTTCTTGGTGTCTTCCCTCACCTTCACCGCCTAGCCCTTAATAAACTTAAATACTAGTGAATCTCTAATACCTCCTAGCTTGTTGGAAGGGGTGTGCACAGGCTTCCAAGGCTTCAAAACCATTAGGGAAAGGTTCTTTCTTAACCTCCATGCTTTGGTTTTCCATCGCTATCACAAACCCTTGTATAGGGTTTGGAAAGGCTTCTAGAATAGAGCACTTATTAGGCCTCCTCAACAAGGAAAAATGCTAATAACTCCTCTCCTCCAACTATTCAAGCCAAACACCCTTCTATCACCCTAGTTCAAATCTTGAACACTAAAAGAATTTAAAATTTTGGGCCCCTCTCTGGCCACACACAGGCAGAACATAGTTTATATAAAAAACTAGGGTTTCCTAGATTATTTTCTTGGCCTGTTTGATTCTTTCCAACCTCCAGTTGAACAATCAAGGTCACCATCTTCTTGACATGCCTTATGGAGGTTCCTATACTACTGCACACATTATTTCAACATAGATTTAGCACCCTTGCCACGTTAGAAACAAAACATTCACTGTCTTTCCCTAACCGGGTGTTACCCAACTCGCCTAGGGAAAGAACTTTTGCATGCTTCCAGAATTCTTGAAGTCTTCGGCAACTAATATATGTACAAAAAAATAGCTTGGCCACATTCCCAACACATCCATGCTTGCTGGCACAGGAGGAATGCGGCCTAAGACCCCATTTTGAGCAGATTTACAGTCAAAACAAATAAGCAAAAAAACACAATATATACAAGAAAAAGGGAGTAGCAATGAATTAACTGACTGTACAGCCATAAGAATGATTAAAATGACTTCCCTACAAGCTGCAACAAATAACCAAATGCCTAACTTAGTTCATTTAATTGCTGTTTCTAGAAAACAAAATAGTAAACTGTATTTTTTATTCAACAAAATCACTATTCTATTCACATTCTCATAAACTGCCAACTCATAAAAGCATCCAAACCTCTTCAAAGGTTGAGGGGTTCCTTTTACAAAGTCAAGAAGTAGTTAGGTTTACTTCCCTGAGCCTAAGGATGGCAAAAAGCTTGCTGTTTGAAAACACGGTGTGTTTTCCAACTCTTTACTAAAACTAAGGAATCAACCATAAAAGGATACCCAACTTTATTCAACTTCTAACCTCAACATCAAAAAGGACCTAAAACAAAATCTAACAGGTTTTAGAGACCCTGCACAACAAAAACAAATTGATTTAAAACAACACTTCAAAAATTTGCTTGTATTTCGGCAAGTGCTCCTACACCATGTGGGCTCCATTTTGAATAAAAAACCCCACATGGATAGATCGATCATCAGTTGGATACCCCCATCAATGGGATTCATCAAATTAAATTTTTATGGAGCCTCTAGGGGCAATCCTGGAAAATCTAGGGATGACATTATTCTAAGAGATCATCAAGGTAATTTCACTAGGGAAATTTGTTCAAGTCTTCCTAATGGCATGAATAATATTGCTAAACTTAATGCTCTATTTTGGACCTAAAATTAGCAATTTAATTATCCATTTCTAATATTTTGATTGAAGGTGACTTCATGATTATGGTGTCTGCTATCTTGAAAGGCCATTCAGAGTCTTGGCATTTGAATTATCTTTTTTCACACATTTTTCAACTTTGGGACAACTTCTCCTCTTAACAAGTGTGATATCCTCGAGTTTTACCTATTATAAACAACTAAGATGCAATAGAAAACACAAAGAAACACCTCAAGATTAGCCTATGGAATTGTTAATACAAAGAGACAAAATGAAAAAGGATTACAAATGATTATACCTTCTCTTTGCAGCTGAAACTCCTTGGTTGGCCCTTTATTTTGGATTACTTTGTATGCTCCTTAGATGGATATTGATGTAGCTAAATGCAAGATTAAGTAGATGGTGGGATGAAAATGCAAATAGCTAAAATGAATGGCTAGATGAGAGAAAATTCTTGTAAAATGATAGCATAAGGTTGCTCAAATGACTAAGTTTTCTCCCTTAATGTCTTAGAGGAGGGGGTATTTATAGAGAAATTTTAATTCTCTAGAGAATTCAATGGTTGAGATTGAGCCACCAAGGTCAAGATGTAGGGCTATGGTGAGTTAAAGACTCACAATCCCTCACATCTTGACATGTGGAATGTGAGATGGCCAAGGATAAGATGATGTGAAAGTGAGGTGGAAGGGAGGTACATGATGTGTAAGAAGGACATGTACCTTGAAAGTACATTGGGGGATGAGAAGAATCTTGGGTGAATAAATGTGAATTAAAAATTCACATGCTTGGAAGAATCCCATGGACAAGACAAGGTTCAAAAAATGGAAGCACTTGTCCACATGTGACTTGATGTGACAATTCAAAGATTCTAGAAGATGCATGGGAAAAGGGGATTCTAGGAGGAATAAAAGTGAATTAAAAATTCACATGGGGAAGAGAGGAGCCTTGGATGAATAAAAAGGAGTTAAAAATTCCTTGGGGGATGGGGAGAGTTGACCGAGGTAGTAATTAGGCTTAACTAATCATTAATTATAAGATAATTAGATGATAATGAGGATTAGAAGCCAACTTACAAAAGTTGGAGGATGTGACACATCATAATCAAGGATTAGGAATGTGCACATCCCTAATGAAGAGATTAGGAGGGTTGATTAAGATTAAGAAAAAGTGATGTGACATGTGAGGAATTAAATAAATGTCATATTTATTTAATCCATTTGATGAAAGGGGGATTAAAGAGATAAGGTATTTAATTACTAACTAAATACCTTAGGGATTTGGAAAAATTAAGGGTATTAATTAAATAATAGTAATATTACTTAATTAATGTAAATAAAAGGATGTTTAGAAAAAAGGGGATAAATTTGGATAAATTAAGTGTCCAAATTTAGGTGTCTACATTAATCTAAGGAGCATACAAAGCAATCCAAAATCAAGGGCCAACCAAGGAGTTTCAGCTACAAAGAGAAGGTATAATCATTTGTAATCCTTTTTCATTTTATCCCTTTGTATTAACAATTCCTTAGGCTAATCTTGAGGTGTTTCTTTGTGTTTTTCCATTGCATCTTAGTTTTTTAGAATAGGTAAAACTCGAGGATATCACACAAAGTAATGCAGTGTTACAAGGAGGAAAACAAACAAGTAGATCAACTTGCAAATAAGGCCATTGATCTAAACTTGCAATAAAAAATTATTTCATATCAAGAATATTTGAAATTGTTGAATTAAATTAATCAAATCTACTTCTTTTGATTCCCAGTTATTTTCTCTTGCTATTATTTCTATTGATTCATTGATTGGCGACCGACATTAATTTTTTTCTTTTGATCAGGAGACTCATTAGGTCCGTTTTTTAAGTTGAAATATGGAAAAAGGAAAAAATACCAAATTTGAAAAGATGGTATGGCATCCTTTACAGAAATATGTGGCATCTTTGATTGAAACATGTGGCATAATATAAAAAGTTGATGTGGCAGTTTTTTCTGAAATATGTGGCATTATTGTTGGAAACATGTGGCATCTTTGACTTAAATATGTAGCATTTGTGATTGTAACATGTGGAAAATATGATTTGGAATTATTCAATTCAAATTTGTGGCATAATTTTTTGAATCATGTTGACTTGTGGGCCCCTCCATATTAATTTAATTTAGGGAATGCCTCCCTTCTTCGGTTAGTATGGGGGAGCTTTGGTGGAAAGATTTAATTTCCTTCTTCTTGAGAAGAATGCTCAGTATGATCCATCCTTCATTCTCAAGACAAGAATTTGGAGGGTAATGGCTCTATGTTTGTCTCCAATCAATAAAACATTCTTTTCTACTTGGGAAAGAATCACTTATTTATCAACATTTCTATATTTGAAATTGACTGAAATATTTCCATTGTCATCTCATTTATTGATACATTGCTATTGGTACTTGAGACCTGTGTGAATGTTTTTGTCACATGTGTTTCTTACATAATTTTTGGATGTTGCTGGGTGTACATGGGCTGCCATCCTTCCTTGGGCTCCTACACCTCGTGGATCTTATGATCCCTATTTCTTTTCATTGCTTCAATGTTGCAGAGGTGGAGTATGATGTGATTTTAAAAGATTACACTTGGGTACATTTGGCATGGATATATCATTGGCACATTAAAATGGGATTCTTTGATTATTGTGTACCACCTTTTGGTTCAATAAGCTTTTGATGGCATTAATTTCTTTTCTTACACTGTTTTCCTTCTTATGTGTGATGGTCCTTTTATATGCCATTTTTAGGTCCTTTGTTCTCACAATTTCTTGGTTTCTTGTCAAAGTTACAATGCAAAATTCATTTAGAGTGGCAGTTTCTTCAAGATATCATGAGCTTAGTGATACTAGACCATTCTGCACAGAAAAATTAAGCCAAACTTGCATCATAGAATGCAAGCTAGTGGAGGACGCAATTTGAACGGTCCTGGGGAATGACTAGTTAGAATTTCACTCTGTCACTCCCACATGAGGTAGCTTCTCGATTTGTTTCAAATTTAATTGATGTCTTGTGGTGTGGTGAGATGGTAAAATTTTTATCCGGCTCTTATTTATTGCCTCATGTTTGTCCTCTCTCTTTACTACATAATTCCCTTGAGGATATGATATATTAAATGGATTTAGTCTTGTTGGAGGTGTTCTTTGTTGGAAATTCATTTTATCTTAGCTCAATGGCTCATGGTTTTCTCAATGGCTACTCTTATGGTTTTATCATAAATTTTCATGGTCTTAAACCCAGGTTGGGTCATACTATTTCCAATATGCTTTTGGACCTTTTTTATGTTGTGTAGTTTCTTATCTGCCATGCTTTGGCAGAGCCTCATTCATCCCTTTATTTTCCTTTGTCAATCGACTTGGCATCATCTGAGGAAAGTGGGATTTACTCCTAAATATAGTTTGGATTCTCTTCTACTTAATTTTTCTTGGAAAGTTCCTATGATGGGGTTTTGTTTCGACACACTATTTGGTGAATTTTGTGATGCATATCATGTTACTCAAGCTTGGTCACTTTAGTTGCTTTTATCCATGGCTTATTTCTCAGCTCTCTGTTACTTGAGTAGGGTCATCTTTGATGCTCATCTTCATAGATCACTTGCTCAGCCATGGCAGAGCGTATTTTTCTTATTTCATCTCCATCTTCAGGTTTTTGGCACCTTTCTTTCTTGGTGAACTTGGTTTCCACTTCATGTCTACCCAATTCTCTTGTTCTACCACTTATCTCATTCATCGGCTTGGTTCTTTTGTCTACCCAATTCTCTTGTTCTACCACTTATCTCATTCATCAGCTTAGTTCTTTTGTCTTTTGTTTTGATTTCATCTCTTATATTGTAATTTTTTTCTTCTGAGTATAGTTTTGACAGTTATGAAATATGCTCATTATGGAAAAAAATTTCTCTTCTCTGCCATATCATTATTATGTCACTTTGTAATCTTCCTTTTATATGATAAAGGTTTTTGGCTATGCCACTTTTATTTAAAAAAAAAACTTAGTTTGCTTCAGTTAGCTTTTAGTATCTTTCTGTTATTTCCTTTAGTTTACTTTAGTTAACGATTGTTTCTTTTTAGAAAAATCATCTTGTAATTCTTTATATAAGGAGTTTTTCCTCTCCTTTGTAAATAAAAAATATCAATTATCAATTATCATTTCATGGTATCAAAGCATAGACTCATTTTGGTAAATTGTTTTAGCAATAAAAATTCGTAGCTAATTACCTAAAGATTTTTTGGAAATTTTCAAAAGTTTTTTTTCAATTTTTTTCTTTTAAAGATAAAAATTGAGGATTTTTGTGAAGAGTTTTTGTGAACTGTTTTTTTGGAAAGCGAAGGGTTTTTGAAGCTAATTTTTGAAGGGTTTGTTGCAAAATATTTTGTGAAGGTTTTCAAGCAAATTTGAGGGTTTCTTTTGCAAGAGATCACTAATTTTTGAAGTGGTTTTTTGTGATTTTTTCAAGGTTGAGTTCATGATTTGATCTAGGCGATCTTGAAGAGTTTTTTTAAGATTTTTTCTAAAAAATATTGCTTTTTTCAGAATTTTTTTTGAAGATTTTTTTTAAAAATATTTCTTTTTTAGAGATTTTGAAGATATTTTCTAAAAAATGGGTATGTGCAGGATCATCATGGAAAAAATAGGCCCTTAAGTGGCAAAAAATTCAGAAAAAATAGAATTAGGAAACTTGACGTAAAAATTTGAATAAGTTATCTATATTATTTCAAAAATATGTAAAAATAGAATTTGTAGCAAATTGAATGTAGTTTCTAAACTAATAGGTTTTTTTAAATCTATTTGTGAAAATTTGAAATTTCAATGCATTAGTACTTAAATTTCAAGGAAAAATAAGAAGTAGGTGTCTATCACGACCACCCTAACCACAATAAAATGATGATATTTTTTTATAAGATTTTAGATATAAGTAGAGGAATCATGTCCAATGTGATGCATATTTTTTGTAATTTTTTCCAAGTAAATAATTAATTATGATTTTTTATTACAACTTTTAAAAGTTAAAAACTGTATGTATAACCACCTTAACTTGGTAAAAACTTCATGAAATTCATTTCTTTTTTTAATCCTATAGTATATGAAGTATAGAATGTGACACATGTTTGATTCAAAAATGTGATACCGTTTGAAAGCTATAGATATTTTTCAATCAGCCTATCAATCAAGACTTTGGTTGTAATTCAAATAGAAAATAAATAATTATTATTTATTAAATTCAAAGTAAAGCATAATTTATATTTGTGGAAAGTTCAGAATCTCCTTTAAAAACCCTTTTCATTTCATCAATTTTGGGTAAAAAAAATCGTCAGCCACAAACCCTACAAAACCCATCATATTGCCACTTTTTGGCCCATCGTGATCCTGCACATACCCAAATCTTGCTTTTTTAGAGTTTTTTGAAGATTTTTTTTGAAAATATTGCTTTTTGAAAAAAATTTGAAGACATTTTCTAAATTTTTTTTGCATTTTTAGCCTCATTTTAGATGATTTTTTAAAAACATGAGAGTTGTGCTAGTTGATTGTTTAGGGTTTAGTGCCATCTGATGACAAACTTTACCTCATTTTTCATGCTTTTGGAAAATAGGAAGGATGGCCCATCTATGCAGTATGATTAGGTGTCTACCTCTTATGCATTGATGGCCAAATGACCAACAGATCATGTCAAATCATCTACATGGTACATCAATTCTAGAGCCTATCAGCATTTTACATTTAGGAGAGATTGGTTCATAGAGTATATGGCTTGCTCTAATTTTTTCATCTTTGGTGGTGGCAAAGAGTATACAGTTGTTGGTAAGGGCAATGTCCAAATCACATCTAGTGGGAGAAATTTAATATTTCTCAATGTATACTATGTGTTAGACATGAAGCTTAATCTGCTCTTGGTGAGTCATATTATGTGACACAGTTTGAATTTGGACATCATTTTGAGTTCACACAAGTGTCAAATTTTTGTTAAGGACTCCAAGAAAATTTTGGTAGTTGGGCTCGAGGATCATGGTTTGTATTGGCTGCTTGATACTAGAGATCCTTTGGAGTATGTGCTAGTTGCAAGGAGTTCATCTATCATCACTCATTGGCATCAATGGTATGGGCATCTCAACATTACCTACCTCTCTCAACTAGCTTGAGAGAATTTGGTAAAAGGCTTACCTAAGACTTAGCAATAGATACATGGTGTTTATGGAGCTTTCCAAGTAGAGAAACAGAATTGTACTCCATTTTCAAATGGAAATTCTTGGAGAGAATTCAAGGTTCTATAGCTAGATCATGCATATGTTTATGGACCATTGAATACTACATCAGTTACTGGTGCTAGGTATTTCCTCTTGTTTGTTGTTGATTTTAGTAGGAAAATGTGGGTGTATTTTCTCAAGGAAAAGTCTCAAGTGTTTAATGAATTTCAAAAGCTTAAGGAATTAGTTGAAAAAGAGTCTAGATGTCAAATCATAACTCTTAGGTCAGATAATGGGGGTGAGTTTTATTCCAACCAGTTCACTGATTTTTTTGCTAAACACGATATTAAGCGTTGTCTTACCACACTCTATACCCCTCAATAGAATGGTCTTGTCAAGTGGATAAATCATATGATCACAGAAATGGCTTGTTGTATGTTGGAGAATAGGAATGTTCCCAAGAATTTTTGGGCTGAGGTAGTGTATACTATAGTATACCTTCTTAACCGGTCTCCCACATAGGCCATCAAGAAGATGACCCTAGACGAAACATGGTCTAGGAGGAAACCAATAATCACTCATCTTAGAGTGTGTGGTTTGACTACATATGTTTGGATTCTAGATGCCTAGAGGACCAAGCTAAAATCCAAATGCCAAAAGTTGATTCTAACAAGATATAGTGACAATCATAAGGCTTATCGGTTGATTGATGTGGACAATGATCATTTGAAATTTAGTAGGAATCTTGTGTTTGATGAGGAAGGTGGGTCCATTTTTCTCTCTTCTCCCATCAAGAATCTTGACACTTAGCCTCTGAAAACTAAGGATTTTGGAGCTAAGCTTTTAGTAACTCCACTTATAGGGAGGGATTTTAATGATTCTAACATTGTGAAATCTCCTAGGTGAGATCCTCTACTAGAAGGGAGGAACTTTGATGATTCTAACATTATGGAATCTCCTAGGAAAGATTTTGTACTAGGAGATTTTCCTTAGAATAACCTAGATCAACATCCAGATGCTATTGTTCTAGATAGACCAAGTCATGATTACTCTCATCTTGATTTGGAAAATGATGCATCTCCTCCTTTCCCTAAGTGGTGGGTGAAGCTCATTGGCGATGTTCATGATGATGAGCTTGTTGAGGGAAGATCATCTAGAGGAAATAGAAAAAAGAACATAGTAAAATTTTCTCTTATGGCCAACATTCAAAGTGGTTATGATCCCCAATAGTATTCAGAGGCCAATGGTAAACCTAAATGGGAATTTCTATGGATTATGAGCATCATAGTCTTTTGAAGAAAAATATGTGGGTCTTGTTAGATCTTCCAATAGGGAAGAACCCATTGGCCACAAATGGGTATACAAGATAAAATACAAGGCTTAGGTGGTCGCTAAGGGGTTCTTGTAGAGAGAAGGTATTGATGATGAGGGAACCTTTTCTCCTACAACAAAGATGAGCACCATCCAGCTTGTCCTATCCATGGAAACACATTCTAGCTAGAAGGTCCACTAGATGGATGTGAAGAGTTCCTTCCTTAATGGAGATTTGGAGGAAGAGGTATACATGATGCAACCTCCTAGTTTTAAGGTTGTAGGAAAAGAACATAAGGTATGTAGATTGTTGAAGGCTCTTTATGGCCTAAAGAAGGCACCCAAGGAATGGTACTTAAATTTTGACAAGTATTTGTTTATAGAAGGGTTTCAGAGGAGTCCCTCATGCAAATTTAAATGTAAAGAACACTAGAAATGATTTCATCCTTCTTGAATCATATATGTGGATGATATCATCATTATTGGTAGTAGGTTACATTTGATTGAATAGATCAAGTCAAATTTTTGTCATGCATTTGAGATGGACTTGGGTCTCCTACACTATTATCTAGGTGTAGAAGTTTGGAAGATAGGTTGTAGTATCTTCATTTCTCAGTCAAAGTATGCTAGGATTTTGCTAGAGAAATTCAAGATGGAAGATTGTAAAATCTCATCCACTCCTATGGAGAAAGGGATGAAACTTTCATCCAAATTAGACTCACCAGTGGTGAATGAGTCTGCATTTAAGAAACAAGTGAGATTCCTCATCTATTTTACTTCCACTAGGCCTAATATCACTTCTTCTATGAGCTACATTTCTCATTTCATGACTTCCCCTAAGGTAGAGCACTAGGTTGCAATGAAGTGAGTGTTGAGATATGTGAAAGGGACACCTAACTTTAGCATCCTGTACAATAGATGCAAAGATCCTAGGCTAGTTGGTTTTACAGAGTCATATTGAGTAGGTTCAGTTGATGGTAGAAATTCCACTTCTAGGTACATTTTCAGTCTTGGTATGGGTGCAATCACATGAACAAGTAAGAAGTAGGAAGTCACTCTTTCCTTGACAAAATCAGAGTATTAGGGAATAGTTAAGGCAACATGTGAGGCAGTATATCTTTGAAGGATGCTTGTTGACATGAAAATGTCTCAAGCAAGGCTTTCACCCTTGTTTTGTAATAATCAAGGTGTGCTAAAGCTTTCCAAGAATCTAGTCTTCCATAAGCAACCAAGCATGTTGAGCTTCATTGTCATTTCATCTGCCAGCTTGTTGAAGATGGACTTGTGATGTTGTAGTATGTTCCAACTAAGGATTAGACTGTAGACATTCTCACCAAGTCTCTCAATCTCGATAAATTTGTAAAATTTTGGGATAAATTTGGTGTAGTTAGTAGAAAAACCATTAAGGGATGGTATTAAAGCATTATTGTAATATTTAATGGTCATCTTAGCTTTTAGTTAATTAGTAGTTTACTTTTAGTTAACTTAGTTTGCTTTAGTTAGCTTTTAGTATCTTTTTGTTATTTTTTTAGTTTTCTTTAGTTAAAGATTATTTCTTTTTAGAAACACCATCTTTTAATTCTTTATATAAGGAGTTTTTCCTCTTGAACCATATATTTTTGGCTCCTTAGGACTCTCTAACTCTTCTAGGGTTTTTCACCTAAAAGCAGAGAGGTGGGCCAAAAATGCTAGTTAGGTTCACTCAAATTATGTTATGTATGATGTTATTTAGTCTAAATGGAATGATCTAAATGCAACTAAGATATGAAATTGATCGAATATCAATGCAAAACCCAAGAAAAAAGTGATGTTTGAAAACACATTGTGTAATGCAACAATGAACTAGAAATGAATGCAAAACTTAACAGAAATGAACCAAACTAAAAGTGTGCACTTGAGATATGGATGAGGACTAGAAATGACTTCTAGAATTTTGTTGATGCTGAAATTTAGGCCTAGTGGGACTCATTTGCCATTCTGGGTGAATTAGTCCCAGTTTTGGAAAACTGTACTAGGGCCCCTTTTAGCCAAATGGGTGTCTGAATCTACAAAAATTTCCAAAAAACATGTACATTGGTACTCATTCACCACTCTAGGAGAATTAGTCCTTTCTAGTTTTTTTGAAAACTCAAAAATGGAATTTGTAGCTTTCGGTCTGCTCAATTTGCACCTCTAGGTACCTAGATCTAAAACCTTGATTTTTGAAGCTGTAAATGACCTTTTGTGTAGATTTTGGCCTTGCAAAAGTGGATATTACTTCATAAATTTTACAACCTAATATTCAATCATGTCCAAGCCATAAATGCACCTAAATATTGCCATGATGATTGAACTTGAATTTTTGTAGAAAATCATGAATATTCTGCCCTTCAAAGTCTGAAAAGTGCTACCTTGGTGACTTAGAATGACAAAACCCTAGATTTCTTGACTTGAGATAGAATAAAAATGATAAATGAAGTTAAGTTATGATTAATTAAGTTTATAAGGTTGTATTTATAGGAAATTCACCTTATTTTCCTATAAATTAGACCCCCAAGGCTGACATGAAGAAAAATTGAATAAAAACCCTAATTTTTCCCACTCATACCCCAACAGTGGCTCAAATGGGACTCATTCACCACTAATGGAAAATGATTCCCACCTAGATGGGACTAATTCACCACTAATTGTGAATGGATCCCACAGGGGCCATTTTTGCTAGCTGGAATGTCAATAAGTAAGAAAATCAGGTTTATATGATGACTATGTTAGGTATTTCATCAAATTATGCCTTAGGATGAAAAATATGGGTTAATAGGGGCCTATTAGTGATGACGTAAAAGTAAATTGGGGCTTGGGACACAAAATTAAATGTGAAAGTGTAATTAAATACACTTTACAACACTAAAATGAGGTCTACACAGCCTAGAAAGGCACAAGAACCAATGTGAATGTGTGAAACAAATTACAACACTAGTTTCACATTAAGTTTAAGTTATAATCCTTCTATATTGATGTGATAATGTTATTAAACTCATTTTATGATGTTTAATTAGGAGAAAAAGGTTCATTAAGTCTAGAAAAGTGTGAAAGCATCTTATAACACTTTACAACACCTTTACAAGATATTGCTAAAAGCATGTTATTCGATTTGCAAAGGTCCAAGACCTAGTGTAGATGCATAAAATGCCTCACAACACCTAAATCAAGGCCTTATTAAGTCCAATTTATCATGAATTAATCCCATGTCAAGCAAAGGGTAATTTTTTCTATGGCACATTTAGCCTCAACTTTAGTGAGAGGATGAACTTGCTTCAAACTCACACTAAAGTAGACATTTAAGAGAGATCCTCATGTACAGATGTAGATGACAAAGAATTACAAAGATCAAAGGAGGTGGTCAAGCCCCCAGGATCAGAGGTTCTAATTCAAACCATCAAGATACAAAATCATGCAATGGCAAGAATGAGGATGAAAATGAAAGGGGTGGATCAATCTTCGATTTTGTGTCCAACTAGTTGTGGATCAGATCTAGGATTTTTTTTTTAGGAAGGAAAAGTGTACTCACTCTGGGGTGATGAAACTCTTGGCTATCCTCTGAGTGAGAAATCCCAAAAGTATGATCACTCTAGGGCCATGGAACTTCTGGTTGTCTGCGGGGTGAGAAATCCCAAAAGGTGAAATGCATACGCTAGTTGGTATGCACTCACAAACACAAAGGTGGCTATGGGTAAAATTCATGCCACTAGATGGGCTTCCTACTCAACCACATCAAATTTATACCTCCTGATAAATTTAATAAGCATCACAAAGAAAAATTCTTTTTGTCATGCCAAAATTTTGTTAAAGGGGATTTTTCTTTGTTCATGCAAGGTCTTCTTCTTAGGGAGCATTGTTGCTTAACATTTCCAAGAGAGGAAAAATCAGGGTTGTCAGATCATTATCCATGGGATGCCTTATTTGCATCAGGCCACTTCAATTGATCATACACTCTTGGAAGGCATCAAACCCAATGACACCACCAAGAAGAGGACACATCACAAGAAAAAGTAAATCATGCCATGAAATTTGCACGAAGATGTTTTCTATGTATGCCCCCACTTTAAAGCGATTGCTACACACTTGTCTGTGAGAAATTGATTTAAAGTAGAAGGAGACATGAGGGCTTACTTGAAAATCCCTATGCCAAGTCATATGTTTACGATAAGCTACTTCATGAAGCAAGGCAGTATGTCACATGCGAGTCAATCTTAAGACATGTCATCCACATCCCAAGCTTGCTCTTATATGTTCATGAAAGGTTAATGATGAGTCAAAAGAGACAATGATAAGTGACATACGAGGACAAGGCTATCAAACCCCTTTCCCCCAATTAGTGCAGGAAAAAGGTGATCCAAGAATGGATGAAAGTGGGTATCAAGGGAAGGAATTAGGTGCTCCCACATAAGGAAGAGCACCACACTTCTTGAGAGGGTGAATGTTATTGTTGTGCAAATTTTTTTATAAAGGGGAGATAAGTATGATGGATTTTTCATGAGTTCATTACATCCATGTGTAGGAGGAAGGTTGTAACCGATACCATAACAATCTTCCAAGTTAGATGAAAGGTGTGTGTGTTTGGGAGAAGGATTGGTTTCTTTACAAGAACACAAATCCTTTTCAATGTGATATGTGGTTGTGTCATGGGGGATGGGAGTTATATTTCCCCCATCACCACCATGGGGTGATTTGGTAGAGCTAAGTTGAGTGAATGCCACAAAAGGTTGTTTGGGTGGAGATTGGGATATTGCACACTCTCCCTTAAAGGTAGGTGTGAAACTCCAATCACTATTAGGGCTTGTGTCTAAAAATGAATCATTTGTATGTGACTCTTTGGACCATGAGGGTGAAATTTTGGAAATGTTATGGAAATGAGGTGTAGAATCTAGCGACCCTAAATTTTCAGGAAAGAGATTTGTTTCAAGTTTTGACCTAGGAGTAAAAGGATTAGGGGAGTTGGAAGTGTTGTGATCAATTGACACAACTTTTCTCATCAACATTAATCATATATATCTTGTTTTTGCATTCAAATTTCATGATACAATGAAGGGTAGATGGGAATCCTTTCATATCATGAATCCATGGTCTCCCTAGGATAAGATTGTATGGAAGGGGTCCTTGCATGATGTGAAGAGAGGTAGGCAACATTACAGGTCCGACCTTAATAGGTAATGTGATCATCTCAAATGGTTGCTTATGAACATTGTTAAAGCCAAGAATATGAACATCATTAAGTTGAATGAGATTTTTTTCCATGCCAAGTTTGTATAGGAGGTCCATGCTACAAACATTAATTTATGATCCATTGTTGATGAGAGTGTGCCTAATTAAAGTTTCATGAATGATCACCTTTATCATCAAGGGGTCATTTTTGCATTGAATCTCAAGTGGGGGTAATTCATGTTTAGGGAATGTGATTTCTAACTAGGTGGATTGAATTGTATGAGAGGAGGATAATTCATGATTCAAATTTATTTAAGATTGTATCTCTTCCTTTTGTATTTGCAATATTTCATGAAAGAGAAGTTTCACTATTGGTGAGAGTTGAATGAGCTCCCATATAGATATATTGTTAGGAGTATATTTAAGATCTTCAACACTAGGCACTTTTTTGAGGAAAAGGTAATGGTGTAGGAGTGTTGTGTAGTCCCCTAGATGTTTGAGTCACTAAGTTACAACTTAGCGGCTGCAAAACATTGTTATGAGTAGATTGCATCATGTATTTCAAGACAACTCAAATTTTTTTGTGTTTTTCACTAATGGAAGGTGACTTAGGAATCTCACTAATTAAAGGAGATCCCACTTGTGTCATCATAACCTCAAAAAATTAGTCTTGATTAGCACAATATGTTAGTGAAGGGGATTCTAATGCCACTTGAGTACCCTCATCTAGGGAAGGTTTAGTGGTTGATGGATATGTGCCAATGTTCATATGTGTTTGCACCATGAGATTCTCCCTAGAAGGAGAGTGTTTAGGAGAACAACAAGCCAAATTTTTTTGACATTCGTAGATTGGTTCTTCTAAAAGAACTTCATCGCAAGTAGGGGAATGATCAATGGTTGAAGATTGTTTTTCAAGAGGGGTTTCCCTAGGTGAAGGGGGACAACTAAGATATTCATGACCTTCATTGATTATGTTGTCTAACATCAAAGTATCTACATTGCAAATAGGAGAGATACTAGAGGAAGAAAAAATGTTGTTGCCATGATCATATAAGGTTGTGTTATATTGGTTGTGAAGGTGTTGTCCACTAAGAGAGGTAAAAGGAGAGAAACAACTAGGATTCTCAAAACTCTCATTAATTGGTTCTTCTACTAAAATATCTTCATCACCAAGAGGAGAGATATTATGAGAAGAACAAGTATGGTCATTAGGAATGGCCCAAGTTGTAGTCTCTTTCACTAAAAAAATCTCATAGGGAGAGGATAGGAAGTGTTTCTTAACATGTCTACATATGCAAGGTACTAGGATTGTTTGAATAAGAATGAAAAGAACATGTAACCATTTCATGCAATGTTTCAACAATAGGAACAATGTATATGCAAAGATACAAAACACTCTTATCCAATATATGCAACACCTTAAGAATGTAAATGATATATATGCAAGAGTGAAAGGGTATGTGTAGGATCATCATGGAAAAAATAGGCCCTTAAGTGGCAAAAAATTAAGAAAAATCAGAGTTAGGAAACTTGACGTAAAAATTTGAATAAGTTATCTATATTATTTCAAAAATATGTAAAAATAGAATTTGTAGCAAATTGAATGTATTTAAATCTAATTGATTTTGGATTTTATTGTGTGGTAGTCTTTTTTCATCAATTTTTTGGATCACACTCAGTGATCCATCATCAAGATAGAGACTCTCATCTTTTTCAAACTCTCTATCCTGATGATGGATCACTAAGTGTGATCCAAAACGTTGATGAAAAAAGACTACCACACAATCAAATCCAGAAGCAATTAGACTTAAATTCATATGGATTGTGGAAATATAATTACATTGATAAATTGAATGTAGTTTCTAAACTACCAGGTTTTTTTGTTTTTAAATAAAATCTATTTGTTGAAATTTTGAAATTTCAATGTAGTAGTACTTAAATTTTAGGGAAAAAACAAGTAGGTGTCTGTTTGACCACCCTAACCACAAGAAAATGATAATAATTTTTTATAAGAATTTAGATATAAGTAGATAACTCATGTCTGAATGTGATGCATAGTTTTTTGTAAAAATTTTCCAATTAAATAATTAATTATGAATTTTTTATTACAACCTTTAAAAAATATAAATAACTCATATGTCTGACCACCTTAACTTGGTCATAACTTCTTGAAATTTAGTGTTTTTTTTTTAATCCTATAGTAGGTGAAGCATAGAATGTGATGCATGTTTCATATTAAAAAAATGTGATATTGTTTGAAAGCTATAGATGTTTTTCAATTAGCCTATCAATCAGGACTTTAGTCATAATTCAAATAGAAAATGAATGATAATTATTTATTAAATTCAAAGTAGAGCATAATTTATATTGGTGGAAAGCTAGAAATCTCCTTTAAAAACTCTTTTTATTTCATCAATTTTGGGTTAAAAAAAAGTCATCAGCCACATACCCATCATATTGCCACTTTTTGGCCCATCATAATCCCGCACATACCCAAAAAGTACTTTTATCAAACTAATGCAAAATTTTATGAATAGAAATATTGTATATGTGAAAGTGAAAAGTACTTTTATCAATGTTATGCAAAATTGTAGAAATGGAAGCATTTTCAGATGTAAGGATGTGTGCAAATGAAGTGATTTGAAGAATGAGTAATCTAAAATGATGTTTTTGAGCTAGATGCATAAAACAAATATTCCAAAAACTTTCCATACTTATACTATATGATACTAGGAGGCTTAGGAAGCACAAAAATGAGGCTTCTAATGCAAGAACAAACAATCAAAAATTTGGACAGGGACTAATTCGCCCAGCATGGCGAATGAGTCCTAGTACTGGTTTTTTGCAAAATTTTTAGAAATTTTGAAGTGTTTTTTATGTGTTTAATGTTGTAAGATGCAGACCTAAGATGGAGATGCAAAATTTTAGAGATTTTTAAGAAAATTGTATGCAAAAATGCAAGTTAAATGCACTTTTTTCTAATACCAAAATTTGAAGCCCTAGATGCAAATTAACCAATGCAACTCTAATGCAAATTCAATGCAAGATAGGATTAGGAGGAAAATGGACTCCAAATCATAAAAAAAGATGTTCAAAAATCGGATTCACCAAAATGGACCATAGATTTTTTGCTCCTTGGGACTCTCTAACTCTTCTAGGGTTGATCAATAATTAAAGGGCTACAAATAATTTGCACTTTACTCTCAACTACAGATTTTATCCCAATCCAACAAAATTACGTGGCTATGAATCTTAACCATTGAATTACGACAAATAAAGTTCACTTATACTTTATCCAGATTCAAGAGACATAAACTAACTATTTAATTATCATAAATAGGAAACTCAAAGAATCAAAATACTTAAAGAATTATGAGACAAAGAAGAAATAGAGAGATCACGCTTGATAACAAAGTTTTCTCAATTTGAGCTACATCTCTAGGTCCGCTTCTCAATGTTGGACCTCTTTATTGATATCTCCAAGCAAAACCCTTCTTACAATATCAAGCTCCAAAAAAAATCGCATAAAACTCCTCAGAATCTCTCACTCTCAATTTTACAATTTTTGGTGTACAAAAACACCTTGTAAATTCTCCTCCAAACACTCTCCAAAGTTTTCTTACAAAGGCATAAGAATTCCCTCCAATGCCTAGTTCTCTCAAAAGCACATGGTTGAAAATCAAACACCTACAACCCCTTTTATACATTAAAAATTGCCTTAATAAGGCTCAACCATCAAAACAAATAAATAACCTTCATCTCCCGTTTATAAGCCCTTATGGGTTTTTATGGTTTTTTTGAAGATTCATTTGTTGGGTTGTTATTAACCATATAATTATTTTTAGTCTTAACAAGTGTTTAAAAGAATCACCACCCCTTATAAACATTAAAATCCTTTTAAATAATGCCTAACCCCCTTAAAAATATAATAATTTGTTGAAATATGAAAAAAGTGGTTAAAGGGGCTAATTTTTTGAAATATAGGTTTACGGGTTTTTCTTCTCTCGTTTTATGGGCAAGGAAAGAGGATTTTAAGGGATAAAATCCCACCAAATCCTCTCTTTTTTTTCTTTTTTTTTTTTAAAAAAACCATACATATTTTTTTTCTTTAATAATTATGGTTTAATATATATTTATGCCAACTCACCACTCTTGCCACATCATCTACCACATCCTTCCAAGTGTCAATTTTCTGTGATGCCATGTCACCACTTTGACCAAGTTTGACTACAACTTTGACTAGTCATAACTTCCACATACGGACTTGGATTTGGTCTGTTTAAAATACGTTGAAAAGCTCTCATCAAGCTCTATGCGATGGAATGAGTAGATAAATGTTCCATGATCACCAATTTTTCCATTTGACCAGCTTTGACCACATGTTGACCAAATTTTGACTGATCATATCTCTCACATATGGTCTCCTTTTGACATGATTCAAATTGTGTCGGGACCGTGTCATCAAACTCTTCAATCTGAGACCACTTATGTTTGATTTTGAGACTATGAAATTTCTAATGTTTTTGGATCCTCCTAGATCATTCCTCCCAATTGAGAAGCTTTTGGACCGCCAAAAGTCTAATTTTATACAACATTTAAGTGGGGGCATTGTTGCCTTACTTGCCCAATATCACCTATCCACCTTGCTGGAATTTTGAACATCTATCCCATCACAACCAAGATGAAAAATGAAATAGCATTGCTGATACAATCAATCATTCCTTCAACTTTATATTCATCAATATTCATTGTTGCATCCACTATCCACGTAGAACTAGCTAATAGAATAATAAGCAACAATACTAAATACAATGATGTGAAAGAGAAAGTATCAATGTGTCAGATCTCCTAAACAAGAACATCATTAGAAAATGAATCATTCAAACCCTCTTTTACCACCTTTGGATAAAGGCTTAAATGTGCTTGCAACTGATCCTCACATTGTGCTATCCATGACACCTTATCATGATTAGAAATTATTCCATCTTCATGCTTAATATCACTATCTATTATAGACATGACGGTTAATCCATTGCTTGCATTCACAATCATCTTCAAACGCCCTGTGTTTACAACAGATCTATCATTCTTCATGTCATGAACTTTCACAATGAATTCAATCCCATCCTTCAACAAATGATACTTGTTATGTTCCCTGTAGAAAATGGCCTTTCTGTCATACAAATAAGGACTTCCCAAATCCATCCCATAGATGTCAAGCAGAATTACATCTAACTCTACCTCATCTATAAACTTGGATGTGATTGCAAATTGAAGTTTACATTGTTTTGACACATGTAATCGAGCATTATCATGCACCCAACCCAATGGATATGGTTTAGGATGAGGTGTTATTTTTAATCACAATTTCCTAACAACTTGTTTAGAGATTAGATTCACCTGTGATCCACTATCTATGAGTGTATCAATCTTATTTTGTTTTGCAACAGCCCTTATATGAAACAATTCATTCCTTTTACTTTCAATAGCTACTTCATTACACTTTATAGAAGAAGCATGGGAACTAGTACTAACAATAAGAATGAACTACCTTTTATACTGTGATCTTGGTTTCATCATCTAAATCAAATCCGAGATCATGCACGATAGTTGCAATCTTTTGCTTACCCTTTTGATCCTTCAACCACTTTGGCTTTTGATCGAGATGCAATTTCCAACATCTTACATCTTTGTGCCCTTCCTTCTTGCAATGTGAGAAATAAGGCTTCTCATCCTCTTTCTTTATAGTAGTTGTTCACTATGATTTCTCTTTCCCTTTCTTACTTCCTTTCTGCTTACTGGATTCCATCAATAGATTGTCATGGCTATTCCTTGAGCTTGTTTCCAAATGGATAGCTTGCACACTAACTTCATCAATGTTAGTTGGATTAAACATAAGTATGGTATTTTTCAAACTCTCACGTAATCCACCTATATACTTTAACAAATTTTCTTGCATGTATAAAGGAATACCCAAAATTAAAGCCCTCTTCCTAAACTCCTGTGTATATTCTTACACACTTTGTCCTTTATCTTGCCTTAATGATTTCCAATTCATCATTGTTGTTTGCATGTGCCCTAATGGATAATTTTTTTTTTAAGTGCAGTTGTAAACTTAAACCAAGAAGAAATGATTTTACCATATCAGCTAATATCTTCCTAAGTCTTAATTTCCCACCAGATTAGCACTATGCCTCCTAGGAAAAGAGTGGCTAACTGGATCTTTGAAGCATCATTAGTGAAATTTTGTACCAAAAAAAAAACTTCAACTTGTTTGATCCAATTGTCAAGTTTCTCTACATCCAATTCTCCATTATATATTGGCAAATCAAATTTAACATCAAGTCTCAACAAAGGCATATTAGATCTAGACTGTACAAGTTGTTTCTTCTTAGAAGAGTTAGATAAAGAGGAAGAAGAGGATGAAGAAGATGAAGAGGATGGAGATGGAGGTTTAGGAGGGTCACTACCACCTCCTACTCCTTTACCTTTGTCATCTTTCAATGAGGGTTCAACTTCCTCCTTTTTGTTCTTGAGTTCCTTTTTTCTCTGTCGCTCTTGCTTCTCTTGGAAAAGAACTTCCACCATAGCCTTCATTTTGAGAAATACTTTCTAGAAATCTTTATCATCAAGATCTGTAGGACTTTGTTTAGTTGTCATCTCTACTCATGGAAAATTCCTTCATTTTTCGATGTTAGGATTGAAATCGATAAGTGCACCTTCTCCTTGCTTCAATTTCAACCTAGTTAACATTCACCACTTGCAATTTTCCTATTAAACTACTCTAATACCAACTTGATATATAATTAAAGGACTACAAATAATTTTCACTTTACTCTCAACTACAAATTTTATCCCGATCCAATAGAATTATGTGGTTATGAATCTTAATCGTTGAATTACGACAAAAAAAGTTCACTTATACTTTATCTAGATTCAAGAGACATAAACTAACTATTTAATTATCATAAATAGGAAACTCAAAGAATCAAAGTACTGAAAGAATTATAAGACAGAGAAGAAATAGAGAGATCATGCTTGATAATGGAGTTCACTCAATTTGAGCTATCTCAGGGTCCACTTCTCAATGTTGGACCACTTTATTGATATTGCCAAGCAAAATTCTTCTTACAATATCAAGCTCCAAAAAAACTCGCATAAAACTCCTCACAATTTCTCACTCTTAATTTTACAATTTTTGGTGTACAAAAACACCTTGTAAATTCTCCTCCAAACACTCTCTGAAGTTTTCTTACAAAGGCATAAAATTCCCTCCAACACCTAATTCTCTCAAAGCACATGGTTGAAAATCAAACACCTACACCCCATTTTATACATAAAAAATTGCCTTAATAAGGCTCAACCATCAAAACAAATAAATAACCTTCATCTCCCATTTACAAGCCCTTATGGGTTTTTATGGCTTTTTTGCAATATTCATTTGTTGGGTTGTTATTAACCATATAATTATTTTTTGGCTTAACAAGTGTTTAAAAGAATCACCACCCCTTATAATAACATTAAAATCATTTAAATAATTCCTAACCCCCTTAAAAATATTATAACTCATTGAAATATGAAAAAAATGGTTAAAGGGATTAATTTGTTGAAATATTGGTTTATGGGTTTTTTTTTCTCTCCTTGTTTTATGGGCAAGGCAAGAGGATTTTAAGGGATAAAATCCCACCAAATCCTCTCTCTTTTTAAATTTATTTTTTTAAAAACCATACGTGTTTTTTTTCTTTAATAATTATGGTTTAATATATATTTATGCCAACTCACCACTCCTACCACATCATTTGCCACGACCTTCCAAGTGTCAATTTTTGGTGATGCCACATCACCACTTTGACCAAGTTTGACCACAACTTTGATTGGTCATAACTTCCACATACTGACTCAGATTTGGTCTGTTTAAAATGTATTGGAAAGCTCTCATCGAGCTCTATGTGATGGAACTAGTAGAGAAATGTTTCATGTTCATCAATCTTTCTATTTGACCCGCTTTGACCACATGTTGACCAAATTTTGACCCAGCATATCTCTCACATATGGTATCCTTTTGATGTGATTCAAATTGCATTAGGACCATATCAGCAAGCTCTTCAATCTGAGACCACTTTCGTCTAATTTTGAGATTGTGAAATTTTTGAGGTTTTTGGATCCTCCTAGATCAAGGCTTTTTCACCTAAAAGGAGCTCGAGGTAGGCCAAAAATGCTAGCTAGGTTCACTAAAATTATGTTATGTGTGATGTTATTTGGGACTATAAAAATCTGATGTTCTTACATATGTTTTCACTCATAAATTTCCAGATTTGGTCCTACAGTATGCATATTTCATCTACAGTCTGCCCTTTTTCCCCTCTAAGCTCATCCGTGTTTGCATTTTCCACATTTGGTCCTTATCGGTGTAGGTTCATTTTTGTCTCCCTGATCAATTTTGCATTTTCTGCTTGCATGACTCTATGTTGCCTATCGGCAAAACTCATTTGATGTCGCAATGAATGAAGTTTGTATGTAGGCGGCGTTCGGCGAGACCTTTGTATTGTCACAACAATTGGCATTTGTTTGTGCTTGGTTATCGGCATAATATCCATGTTGTTTTGGTGACAATGGAGACATCTATTGGCATAATTTTTGGCTATCGGGGTAGTGTCTCACCAAATTCTGTATGTCTCCCCGACTATGCTTGTGGTGGTTCGTCGGCATAGGCATGAGTTTGCAGCGGGAGGTCATAGCGAAAGGGTCAGGTCTTGCCGACAATGTTTAGTGAATGGATTTCTTTCGAAGTGAGATCTATTTTCTCTTGGTGAACAAAGGGCTTGCTTGGGGTGACTTTCGGTGAAACATGAGCACTCTACATGACATTTCCCCGACATCAATATGTCTTGCCGATACACAAAACTAAAGATACATCTCAGTGAGAGTCAAGGCTTTCAAGGGGATGTCTCGGCGAGTGACCTTCAATCTCGCTAATAGCACGATGAGGACTCTATCAGTAAGAAACATCCTGTGTCTCAGTGAATGGAAAGCACATAAGGAAAATCATATCAATAACACTTGGGGTGTTCTACAAGAGGTCTTCCCGATATCATAGAGCTATAGCGAAACACAAAGGAACAAGGGGATGCTTCTTGTCTTCGGTGTAACAAGCAGAATCTTACAATGACATACAGTTTGATCACAAAGCTCTCGATGACACATATTGAAATCCTTATGTCATCCACCTGACGGTCGACAGTCACGGCGAATACGGGCACAGTGAGCGTAGGGCATGTAACGAGTGAATTGCCTTCGGCATGACTATCTATTGTGTCTCACCGACTGTTCACTGGTGAAAATAGAATTTCAAACTGTTGTGGCTGACATGTTTCTGCTTGGTTGAACGTTGCTTGCCAGCTCGATTGGAGCCTAAATTTTGTGCTAGGCTGACATGTGATCTCATTATGATATTTTCTTCAAATGCTTGTGTATAAATAGGCATTTTGGAAATTGTAATAGGAACCAGTTATCAGTTATTCGATACAGTAGGCAAATTGTATGGATACAAAAGAGTAAATTTATCAAATCAGAGGCTGTGATGCATGTTCTAAAATGGAGGAATTTATGAATGTCAATTGATGTTGCTACACATGTTTGGTATTAGTTATCTATTGAAATTGATAAAAGAATTGCTAAGTTGTCTCCAAGATGGATTCTTTCTGATTGTTTAAATTGATATGACAAGTTTGTATTCAATTTATCAATGCACATTTGTTGCACTTGTGTGATTGATTGATTGATTCTTTCAAGTAAAGACTAAATCCTTTTATTTAATCATAGTAATCAGAGAGATTCAATTGGATTATTCAAGTAGAGCTTAGTAGTCACATTCTTGCATGTTTATACAAGTTGTAAACATAATATATGCCAGATAATTTGAATCTTCTCAGAGAAGTGTTGCTCATCTTGATCTCATTTGACTCCGCATACCCAATAAGGCACTAGTCTCTGCACTTCACCATTTGAACTTATTTATTTTTCTTTACATCTGTTAATTAAGCATTTATTTTAGGATTCAGATCAGAATATTGTTACTATTTTCAAGTTGGATTTCATTTGTTCATCTCCCATTGCCATTGTGAACAAATTGTTTTAAGAAGATAATCACAAGTTGAGTCTGCACCGTTTAGAGAGGTACACCCACCTAGGTTTTGTAGCACCTAAAGAATAGAAGGTTGAATTTGTTTAACCTTGTTTGTTACCCTAAAGCGTATCAAGAGATTGGTAGCCTCTTGAGGCATCTTGCCTACATTTTTAAGAGCTGAAAATTTGGAAACTCTACTGGGGAGTAAATTCAGAATCAAGGCCTTAATCATAGAGTCAGGAACTATTTACAGACTCTGCTGGGAATAAGAAACATGAAGTATTTTCTCATTTTTAGTTAAAAGTGAGTGGCGAATCTGACAGAAATTTTACAGTTGTTCATCATGAATGGAAGAATATCTTAGTACAAGGGAGGTCATATTGGAGCCCCTGCTGGTAGTAGTAAGTGGATACACAAAGATGACAGAGCTAATAAAGGAAAGAGGATCAATGAGGACATGTGAATAATAGGTAAAGGCAAAGCACCAAGAGCACATTGTGGAACATATAATTGCTATGATACATGGAGAGATGATTCAAGCGCTGAGCCTTGTACACTAGAAGATCAAAGAAATCATTTTTCTTCTCTCAATCCTCAGAAACAGGTTGAGTTTGAAGCTAGACTTGAGCCTGAACAAATTAGAATTCAGCATGAGTATGATCAGAAGATGGAAAATGATCAAAACCAGATTAATGAGAATATGATTTCTCAAACTGATTATAAATCTTTGACTTATGAGGAATTCAAAGCACGGTTTGAATCTTAGAAGAAGGATAGAGAAGAACAAGAAAAGGCCTGAATGATACAAGCAATGAAAGAATTTGAATTGCAAAAAAATTAGAACATTGCCCAAACAACTGATTGCCCCCCAAATTATGTGCCACCTCATAAGCTGGGAAATCATGGTGTAGGGCCTTCTAGTCCACGTGTGTCTCCTCACCATTAGATGAGAAATCATCACAAGTAGCTAAATCATTTGCCTCGTATGCCCACACAACATACGAATGTGCATCCACCTCTTGGTCAACATTACATCCCACAGCATAATGCACAGTACAATAATCCCATGCATCAGCAATAATGCTCACCTATTCCTCCCCCTCATCAGTATACAACAACGATCAGGCAGTTTGATTTAGCAGGTTTTTAGTTGTACCCTTACCCAATGGATGGAAATTGGAGGGGTATGGTGCCCAAATTCATAGGAAGTAATGCAATCACAGCTGAAGAACATTTGAAAAGTTTCAATGTTTTCATCCAAGATATAGATGTGCCATATGAAGATTTACACATGAAGCTTTTTATGATGTCACTTCTTGAAGATGCTAGGGATTGGTTCAACAGCTTGCCAACCTTCTCAATTAATTCTCTTCAAGTATTCCAAGATTGATTCCTAGAGTAGTATGGGAATCTAAATGCACCAGATGCAGCTCTTCACGAATTGATGTGAATTCAGAAAAATCAAAATAAATCAGTTTATGATTTCAATCGAAGATTTAACAAATTGTAGACTAAGGTACCTCCTAGATCAAGGTTGTCAGATTCTGTAGCTTTAAGTGTTTACTTAAATGCATTGTATCCCAAAATAGGATACGAATTGAGAAATAGATTCCTGAGAGATTTGGCTGAAGCACAGAAGATAGCACTGACAATTGAAAACAACAAGAAGGTTGTTGGTATAATTAGTAAAAGAGACAACCCGAGGCCTCCTCAACAAAGCAATAATTATCAGTACAGACAAGAGAATACATACAGAAATGAAAATAGAAATGAAAGGCCAAGGTTGCATGATATTCCTTACAATACAAAATGGAAATATGGGAAACCTATAAATTCTAGGCCTATAAACAAAGAGACTCCTGATCCATTGAGCAAAAAGGGAACTTACATGGTCAGTAATAATTACTTATGTGAAGTTTGTAATCAGCCACATTCTTTGGACTATTGTGTTGTAGCTCAAAAGATGCAAGAAGAGGGAATGTTGATGGAGAATAATGGAGAAGATCACAAGGTTTATTTGACTTCAAATACTTTTTACCATGCTGAAGAAGGATACTCATCTTCAGAGGATGAAGGCTATGAGTATGATGTTTCAAATCAGAAGTATAATGTCCATATGGCTGAACAACAGATCTTTTATGATTCTGATGAAGACTACACAGAACCACATCTTGTTGAAATTCCTGTTTAGTGCAATGTAAGGAGACTCACTAAAGATGAAATGGAAAGAATAACTATTGCTGCAGTTGAGGAAGCAAGGAGTAAGTACTGGTTGAGAAACAAAAAGGTAAATGAGCTAGATGGAGTTCTAGGGGGAATTTTTGTAAAAGATTAAAAGACAACAAAAGGGACTATGAAGAAGCCAGAAAAGAGGCAGCTCGATAAAAATGAACAAAAGCCAGAACTGAAAAGGACTGTTAAGGTGGAGAGCTCTTCTTTTGACTTCACTCAGGCGTTATCCCACATAAAAATGTATGTTCCACTACTTGAATTGATGAAAATTAAGGAGTATAGAGATAATGTTGTTCAATTGATTACAAATGGGAATGAAAAACATATGAATTCTGAAGAAGTCAATAGGCAGGAAAAGATTAAAAAATCAGAGGTCTGTTTGGGTGATGTTTTAACAACCTCCCCACAAATGGATCCATTCTTCACCACATTGCTTATAAATAATAAATTGTTGAGGAACTACATGATAGATTTTGGTGCTGCTATAAATATTATGTCAGTAGGTGTTATGAAGCAGATGTGCTTGTGTGTTGATACATATGAAGGGAAGTGTTATGCAATGGATAACAGACCTGTACCTGTGGTAGGCATTATGAGAGGTGTTGAAGTCAAACTAGCTACTTATCCACAGGTGGCTTATAATATAGATATAATAGTCATTGATACTCCTTAGTTTGGGATGCTTCTGTCAAGGCAGTAGACAATTGATGTTGGTGGAAATGTTCAATTTGATCTGTCTTATGCTACAATACCAGTGAATGGTCAGGAAATCAAGTTGTATAGAGAGCCAAGAATGAACCAGCTTGTTGATTATGTGCCTCAAGATCAGATCAATTGTTTCTGTGATGCTAATCTTGGAAATTTTAAGATTGAACCAGCTCATCCAGAATTAACTAATAGTGATCCAATTGAAAAGCATGTGGCACAAAGCTGCAATGAAGTATGGAAGATGTATTTCGATGGAGCATGTATCCAAGAAGGTAATGGCACTGGGATTGTTTTTGTTTCCCTTGAAGGTATTACTTTTAAATATTCATTCTTGTTGGCATTTGAATGTACAAACAATGTGGTAGAGTATGAAGCTTTATTGACAGGTTTGAACATAGCTGTGAAACACAAGATTAAGTTGCTAACTGTTCTTGGTGGTTCTGAGTTGGTTGTTTCACAAATTAAATCCAAGTATGTAGCAAAGCACAAAAGGTTAAAGCAATATAGGAATGTTGCATGGGACACAATTGAGTTATTTGATTCCTTCTCAATTGAGTGGATTGACAGATCAAAAAACATAATGGCTGATTTTTTAGCAAATGTGGCGCTAAAGAGAGATGATACCACATTGGTTGGGGTATCTCAGATTGAGTTCAAGACAAGGCCTGTTGTTCCTGACAACATTTATAGTTGGCAAGTCTTTAATGATGATACTGACCTGCTGAATTTTCTTCATTGTATAGATCAATATGAAGCACAGGAAATTGATTTCAATGCTTTTTTTGAAGATGTAGATGGGAAGAAAACGGTGTTTGGAAAGGAAATATTACAGCTCAAAATGCATAAGCTTCCAAAAGGCTTAGTGGCACTAGAAAGGGTGTATGATGGAAATAATCGATGCCTTATGAGGCAAACACCAGTCAGAAAGGAAGATGTTGAAGAAATTAACTTGGGGACTGAAACAGCACCAAGAAAGGTGTACATTGGGAAGAAGATAAGCCCTACAATTAGAAAAATGTTGATAGAATTGTTGAGAAAGTACAAGCATGTTTTTGTGTGGTCTTATGAAGATCTGAAGGCATACAGGAAGGATTTATTTCAGCATGAAATACCATTGAGACCAAACACCAAGCCTTTTAGACAGAAGCAAAGGCCTATAAATCCAACATTAGAGCATAAGATGCAGGAAGAATTGACAAAGCTCAGAGAAGGAGGAATTATCAAACCAATCATACATTCAACATGGGTTTCAAATCTGGTTCTTGTGAGAAAGAAGAATGGTGATATCAGATTATTTGTGGACTTTAGGAATTTAAATATGGCCTCTCTCAAAGATAATTATCCTCTACCCAATATGGAGGCTATATTGCATAAGGTGACAGGGTGTGAGTTATTGTCTATGATGGATGGGTTTTTTGGATACAATCAAGTTAAAGTCAAGGAATCTAAGCAATACAAGACAACATTCACTACTCCTTGGGGAACATAGGTATACATAAGAATGCAATTTGGTCTCACTAATGCTAAAGCCACTTTTCAACAGGCTATGGATGTAGCATTTGCTGATTTGATTAATGTTATCATGGTGGTGTATCAAGATGACCTGACTGCTTATTCAAAAAGGGTTGAGGATCATGTGCAACATCTGGAAAAGGTATTTATTAAAGCTCTTGAATACGGTATTAGTTTAAATCCAAAGAAGAGTCATTTTGTAGTCACTGAAGGTAAGCTCTTAGATCATATCATTTCAAAAGAGGGAATTAGAATAGATCTTGAGAGGGTTGAAGCTATTGATAAAATTCCTATTCCCAAAACTGTCAAGGCAATATAGTCATTCTTTGGAAAAACTAATTTTGTTAGGAGATTTGTTTCTAATTTTGTTGAGATCATTAAGCCCATATCAAAAATGTTGAAGAAAGGACAAAAAGTGGAATGGACTACTGAGCTTTAGATGCTTTCATGTCTATCAAAAAGGCTATCAAAGAGGGTCTTGTTCTTAAATCTCTAGATTTTACAAAGCCCTTTCAAATATTTTCATTTGCTTCAATGCATACTATTGCTGCTGTTATGTTACAAAAAAATGATGATGGTAATGAACAGCCTATGTCTTTCTTTAGTAAATCATTATAGGGGTCTAAATTGAAATATGACATAATGGAAAAATAGGCATTTGCATTAGTGAAGGCTACTAAAGCATTCAAACCATATCTAGTTGGAGCAAAAGTGATTGCTTATGTCCCTCAAGCAGTTGTCAAAGACATTTTAACACAATCTGAAGTTACAGGGAAAAGATGAAGATGGATCAATAGGATTCAAGAATTTGACATGGAGATACAGATCACTAAGCTAGTAAGAGGTCAAGGCTTGGATAAGCTGATGGTAGAATCAAATATTGAAGCAAGTCAAGTATGTAATGTAGAAGAAGGAATTGCAATTGCAAGCATTGAGCACACTCCTTGGTATACTGATGTTATGCATTATCTTAAATACATGAAGTGTCCAGATGGATTGAGTGATAATAAGAGGAGAAGTTTGAAGTTGCAAGCATCCAAATATGTTTTTATGGATGGCGATCTATTTTGGAAAAACAGGGATGGCATATTGTTGTTATGTTTGGATGAGTCATAGGCTGAGCATGTTTTGAAGGAAATGCATGAAGGAGTTTGTGGAGATCATTATTCCACAAAGACAACTACATAAAAAATTCTCAGGGCTGGGTATTTTTGGCCAAAGGTTTTTAATGATTCTTTTACACATGTGAGAAAATGTGAAGCTTGCCAAAAGTTTTCTGGAAGATTGAAGTATCAAGATGCTTTGCCACTTCGACCTTTGCAGGCTAATGCCCCTTTTCATCAATGGGGAATTGATTTCATTGGAGAGATACAAGAGAAGTCAAGTGTACATAGATGGATACTAGTTTCCACTGATTATTTTACAAAATGGGTGGAGGCAATCCCAACCAAGCAGGCTATAAGTAAAGTTGTAAAAAATTTCTTGATGGACAACATTATCACCAGATTTGGTACACCATTGAGGATAATCACAGACAATGGGATGTGCTTCAAGTTAGATAAATTCAAAAGCTTCTATGATAAGTATGGCATTACTATTTCTTATGTAGCCCCTTACCATCCACAAGCTAATGGACAAGTAGAGTCTAGCAATAAAAGTCTTTTGAAGATTATAAGGAGAATGCTAGGGCAGAATAAGAAAGTTTGGGATTCGAAGTTAAGATTGGTTGTTTGGGCTGATAGGATTACAATAAAAAAGGAAGTTGGGAAATATCCATTTGAATTAGTGTATGGTACACAGGCTAGAATGCCTTTGCAGAATTTGTTGCTAGTCTACAAGTTTGTCTTACAGGAAGATTTGGAAGTCCCTGAGCCTATGGAAGATAGAATGGAACAACTTGCTAAGCTTGATGAAGTAAGGAGAGAGGCCCAAAGTCATAACGTGAAGTTATAGACACAGATGAAGTATATTTTTGACAAGAAGGAAAAGGATAGAAAATTTGAAGAGAATGATTTAGTGTTGATGTGGAATGCAAGATGCCAGGAGAAAGGCAAGCATGGTAAATTTGAAGCTCTTTGGCTAGGACCTTTTGTTGTTATTGGAAAGAAGGGTGAAGACTCATACTATTTACAGAATATGGCTGGTGAAGATTAGGAATTTCCTATTCATGGGAAATTCTTGAAGAAATTTTTCTCTTGAGCAACACAGAGGATTGAGGGTTTCCAGTGCATGGGCAACTCTTGTGTATCCTCTTTAAAATTATTTTCCATGCACAGTAGTCTAGGATTCTGTCATTATCCATTTCACTGTCATTTTCCATTCATCTTCCACTTTGCATGCATTTCCATTATCATTCATTCCATTGCTGCTCACTGGTTCCTTATTTTATGTCTGGTCTGCTCACCTAAAGATTCTGGATCCTTGCAATAATCTCACTATCATTCATCCCCAGACGGAGCCACTGTTGGGACTGTAAAAATATGATGTTTTTACATATGTTTTCACTCATAAATTTCCATATTTGGTCCTATATTATGCATATTTCATCTACAGTCTACCCTTTTTCCCCTCTAAGCTCATCTGTGTTTGCATTTTCAACACTTTGGTCCTTATCGGTGTAGGTTCATTTTTGTCTCCCAATTAATTTTGCATTTTTTGCTTGCATGATTCTATGTTGCCTATCAGCAAGACTCATTTGATGTCACAATGATTGAATTTTGTATGCAGGTGGTGTTCGACAGGACCTTTCTATTATCATGGTGATTGGCATTTGTTTGTGCTTGGTTATCGGCATAATATCCATGCTGTTTTGGCAAAAATGGAGACATCTATCGACATAGGTTTTGGCTATCGGGGTAGTATCTTATCTAATTCTGTATGTCTCCCCAACTATGCTTGTGGTGGTTCATCAGCATAGGCATGAGTTTGCGGTAGGAGGTCATAGTGAAAGGGTCGGGTCTTGCTGACAATGTTTAGTGAATGGATTTCTTTTCAGAGTGAGATCTGTTTTCTCTTGACGAACAAAGGGCTTGCTTGGGGTGACTTTCGGTGAAACATGAGCACTCTACATGACATTTCCCCGACATCAATATGTCTTGCCGATACACAAAACTAAAGATACATCTCAGTGAGAGTCAGGGCTTTCGAGGGGATGTCTCGGTGAGTGACCTTTAGTCTCGCCGATAGCACGATGAGGACTTTGTCAGTAAGAAATGTCTTGGGTCTCAGCAAATGGAAAGCACATAAGGAAAACCATATCAGTAACATTTGGGGTGTTCTGCAAGAGGTCTTCCTGATATCATAGAGCTACAACGAAACGCAAAGGAACAAGGGGATGCTTCTTGTCTTTGATGTAACAAGAAGAATCTTATAGTGACATACAGTTTGATCATGAAGCTCTCAATGACACATATTGAAATCCTTATGGCATCTCCCCGACGATTGACAGTCATGGTGAATGTGAGCACAGTGAGCACAGGGGTTGTAACGAGTGAATTTCCTTCGGCATGACTATCTGTTGTGTCTCACCGACTATTCACTAGTGAAAACTTAATTTCAAAATGTTATGGCCGACATGTTTCTGCTTGGTTGATTGTTGCTTGCTAGCTTGATTGGAGCCTAAATTTTGTGCTGGGCCAACATGTGATCTCATTATGATGTTTTCTTCAAATTCTTGTGTATAAATAGGCATTTTGGAAATTGTAATAGGAACCAGTTATCAGTTATTCGATAATGTAGGAAAATTGTATGGATATAGAATAGTAAATTTATCAAATCAGAGGCTCTGATGAATGTTCTAAAATGGAGGTAAAATGGAGGTATTTATGAATATCAATTGATGTTGCTGCACATGTCTGGTATTAGTTATCTATTGAAATTAATAAAAGAATTGCTAAGTTGTCTCCAAGATGGATTCTTTCTGATTGTTTAAATTGATATGACAAGTTTGTATTCAATTTATCAGTGCACATTTGTTGCACTTGTGTGATCGATTGATTGGTTCTTTCAAGTAAAGACTAAATCCTTTTAGTCAATCACAATAATCAGAGAGATTCAATTGGATTATTCAAGTAGAGCTTAGTAGTCACATTCTTGCATGTTTATACAAGTTGTAAACATAATATATGCCAGATAATTTGAATGTTCTCAGAGAAGTGTTGCTCATCTTGATCTCATTTGACTCTGCATACCCAATAAGGCACTAGTCTTTGTACTTCACCATTTGAACTTATTCATTTTTCTTTACATCTATTAATTGAGCATTTATTTTAGGATTCAGATCAGAATATTGTTACTATTTTCAAGTTGGATTTCATTTGTTCATCTCCCATTGCCATTGTGAACAAATTGCTTTAAGAATATAATCACAAGTTGAGTCTGGACCGTTTAGAGAGGTACACCCACCCAGGTTTTGCAGCACCTAAAGAGTAGAAGGTTGAATTCTTTTAACCTTGTCTATTACCCTGAAGCGTATCAAGAGATTGGCAGCCTCTTGAGGCATCTTGCTTGCATTTTTGAGAGCTAACAAGGTAGGCCAAAAATGCTAGATAGTTTCGCTAAAATTATGTTATGTGTGATGTTATTTAGACTAAATGGAATCATCTAAGTACAACTAAGCTATGAAATTGATCGAATATGAATGCAAAACCCAAGAAACAAGTGATGTTTGTAAACACATTGTGTAATGCAATAATGAACTAGAAATGAATGCAAAACTTAACAAAAATGAACCAAACTGAAAGTGTGCACCTGAGATATGGATGAGGACTAAAAATGACTTCTAGAATGTGGTTAATTCTAAAATTTAGGCCTGGTGGGACTCATTCACCATTTTGGGTGAATCAGTCCCAATTTTGGAAAACTGTACTAAGGCCAGTTTTAGCCAAATGGGTGTCTGAATCTACAAAAATCTCTAGAAAAAATGTACAATGGAACTCATTTTCCACTCTAGGTGAATTAGTCCATTATGGTTTTTTCAAAAAACTCAAAAATGGAATATGTAGCTTTTGGTCTGCTCAATCTGTACCTCTAGGTACGTAGATCTGAAACCTTGATTTCTAAAGCTATAAATGACCTTTTGTGTAGATTTTGGCCTTGCAAAAGTGGAGATGACTTCAACAAGTTTTCAACCTAATCTTCAATCATGTCCAAGCCATCCATCCACTTGAATCTTGCCATGATGATTGAACTTGAATGTCTGTAGTAGAACATGAAGATTCTACCCTTGAATGTTTGAAAAGTGCTACCTTGGTGACTTATAATGACAAAACTCTCGATTTCTTGACTTGACATGGAAGAAAAATGATGAATGAAGTTAATTTATGATGAATTAGGTTTAGAAGGTTGTATTTATAGGCAATACACCTTATTTTCCTATATATTGGACCCCCAAGGCCAACATGAAGAAAAATTGAATAAAAACCCTAATTTTTCTCCCTCATACCCTGAAAATGGCTCAAATGGAACTCATTCACCACTAATGGTGAATGGGTCCCACCTAGATGATACTAATTTTCCACTAATGGAAAATCGGTCCCACAGGGGCCATTTTTGCTAGCTAGAATGTTGAGAAGTTAGAAAATTAGGTTTATATGATGACTATGTCGAGTATTTCATCAGATTATTCCTCAGGATGCACAATATGGGTTAATAGGGGAATAATAGTGATGAAGTAAGATTGAATTGGGGTTTGGGACACAAAATTCAATGTGAAATTGTAATTAAATACACTTTACAACACTAAAATGAGGTCTACACAGCCTAGAAAGGAACAAGAACCAATGTGAATGTGAAACAAATTACAACACTATTTTAACATTAAGTTTAAGTTGTAAGCCTTCTAGATTGATGTGATAAGGTTATTAAAATCATTTTATAATGTTGAACTAGGAGAAAAAGGTTCATTAGGTCTAGAAAAGTGTGAAATCATCTTACAACATCTTTACAAGACGTCATTAAAAGCATGTTATTCTATTTGAAAGGGTCCAATACCTAGTGCAGATGTATAAAATACCTCACAACACCTGAATCAAGGCCTTATTAAGTCTAATTTATTGTGAATTAATTCCATGTCAAGCAAAGGGTACTTTTTTCCATGGCACACCTCTCCTTTATAAATAAGGAATATCAAATATCAATTATCATTTCAAATTTTAGATCCCCAACTTGGGATATGACCCATTATGGAGGAGTTACAAGTCAAATATGCTATCTATTATTAGTACAAAGGGTTATTTTTTCTATTCATGAATCATTAGGAGTTACACTTACTATTCTTAGATGAGCATATTCATTTTTTATGTGATATTTTTTTAAATTTTTCCAATGCTTAATGGTTCATTATTTTGGGAAACTATTTATGTTATTGCTCTCTTAGTTTTCTATAATTTTAAGGCATGAGATAGTAGTTTTATCAATTATTTTATAGATACTCAGGTGCTACTAGATTGAAGATGCAGAAGGGAAGGAATATTGTTGCATTGTACTCTTGTTTTAGAGATAGTATAGTCTTGACCCTTATCCTCGGTGGATTTTTTTTCCAAACAAGTTTCTTCATGTACATACTATGTTATGTGATGTTTTCATGGTGATAGATAAATTTCTTTTTTTATTATTTTACATGATCATATCTCTATTTTGACATTAAATCACTTCAAATTAGATTTATTATTTAATTTGTCATTTCTATATCATGGTAGCTTTCCTTCATTTCTAACATGATTGTTTGTGCTTGGATGTATACTACTTATCTAAAATTTGATCTCAATATAATTATAAAATAATTCCTAAACCCCTGACTTTGCACTCTAAATTAATAAAATACTTTATTATATTTAAATTATTTAAGCTTGCAAGTTGTGGGTATGTCCTAAGAGATTCCCTAATCCAACTCAAGTACATGCCTATAGATTTTTAATAGTTCTAGAGATAGTTAAAACTTTATTGAATACAATAAATATTAAAATATTAATAGGTATATAATATTCTTGTGTGGCAACAAAAATTGTATATTTTCTTGCTTGTTTAGGTCCTCCTTGTTAAAATTAAGCTCAATGATGCCTTTATTTAGTGTTGTAATATGTTTGACACATTCACATTAGGTCTTGGGATCTTGTAAACTACATAGATTTAAATTGTACCTTGTTAAGGTGTTGTAAAGTGTTAACACACTTTCATGATTTTCTAGGGTTTTATTAAATAATTGGGCTTTATGCTTTAATTGGCCTTATTTTGCATCCACAAGCCTTAATTAATCCATCTTTTTGAGGATAATCCTGACATAAACCGACATCCAATCATGATTCAGATGTTTTCACATTGTGCATGACCTAGATTCAATGATCTGGGACTCATACACCACCTTGGGAGTATGAATCCCACCTAGGCTTTGGGGCACCAATCTGGATTCTGCATCATCTTAGGAATTTTTGAAAAATGTGTCCCATTGATGAGGGCACAGCCTGAGACATAGAAAATAACCCACAAACAAGTGAATAATTTTATTATTCAAAAAATGGACCTTCTTACATGCCGAGGATCTCATATCCCCAAGTTCTACAACACATGCAAGTTACAGAAAGCTATGGAATAACCCTTTCGCAATATGCGAGCTTGTCCTCAAAAAGCTACCCAAAAATTAGAAACCCCTTATAAATAGAGCTCCTATTTAGTTTGGAGCCAAAACAACATTCAAATTTGAGTTTAGGTGGTTTGGTGTCGAAAATTACAACTTGAAGTTCAAATTTCAAAACAACATTTGCAATTGTATCTTCTAGAAAGTGCGCCAACTTCCCGGGGCCATAACTTTTGATCCGGGACTCTGATTCACAAACCGTTTGAACTGTTGGAAAGGTCTCAAAGTCAATGATGCACTCAAAATCAACTATGCCAATTTCAAAAAGTTTTGGGCCTATTCCAGGAACTCTAAGTGCCTCAAATCTAACTCAGAAGATTTTTAGGTGCAAATCTGGGAAACTAAAACTGCAATATCTTTCAATCCAGGAATAGAAAATAAAAATCATAAGTTGGGAATTTCATTATGACGAAAAGGGTATCCAAAAATGTAAAAACATCTAAAAATTGAGAAACTTGAAATTTAACTATTTTTGGGTGATGCAAGATTGCCCTTACACCACTGGATGCTCTTGCATCAGACACCCTGGGTAATTTGAGAAGTGACCCCGTCATGTCTCAGATGGTTGAGGAAAACCCAACCAGTCAACCACTACCTTAGATAGCTAGGATGAATCTTCCATAGGCCTTCCTCTCCATTTCACTAGATGTTCGTCATACTACTTGTTTCTAGTACTCCTTCCCACACGACTATCCAAGATTGCTTCAATCTCCTCCATTTTTGAAGTAGGTGTTGGAATTCCATACTGCCCTATTGCTGGTGCTTCCTCTGCTCCACCTTCATGATACTCTGTCAAATCTAAAATGTTGAACACAGGGGAAATTTTGATTCCATTAGGAAACTCTACCTCATATGCATTCCCTAAATCATATTTCTTCAAAATCTTATAGGGACCGAATTTCTTCATCTTCAATTTGTTATAGGTTCCCATGGGAAACCTTTCTTTCCTCAAGTGAACCATTACTTCATCACCAATTTGAAACTCCTTATTCCTCCTTTTCTGATCTACCTTAGCCTTATATTGCATATTCATCTTATTAATGTGTTCTCATACCTTCTCATGTATATTCTTGATGTGCTATGCAAAATCTTCAGCTTCAACACTTATCTTCTTCTCTTGGTCCATCTTCCTCAATTTTGGAGTTGTTCGGGGGCTACCTCCATACACAATCTGGAACGGTGATCTACCAATGCTTATGTTGACAAAATTGTTGTAAGAAAATTATGCCTGGGGTAAGATCAAGTCCCATCCCTTGGGTTTATCTCCTACCAAACATCTCAGTAGGTTACCCAGACTCCTGTTAACAACCTTTGTTTGCCTATCTATTTATGGATGGTGTGTAGAACTGAACTTCAACTTTGTCTTCAGCTTCTTCCACAAGGTCCTCCAAAAGTACCCCACAAATATGGTGTCACGATCTGAAACAATACTCTTTAGTAGACCATGTAGCCTCACCACCTCTTTGAAGAACAAGTCAGCAATGTGGACTACATCATGGGTCTTCTAACATGGAATGAAATGTGCCATCTTCGAAAACCTATCAACCACCACAAAGACTGAATCATTCCCTCGTTGTGTCCTTGGAAAACCAAGAACAAATTCCATACTTATATCTTCCCATGGCCTCTCTGGTATAGGAAAGGGCTGATATAAGCTTGTATTTTGGCTCACTCCTTTAGCCATCTAACATACCCTGTAGCTTTGTACAAACTTCTTCATATCCTGTGACAACTGAGGCCAATAATAATGCTCACTGATAATTGCAATGGTCTTATCCCAACCAAAATGTCCTACCATTCCTCCACTATGGTTCTCCTTTATTAGGTTCTCCCTCATGGAACTCCTCGAGATACACAATTGACTTCCCTTAAATAACATGCCATCCTAGATTATGAAATCCAGCCACCTTGTCTTATCCACTATAACAAGTTCCTTGCAAGCTTTCCAAGCCTCTGCAAAATCAGGATCTTCTGCATACAGTGTCTTGAGTTCATTGAACCTAACGACTTCAATTTGCATCTTTGTCATCAATGTATGTCTCCTACTTAAGGCATCTGTAACCCTATTTGACTTCCCACTCCTATGTTTCAAAACAAAAGTATAACTCTACAAAAACTCTACCCATTTAATATGCCTCTGATTTAATTTTCCCTAACTATTTAGGTACTACAAAGCCTGATGATCAGTATATAGAACAAATTCCTTTGACAACAAATAATGTCTCCATTTCTTTAATGCTTGAACTATTGCATAAAATTCTGATCATATACAGAATACTTTCTCTTGGCATCATTTAACTTTTCATTGAAATAGGCAATGGGCTTACCTTCTTGGCTCATCACTGCTCCAATGGCACAACCACCGGCATCACAATCCACCTGAAACACCTTGTTGAAATCTGGGAGGGCTAGAACAGGTTGCTCTGTCACCTTCTGCTTCAACAATTCAAAACTTTTTGCTGCTCCAGTGCTCCACTTGAATTTTTTTCTATCCCCTCTCATTGTTTTAGTCAGGGGTCCACAAATACAATGAATTATGTTACTTTCTCTCTGTCTAAATGGGAGAGGGCATTTTTAATGAACTTTCTATAAAAACTAGCCAAACCATGGAAAGATCTCACCTCGGTAGCAGTTATTGGGGTAGGCCATTCCAGAATAGCCTTCACCTTCTATGGGTCCATCTTGAGACCTTATGCTAAGACAACAAACCCCAAGTACACTAACTCCCTCTTCACAAAATTGCACTTCTTCAAATTAATCAACAGTTTCTCTTCTCTTAACTTCTCAAAGGCTCTCTGAATATGCATCAGATGCTCACCCAACGTCTTACTAAAAATTAAAATATCATCTAAATACACAATAACAAAACTTCCCAAAAACTCTTTTAGTACCTCGTTCATGAGCCGCATGAATGTGCTTGGTGCATTAGTTAGCCCAAAAGGCATGACTAACCACTCGTACAAGCCCTCTTTGGTCTTGAAGGCAGTCTTCCATTCATCTCCCTCTCGAATCTAGATCTGATGATATCCACTCTTCAGATCAATCTTTGTGAAGTACTGAGCTCCACTCAAATAGTCCATCAAGTCATCCATCCTTGGCAAGAGAAATTTGTACTTGATTGTTATCTTGTTTATGGCTCGGGAATCTGTACACATCCTCCACTCCCCATCCCTCTTTGGTGCTAGTACTGCAAGTACTGCACATGAACTTGAACTCTCCCATATCAAACCCTTTCTCAATAGCTCTTGAACTTGTTTGTTCAACTCCTCATTTTCTGCTAGAGTCATTCTATGAGCTGCCTTATTTGGCAAACTAGCTCCAGGAATCAAGTCAATATAATGACTAATCCTCCTTATTGGTGGTAAACCCTCAGGTACATTATCAGAAACAATATCCTAAAACTCATCCAACATCCTAGAAACTTCTTCTAGAACCTTCTCACTATCCTCCTTACTCTAGGAATCAATGCATAACACACACGCTCATTCTTCATACCTTCTAAAAAAATTCTTCCATCTACATAACAAATTCTATCACTACTACATACCCTTTCTTCGGTCTCCT
>VDFB02271358.1:753132598-753150770 GCA_007258455.2 Sequoia sempervirens
AGAAGGTTAAGCCAATGTAAAAAAGACAACTTCAAAATTTTCCATTTGGCACTGGGTGAGGTATAATCAGAAATGTAAGTACCAAAAAGGTTTTCAACATGATCCCTTAAAAGATTAAAGTGACTATCAGCAAGGGGTCTGTTCCTAATCCAACAGTCCTCCTAGAACCTAATGGATCTCCCGTTACCAATTTGCCATCTAACCCCTTCCTTCAAGAGGGATCTACTCTTAACGATATTGTTCCAAATCTTGGACCCCGGAGGGAGGTCAATCAAGTTCAAAACTCTAAAAAAAGTCCCTGATTAAGGTATTTAGCCTTCATTATATTACACCATTCAGCCCTTTCCTGCATCAAGCTCCAGCCAATCTTTGCAATGAGGGATTTGTTCAAATTAGTAATATTCTTGATCCCCAGGCCCCCTTGACATTTGGGGTGACAGACAGTGTCCCAATTAACGAGGGCCATTCTTTTCTTTTCCTCCATTCCTGACCAGAGAAAGGATCTTTGAATTCTTTCTAACTTTTCAGCCATGGAATTTGAAATCTTAAAAAGAGAGAGAAAGTAGACCGGAATACCTTGAAGGGAGGCTTTAAGAATTTGGAGTTTACCAGCACTACTAAGAAGCTGGCCTTTCCAACCAGTAAGTTTCTTTTGCATTCTCTCCAGAATACCATTCCAAAAGTTGTGTGACACTTTCTTAACAGTAAGTGGCAGGCCCAAGTAGATACTTGGCATAGAAGCACTCAGGCAACCCAAGATGGCTAAGATCTTAGCTTGGAGATCAACTTTCATGTTGAAGAAATATACACTACTTTTGTTATAATTTATACATTGGCCAGAAGCACAAGCATAATCCTATTGGAGGCATTTCCATTCTCTAGCTTCAATCATAGAGGAATTTCCAAAAAGAAATGTGTCATCAACAAACTGTTGGAGAACGGAGGGAGGGAGGGTGGAGGCAGGTCTAATCCCTTGAATTTTCCCTGAGTTGAGCAAGGAAAGAAAATTCCTTCCCAAAACCTCAGCCACCATAATGAATAGGTAGGGAGAGAGGGGATCCCCCTGTCTAAGCCCTTTACCAGCTTTAAAGGAACCCCAGGGGATCCCATTGACAAGCACCGAATACTGAACAGATTCCACACACACCCTAATGATGCTAATCACTCTTTCATTAAAGCCAAGCTTAGCAAGGACAAAATACAAAAACTTCCATCTGACCCTATCATAGGCTTTGGAAATGTCCAGTTTAAAAGCCATACCTTTGTTCTTACTTTTCTCTATAGAATGAATTATTTCATGAGTCATAATAGCAGCATCTAGGATTTGCCTTCCTGGCACAAACCCATTATGACATCTACTAATAATTTTTTCTAAAAGTGGCTTCAAACGGTTGATGAGGACTTTGGAAAAGATTTTGTAGACTGTGTTACAAAGACTTATAGGTTCGAAGTCAGTCGTGTATAGGATCCTGCACTTTGGGAACAAGCACAATGAAAGTATTGTTTAATTTCTTTAACAATTTACCAGTCCTAAAGAAATATTTGATAGCCCTAGTAATATCATAGCAGACAATGTCCCAATATTCTTGGAAGAAGGTTGGAGGGAAACCATCAAACCATCAGGTCCTGGGGTCTTATAGGCTCCCATAGCAAACACAGTAGTCTGAACCTCATCCTCAGTCACAGGGGCACAGAGTTTATGATTATCAGACTCACTGATACCAAGCGGGAGGTGACCCAGAAGCCTCGTCTGAAGATCTTGAGAGGAGGGGGAGCCAGTGTCCGAGTAGATCAGTCTAAAGTACTTTTCAACAACCTCACCGATTTTATCAGCCTCCTTGACTTCTTGATTAGAATCATTCATCAAACACTTGATGGTATTCCTTTTTTTATGTCTGCTGGCTGTCTTATGGAAAAATGAAGAGTTCCTGTCACCCTCCTTGAGCCATTGAATCCTTGATCTCTGCTTCTAGTATATTTCTTCTTTACTTAAGATGTCCCTCCATTTTTTCCTCCAGTTTTCTTCATCAACATGAACAGGTTGTTGAGAATGACCCAAGGCCATGAGCCTTTGGAACCCCTCAAGCTTGTCCTTGATCATCTTCTTAGTTTTGAAAAAGTCACCAAAAGTCGCCTTGGACCAACCTTTGGCTTCTTTCCTAATGAGATCCAGTTTTTGGGATATTCTATACATAGCCAAGCCTTGAATAGGGTGGTTCCACCAGTTCTCAATGAGTTTTCTAAAATCATGGTGAGACATCCACATTATCTCAAATCTAAAAGGGTGTGGTCCCAGAAAAGGTTTGTCCGACCACTGAAGGGTGATAGGATTATGGTCAGAGACTGCTTGGGGAGGGAAGTAAGAGAGGCATTGCAACCAATATCCTAGCCAGCAAAGACAAGGAACCTATCCAGCCAGACCTGAATAAGTTGAGTGCCCTTCCTGTTGTTCGACCACGTGAAAGGATTACCCTTTAACTCCAAGTCTAACAAACCAGTAATGTTAATAAAGTCTGCCAGATCATTCATACTGTCACTATAGTCTATCAAGCCACCAAGTTTCTTCAAAGGAAAAAGGGGGGAATTAAAGTCTCTAGCCACCATAAACCACTTGCTGTTGTTACTCATTATCAAGGATGACACTTCCTCCCACATCCTCTTTCTTCCACCTCTAGAGTTTGGAGCATAGATATTAAACAAATGCCAGGTTAGATTGTCAGTTTTAAGAGTCATCGCAAGGTAATTCTGAGAAAAGGAAAAGGCAACACCCACAAATTTAGTAGGATTCCACAAAGTAGCCACACCTCCCGAAGCACCATCCGCCTCGCTATAAAAGAAAGCAGATCCCGACCAAATTTTATTAACAATAGAGGAGAACAACTGGTAGGTCATTTTGACTTCCTGGAGCAGTAGGACATCTAACCTCATATCTAAAATATATTGCCTTAAGGCATATTGTTTTAGAGGACTATTTAGTCCTCTCATGTTCCATGAGAGGAACTTCATTTCTTTCCTTTGTGGGCTGAATCAAGGGTAGATTGCCTGCCGCTGGCAATATCCCTAGCTGTGGCTTTGTGCCTAGATAGTCTTTCAGAAGGTCTTCCAACTCTACTTTCCGTTCCAACATCCACTTTCTTATTCCTCATATTTCTTTTTGGGTTCTGCCAGTCCTCCAAGCCATCACTCTCTGCCAGGCCTATCAATTTAGAGCTAGGGGAGAGAACAACAGACTTAGTTACCTCTAGAGAGCCATCCTCTAAAATAGCTAGTTGAGTAGTAGGGATACACAAGTTAGTCATACTAACTTTAGAGGGGGTAGAAAATAGAGCACCATCAGGACACAGAGAAGTGGCCGAGACAACCACTGTGGTGTCACAACCAAGATTGTCAGCACCTTCGACTTCCAGTTTCTTCATGGCAGTAACCAGACACATATTAGAGGCAGGGGAAGATCTAGAAGTGTTCTTTCCCAGACGGACAGAGGAACCAAAAACTAAATCCAAATCCACAAGAGGAGAGACTTCACCCTTTTCTAGCCCTTTAGAGCAGTTTGTTTTCAAATTAGTTTCTGTCTTTTCACCCGAGACAGGGGATTTGAGAAGTTCATTTAAGTCATCCGTAAAGGGGTAGTCATCAGACTCACTAGCCTTTAAAGGCTCACTAGCCCCACTAGTGCTTGGGACTAGCAGTTTATCCTGTATCACCGGCAGGCAGGACAAATTTTTATCCTTTAGAGGAGCCTCCTTTACAAAAACCTTCTTGCAATTAGAAATAACATGACCCTATTTGCCACACTTTTGATAGAACAGGGTGGCATTCTCATAAACAATAGCTTGAGTCCACTTCCCCCATTTGGATTTAAGAATGATAAAATTAGGAAGAGCTTTATTAATGGAGACATTAACACAGAAGCGAGCAAACACTAACTTGGATTTCGCCAAAGTGACTGCATCCGCCACCACAAAACTTCCAAAGGAGTTCCCAATCCATCAGAAAATCCTTTCATCCTAGAATTCCAATGGAAGGCCAGGCAAATGGACCCAAACAGGGGTCGACCGAGTAAGATCAGCCGAGGGGTCGAAACCTAGGCTCCATTTAGCCAAGGAGAGAAAATGTTTTCCATAGGCCCAAGTAGCCGAGAGGACTAGCACCACATCCTCCTTAGCATTAAACTTAAATAAGAAGAGACCACCAAGCATTGCCGAGACAGACACGCTACCCTTCAACGGCCATTTACCATTAACCCATCTATGGACCATGTCAATCGTTGGTTGAAAGGCCAAGAATCTGCCCACCAAGGCAAGGTGAAGTGATCTAGCAACCTCCTCCATTAGCTCATCAGGAAGGCAAAGCTTGGTGCCTTCATCAGTAAGGGCTATCTCAGGACCAACGGCCTCAAAAGCCGTATTTTTGGGACTCGAAAGGATATCTTTCCAACTAGTCACAAGAGCGCCAGCCCCCAAGCGGTCCCCCTTGTCCCCACAGAGAGGGGATTTAGCAAGAGCATCAGCATTGCCAGAGGCAACCGACGAAACCCCTAAAAGCACATGTGAGGTGTATATTAATAATTATAACAATATTTTAAAATATATTAATATTATAATATTACCTATTTACTTAGTTTATATAATATAATTTATAAATTATTAATATTAAATTAGAATATAATATATTTATTATATTAATAATATATTTAACTTCAACTATAATATGAAGATTTCACTATCAAATTCAAAATCAACTAGAATCAATCTAAGAATTATTTTTAATAATAAATCATTTGATTATTTAATGTTTAGCAAATATGTATTCTAAAGAACAAACTCAACTTCAATTTTATTAGTCATAATTATGTCTAGTACAAATAATTCATAAATTACTTCCTTATCTCAATGAATGGGTTCATTATATAAATATTCAAATGTATTCAATTTTAATTTTTTTGAAAAAAAATAAGACCAAACAATAAGCATTTATTCCAATTTATTTTATTTTCAAATATTTAACATCAAACAAGATATTTACATTACATAACCAAAACGTATAAAAAAATCAACACTGTTAATCAAACAAAACACACAATATAAAAGTCAAAACTAAAATACAAAAATTTAAAAAAATTACATTTAATTTTATTCACATTAATTAAACTTACATTTATTTTTATTCCAACTCTACAAATCTCTAATTAGAATACTACAAAGGCAAGGTACTTGCCACGTAGGAAGTACTACAACATTTCCTCCGATTAGCAATGTATCAACACATCAACTTGGTTCCAATGGGTAATTCTTATTGGATGCAAGGTAAAAGTTTGGGCAGAAAATGAGTAATTCTTAACAATGCAAATGCCCTAAAAAAATTACTTACAGACAAGGTCAATTATCAAATTTAATCCCTGCCTGCACACCATTCATGGGGAATTTTGAAACCCACCAACTTAGGATTTCTTTACCCCGTTTCCATTTTCTCATCTTTGTATGCATTGTAATATTAGTACCATCTGAAATAAACTCGTCTTTGTTTCAATAAAAAGATGGGATGGGATTCATATTGCATAGGGGAGAGGACCCAGTAGTTTAGCATCTTAGCTTTGTACTTCTAATTATCCTACATGCAAATTTCAAATCACTCCCAATTTTTTACAGCAGTTTACCTGGCAAGTCCTCTGCTTATAACTAAGGTTTCAGGACCACATCATCAAATATGATGCCACATCAGCATCCTTTTTGTCAAGATGTCCTCTTGTGTATATACTAACTAATCAATAATTTAATAGCAAACTGCTTATTGTGGACTAGCCAATCCCGGAAAAATTTGAGCATATCTGTCACACTGTAAAACCATTTACTCATGCCATAAACCATGTCGGGGCCAACGACTTAAACCATTCTCCGATGCTCTATTTCTGACTTTTTTCAAGGTCACCGCCAATGGGGAGAAGCAGTCGAACATTACCATTCACTTTACACGATGCCTGCTCATAGTTAATATTTTCATTTGTCTGCAGCTCAAGATTCTAGGAGATCTAAAATCCTGATATCTTTAGATCTACTTTTCGTGTTTATTGTGAGTAAATTGAAGTAGCAGATTTAGGAGATTGAGAATGATTCAGGCAATTAATGTTGTAGGGACATTGAGAATGATTCACTCAATTAATGATTTACCTAATTACTGATGTTTACAGATTTGATTTGCCCCCTCAGAATATTTTCTCATCAATGTTTTCATGTTTACAGATTTGGTTTGCCCCTTCCGAATAATTTTTCATCAATGCACGCCTTGCTGTGAATTGATTACGGGATATGCATTCTGCAAATATTTTGAAGAAAGCTCCCGACACTACAATTACACTCCACTGTTTAATGAATGCTGAAGCGCTATGCTTAGAGGCTATGAAGATGAGAATTTTGTGTAATTTGTTAGGGGTGAATAGGGGATATGATTAACGCCAGTGCTTCATTAATGGCTCTAGAAATCTATACCTCTTCCAGCTGTTGATTCTTGAGGCAATCTGCTCTACTGGGACCTATCATTACACTACATGGACGTCGGTGGAGAAGTGAGAGATGCAGCTTACCCTGGCCTCTGCTGCTTTAGCTTTTGTGCGCTAGAAGTACACATAGTGTCCTTTCCTTCTATGAGGTAACAGTGTGGTTATGCTTTTAGTGAACAGGTATAATGGCCAGTAGGAGCCAAGACCAAGCTAAACAACTGACACAAACACAAATGGTAGGGAGCCTGGCTGTCAATGTTAGTGGTATAGGTGTTGGAGAGAAGTAGAGGTTTCTAGCTTATCATCATGCCCTCATTAAATGCAAAAACACTGCAAATACGCCACCGTCCAAACACTACCGTGCAAATTAATTTCTCAATCTAACCTCCGCTTATAAATAGACTGTGCTATTGTGTTACAGAGATATAGTGCTTTGGAGTTACAGAGATACAGTGAATCAATTTGTAAGTTTTTTCTTTCCTCTGTTGGGTTTTCTGTAGCTTCTTCTACAATTTCATTATTAATATAAATGTCAAATACCCTCTGGTTTCTTTTTGTGTATAGAAGCTCACAGAAGTTAAGACGAGCCAGGTAACTGAAATTGGTATCAATATTACTAAAAACCCAGGTTAAATTGAAGTTGAGATTGATTAATCTTTGGATGGGGACAAGGATCACATATTCTCCCAATTGAAGCTTTATTTAGTACTTGTTTTGATCCATTGAGTTGACTTTCATGTGTGTATCTTTCTCAAGCAAAATAGTGGACCATACTCCAAGTTGTGATACCAAACTACTAACTTTTTTGCTTTGTTGCCAAAAGTTGTATCTGCATAGGTGTAATTTGCTTCTTTTTTCAATCACTCACAGTATTAATGAATTTCTTCACTAATTTATATGCACATGTTTCGATAAGCATAATAGAATTCATCTACTGGATCGTCAAACACATTTTCTCCTAGCTTGCACCCAATGATGCATAAATTATCTCAAGAATCTGTATAATTTGCCTATGAAATACTTTCAAATTGTTGTATTCCACCTACAACTGGGCAGTCCTACTTGAAGATCCTTAAAATCATGGTAGTTAGGAGCATGTCTGGGTAACTTGTGTCTTCCATCTATGGCTGAATGGTCTTCTGGTAGTTTTGTTTTGAAGATCACAGTAATGGTTAGAATTTTAACTATTGGTAACCAAGCCAATGAATGAAAATGTCGATGAAATCATTGCAATTATATATGTTGAGGATGCCTTATGTTAAAAGGTCTGAAACTATGACCTGTGATAGTTTTTTCATTTATTTACAATGCACCTTGAGATGCCTTTAGGGTGATTTATCTACAGATTTTTTCCTCGTAAAAAGTAGAGGAAATCTATAACATCTTGTTGTAACCCCAACAAGCATGTGTCTTATACTTACTATTGTTTTTTAGGTCATTATTCTCAGTTGTTCCAAATTTTCATCACTTTATGTACTCACCTAGTGTTGCCTGTTACTTAGGTTCCTTGTTTATTTTGTCTCTTAAGTACCAGTTGCAACCACAACATCTGACAAAATTCCTCTATCCTTCATGCTTTGGTGGATGTCCATACCCTATTCCAAAGCTCCCATTTTCGCACAGGCAGGGAGGATGCTAGAAAAGGTTATGGAGTCTGGCTTTACACCTACCAATTGCATTTGCTTGAAAGTTTCTAAAGTCTTCTCAAAAATTTCAATTTGTGTGTATCCTGCAATCATTGCAGTCGATGAGACCACATTTCTTTGATACATTTTTTCAAACAGTTCACGTGCTCTGTCTATGTTCCCACATTTTGCATGCATGTCTACGAGGGTAGTTGCCACTACAACATCTGACAAAATTTCTCTATCCTTTATGCTTATAGATTTCTATACCCTGTTGGAAAGCTCCCATTTTGGCACAAGCTGGGAGGATGATGGAAAACGTTGTAGAATTTGGCTTTAGACCTACCAATTGGATTTGCATGAAAGTTTTGAAAGGCCTTTCAACAAATCCATTTTGTGAATTTTGTGAATATCCAGCAAGCATTGCATTCCATGAGATTACATCTCTTTGAGGCATTATGTCAAACAGCTCATGAGCTTTTCTATACTTCCACATTTTGCATACCCAATAACTAATTCTTGGAGAATGCTAATTGGGATTCTATGATTGCAGTTTGCTAGGGAATAAATAATCATTGTCTTAGTATCTTGGTCCTTGGCCCTTGTATTATAGAGTAGATTAATTAATTTTGTAGGATGAAGCATCGTGGCCTCGTTATTTAGTTAGGGATTTTTTAAGCCAGTCTTTTGGCATTTTATTCTTAGGTGTATAGTTTACGGAAACTTGGAGGAAAATATGGTGGCTATTCTCTCCATTTCTCATCTATTTCCTTTCTAGTCTTGAGATTATTATTCTGCTTCAAGGTCTTCTACAAATTGCCACATCAATGCAATCCCATGATTTTCTAGACATTCTCATGCTCTTTTTTGGCTAGACATGTTCATCTTTTTTAACATATTATACCTACATATATAAACATGGATATTGCATTCACTTCAATTTTTTCCTTCACTATTTTCTTGGAACAGGGAGTGATGTCTATGATGGCTATTTATCTCATTGGAGTAGTTTTATTCTAATCAGAAAATGTGATACCCAATTGCTATGCTTTTCATTGCACTAACATATATTCAATAAGTGTTATATCTTGGTGATCGAGTGTGACAGAAATGGGAGGGCAGCTCTTCATGAGGCAGCTTTAAATGGACATAAAGAGCTATGTCTGAGAGATTTAACAATGTTGATCTTTTTTTAATGTTGAGCTTTTAACAAGTATAGTATTAAGAATTTACAGCTGCACCTATCACTCTCTATCTTCAACAATTTTTTTGGAAAAGAATTATTATATTATCTTTAGATTTATTTTTTTCTGAAATACAATAATTTATATAATAGAATTCAAAGTTGGATATATCTTAAAAAATTAAAAATAAAATCTTTATTTTTTAGAAAGATGATTGAGATGAAGTCAAATTCATGGAGTTAAACTAATTTTAGTGAGTTAGTTCATAGGATTTTAGTAAATTTAATGCAATGAAATAAATGATTATATTTTTATTTTGGATGATGTCGCCATGATGTCATCTTTTGAGAGTTTTTAGTTGGTTCATTATTTTTAGGATGTCATATTTTAAAGGATTTTAGTTAGTTCATTATTTTTAAGATGTCATATTTAAAGGATTTTAGTTATTATTTTTATTATTTCATCTTTAAGAGACCCATTGTATATGTAAATTTCTCTTAAATGTTATTACTCAATGTTTTTTACCTTCTCAAAAATCATTTCAAACTATTAGGATTTGACTTTTCAATCTTTAGTAATTATTTGGGTAAAGTGTTAAATAAATGTGAAAACTCAATAAATAAAATAATGATATTTAATTAGAATTTTGATACATATAAGTTTTGATAAATAGTTATAAATGATTTGGATTTCTAGATATGAGTTCTAAAAATAATGAAAACAAATATCATGAAAAATTATATATTTAAATTATAAGAAAATTTTCAAAGATTTTTTTTGGATTAGATAGATATATAATCTTTGTTTTAAAATTATAGTTAATTATAATAGTATGGAGTATATGTTTAAAATTTAGGTAAGTTGTCCTCAATGATGGACATGTTTGTCTTTATATAGTGGATCATAACATTATAAAGGAACATACATCTAAAATTATAAATTGATTTTTGACTAAATCACCATTAATAAGGAAATAATCTTTAATCTTTATATTTTGGAAATAACATTAAGAGTGAGCATATATTTAACTCATAAATCTTCCTTTAATGAATATGAAAATAAAATTTAGTTTTTGAAATTTGAAACTAACATTACCTATATCTAGGAGAAAGCTATTTGAAGTTCATGGAAGTATGTTACATCTAGGAGACAACTTTATGATGCAAAATTCCCTTAGTCTCTAATTCTGTCAAATATTCCAATAAATCTTCATAAAGAAATTCTTAGATTCTTATACATTTTTTCCATATCTTATAGGTGTTAATATGGAATTAATTAAATGTAAGATAGGCTTTATTATATGTTTCTTTGGAATGTTTTTTTTACGTATTGCTATTAGTTAACACTAGGTACAATCTCAATTTTTTTTAATTTAGGAATGGCAAACCCTGGACAACCTGATGAGATCATTGTGATATCCAGTAGTGACAACTCATCCTACACTCCACTTGGCTCACCTCCCTCTACCAATTTGGGTGGACCTCCTCCAAGGGCCATTCAAAGATTTGCATGTGAAATCACAATCAATTTCTTTGATATTGTGTAGAAAATGCAACAACTTGTTCCATATGTACATAATGTGCAAGCGGATGAGATATATTCAATGGAAACAACACTTGAAGACTTCCATAGAACTTGTGACACATTGGCTTCTTTTTGCAGTTTTATGCGTGAAATGTACATTGATGCTCACTACAGACAGGGCGGCGCTCCATACATCCAACTTGCATTTCTGAACTATTTGAACAATGTTTGGAAATAATTTTGTTTCACATATGTTAGATGTCATCAAGTTTTGTTCTGTGTATACGAGTACTACCAACTATGTATATTTTGTACTTTTTTTGTGGTAGTTCCTATGATAAATGCTCTTTTCCTTGTACAAACACGACTATTTTCCTTGCACTAGAGCTGCATTGCAAAAGTCCTTCGCTACTATGTATTTTGTATCTAATCCATATCTATGTAAATTGTATGTGATATTCTAATAGAATTATGCCCTTTATTAACTATGCATACATTTGATTTGCACTTGTATCTTTTTTAGTTGGAAATTATTGATACTTTCCTTCCATTCTTCATTTTTACACTTAATGTCATCGAGTGCCAACAATGTTTCATTTCTACAACTAGTTCTCCAAAAAAATCTTAGTCCTCTGTTTACACATTCTCATTATTTCTAATACAAGTTGAAACAAAACAAACAACTACTTTCTTTTATTGTAGGTATGCATGTGTTTTTTTTTCCTCTCTTAATACATATGCACAAATAAAACATGTTGGAGTTCTCTATTAAAATGTATACATCTAATTTGTCAATCAATATTTGACACCCTTACATGTATAAGTTTCCAATGGCTTATCGAATGTGCTAACCCTTATTTCCATTGCAATCAAATTTAGATAAACCCATTATTCATTTCAAATTTTGGACTTTTTAACTAACAAAATGTCAATTACTTAGCATTGAAACTCATCTTTCCTTTGAAAAAAATATTTCGACTGTCTACCATGCATCAAAACAATAATTAACTAGACCATCTATTTGTTTTGTCAATGATTTGTGCTCACTAAATTTTTTGTGCTTCCTTTCATCCACAGGATCAAATTTGTTTCAGCCAAATAAATCTGTGTACAAACTACAATACAGTCATTACCTACAGGTCTGTTTACCTTCTCTCAATTATCTTCAATCACCTTCACTCTATAAATTGTATGTGACGCTTTTGCGTGTATTTAAGCATTCTTTCTGGCAAGGATAATAAAACCAAGAAACCTTTATGGTGCACACATCTCCTTTTTTTAATAGTTTATCCATTTTATATATAAGGAAAATTGCATGCTCTGTTTTACTTCACGCTTTTACAAAGGAATCCAACTTTCAATTTGTATATTTTTACTTACAAACCATACCATACTTATCAACTCATTGGGCTTTATAGGGCTACTTCACCTCCCTTTAGCTATGTCTATCTCTTTGACACAAAATGCAATCACATTGATAAACACTGGCACCAAAGACATATATCCACATCTCCAAGTCTTCAATATTTCAACATTTGGCCATGGCGATGAATCAACCATTAGATACATATTAGATTTGTCTGATGGAGTGCATATTCAAACAACAATCTTGCCAAGAAAGTATAACCATTTTTTAACTTCAGAGCTAATTCAAAAGGGTTCTATCATACAGCTCACAGAATACACATGCCCTACTATTTGTAACTCAAGGTGAGCCAACCACTCCAATGTTGCTCTCAAATTGAACATGTCCATCTCTATTTGTTACTATGCATTACTAAAAGTGCATTTTTCTTTATTTACTTATAGGTTTATTGTAATTTCTAAATTGGAGATTGCATGCACACAACATGATGTCATTGGGGATCCCACCTTCCTCTTCAAAGAACCAGAGCAACCTATACATGAAAGAGTAGGGATTTCATCTAATTCATGCACAAATGTTGGTGAGAGTGGCACACCCATGCAGCCAACCCCAAAAAAAATGATGTTTGGGATACATGCATCGCTGCGCAAGAAAAGTGATACCTCAACTATCACTCCTATTAAAAGTTTGAATCCATTTCAGACAAGGTGGACAATAAAAAGTCGAGTGTAAGTATGAAAAAAGAGATCCACCAGTTTGACACAAAGAAAGGGACCGGGCAACTTTTCAGCTTTGATATTGTAGACAGTGAGAACACTGAAGTGCGTGTCACTTGCTTTAATGAAGTTGCAAACCTCCATTACAGAAATGTTCATATTGGCTCTGTATATACAATCTCTGGTGGGACCATCAAAGCTGCTAATAAGTTTTACAATAAGTTGAATAGTCAAATGGAAATCACTTTGATGGATGATTCAAAGGTCACTCTTATTGATGATGACCACTTAATTCCACTGCATCAGTTCTCTTTCACACCCATTAATGAGATCCTGAATACAAATAACAATTCTTTGATTGATGTAGTAGGAGTTGTTATATGTGTGGACCCTACCTCTACAATAAGAAGAAGAGATGGCACAGAGGTTTGTAGGAGGAGCCTCAAGTTGCTAGACATGTCTACCTCCACTATAAATGTGACTTTGTGGGGACGAGTGGCTCAAAAGGAAGGTGCACAGCTCCACAACTGTACCATGCACAAAAGTCGCCTATGCTTGCTGTTAAAAATGGTCATTACAGAATATAATGGTAAGGTTGTGAGCACTTTAGTTACCACCCAGTTGTTTATTAACCCTGAAATTGAAGAAACAACACAGCTACAGGCTTGGTTTGTGCAAGATGGGAATGGTCTTCTCACATCCACAACAAACCTTCTAGATGCGCCCCCACTTCTTGAACGAAGACCATTTCCAATGTCCTAGAAGAGTCTTTGGATACAACAAGATACCCTCCAGTGCATTGTAAAAGCAACAATAGTATTTATCAAATCGAATTCATTCTGTTATCCAACTTGCCCCATTAAGATTGAAGGGAAACAATGTAAGAAAAGAGCTCTACAAAGTGATGATGGAAAATGGTATTGTTCAAAGTGTGAAGTTACCTTTGAAGATTGTGATTATCGATATGTTCTTCAAATTAAACTTCAAGATCACACAAGCACTCTATGGGAAATTTCTTTTGAAGAAGAAGCAACTAAACTCATTGGCATGCCTGCAAAGGAACTATACATGATGCAGTTCAAGCAAGATGCTACATAAAATAGTGAAGAGGTCATTCACAATTTACTATGCAAACAATTTCTCTTCACCCTGACAAGTAGATATGAAACCTACAATAATGAATCACGAGTGAAATCAACAGTCGTAGAAGTTGGGACACTTGATTTTGCAAATGAAAGCAATCTTTTGTTAAATCAAATTGCTGACATGTGCAATGTTTATGAAAAGTAGACTACATAAGGTTGTAATTATCCACTCTTGTCTGTTTTCCCCTGCCTACTTGTGTTCTTTTTTGTCCCAATTGCTATACGATTGAGAATTTTCCTTGTACATGGTTTCAGGATCCCTTCAAAACTTGTTTTATAAGTTTATTGTAAATACAAAGTAGAGTGCACATGTAATTTTCACAACTAGAACATTCACACTTCAACATATTTCTTTCATATGTACATATGTTTTCATTTTTTATCATATTGATCTAACATATAAGTCAAGCAAAATGGCTTTTGTAATTTTCACATTTTAGTGGTGTTGCAATATACACATTTCCTTCGTTTATATTTATTTTATCTCTCATTTATATTCTAGATAATGAACTCCACTATGGAAGAATTAGAAAGCCAAACATCCAAGACTAAAACCAAAGCCCTAGAATCTCGTAAGAGAAATCGCTTGTATTATGCTCGTCATAGAGAACAAATAAGTGTACGTTGTAGCATGCAGCGAACCCATCGCTTGCTAGAAACACCAAATCAACCAATACTTGACCACACACAAGATTCTACAAGTACATGTATTCCCACTGAATCAATTAGTTCAAATCTAGAACATGGAAACAAAAAACAAAATGAAACACAAATCCCAACACAAATGCCTCAAAACATGAGTTCAAATAACAAGGGAATGAGGTGGTCTGCTAACTTTATGGAGGCATCTAAAAAATTCCACCAAAGAATAGATGCATTGTCAAACCTACACACATGTTCTATATGTAGGGAACGATATACTGGTATGCATCTTTGTTCATCAAACAACAATCATACATGTAGAAGATGTGGCTCAGAGAAAGGCATACATCGATTCTCTTTGAGTAATAATATGGACCCAGGTGAACAACCACATGTTTTGCACATTCTCACTCAGGTTGAAGAGATGTTAATTGCATGTGTCAATCCAATATTGCAAGTTACTCATGCTCATGGTGGACAATACAAATATACTGGCCACACAATTAGCTTCCCTCAAGATATCACAACAATAACAAAGTCTTTGCCACATAAAATCAAAGACTTGGACTTATTAATTGTTCGAAGAACTCATACACATGGGAGGCATTACGATTGCTATGTTAGTAGAAGTTGCGTTCACAATGCATTGGCCTACAAAATACACTATGACTTGTTGATGGTCAAAATAGCACAACAACATTTAAATAGAATATCTCTATTCTATTTCTCCTGAAAAGAAAGATAACACATGGTAATCTAACTCCCAAGGTCCTGGTAGTTGGTTCTCAACTATGCTGATATTGCTCAATGGTCAATGTAATTGTAATGTTCAAGGGACTTGTTGGTCATTGAGCTTCTTGATTGTTGTAAGATCAAATTATTATTTAAACCTACTCTAATAGGGGGGGTATAAAGAAAAGGAAAAAGATAGATTAGGGACATAGAAAGAAAATGAATGTTGATTCATTCAACTAATCGGACACGATGCTTTCCAAAGGAATCCATAAACTAGAGGCGCAAAACAAATCCACAGCAATCAATACGGTTATTCATTCACAATGCAAATATTAATGACGGTGCAAATCATCGGTTAAACAAAAGAAAAAGATAGAACCATTTCCTTGAAAGCTTCCAAATCAAATGATTAACAAAAAGCTTATCATTCCAGAGCATGACCTAAAATAGGTTTAAGTATGGCTACTTCTACTGTCAATGAAATAGATAAGTAGCATTTACAAATCTGGAAAAATCACTAGTGTATAGAAACCTATGTCTTCAGATTACCACCATCTAAACTAAGAATTATAGAAAACTCCATTAACTATCCTACTGTAAAACTCTAAAAATGCTCAGCTATAAAAATTCTAAGTCATCTTCCTAAGTGTCTAACCAACCCTTCACAATGGGCTTAATTTGACAATTAATAACTCATAATTCCATAATTTCCTCCTCAAACTCAAACATCAAAAAGTTGTAGCTTTTTGTGCACACAATTCAATCAGAAAGATCACTTTCTGTTTCAACTCTCAATTTAGTTTCAGCTGATTTTAGTTTCAAACTCCACTCTCTAGTCTATCTTTAGTTACAGTTGCAATTTCATATTTGACTTTGAGTTTGACACGAAGTTCTTCTTTTTGCACAAAAATATCCTTCCCAAAAATAAACTCAAGTGGGCCCACCAAACATTCAGTCTTCTCCAGTTTGATAATTCTTTTAGCAATCTTTTTCACTTGCACGCGAGTTTTGCAAATCAGCCTTGAAGACTTCATCTTTCTTTTCAAAAGTACCATTTCTGAATATGAGTACCATTTCTCTACAAAACAAAAGAACATAAATCAATCAATTAATTCATATACAAAAATCAATAAATTCACTAGAATGGATGAGTTGATTGATTTTAATACATTTTGCATTCAATCTTCCTAAAATCCCCAAATATTCCTAAAAATCAAAGGACTAAGACTTTTGACTCAAACATTGGTGGTTCAACACTGCATCCATCACCACTTAGCAATTATTTCAACCTTTATTTTTCACATTTCGCTAAATCCTGACTCCATCTGTGTCACAAACTTGTCATCCGCACTTGCATTCCCTAATGCTATTTTTTTGTATAGTTCCTAGGAGTTGAATTTGATCCCATAAGCTTTCTTTGGCATTCACATATAGATGTGAAGAATGCAGAGACAATTACATGCATTATTAATGCTTTTATCCTTTTTCCACGCATTTCACAAAACCTTGTTCTTTTGAAACATTCAATAATGAACAACTCAACATTTGCATGGTATGTTTATGAAGAAGGATGTTACCAAAGGTTCTAAAAGTTGGCCTTTATTGTACCAATCACATTTGTTTGAAGGTTACTAAAACATTTTTAGAAAATTCCCTTTGTTCAACCTTCAATCGAGGCTTTCCATAATGGAGATCCTTTTGAGGCAATTTGTCAAGCATTTTTCCTGTTGCCTTTGCTTCATCCATTTTTCTTAAAAATTTCCAGACCTCCTTCCATTTGGTGTGCATCTTTCAACATTGTACCCCACATTTTGCACACATGTCCATTTCAAGCATTCCTTTAATCATCATATTCAATGAGTGACACTTCTTTGGGGGAACATTATATCAAACAATTCAACACTGTTAGGCTGCCATGCTTAGTGCAGGTCTTAATGCTAGCAGAGGTTTGAGAATCCAGCCTTATATATATACATTAGTTGCACCACCAAGCCTGTTTTTATACACTTCCCGTAATCATTGCATTCCATGAGACAACAATTCTTTGAAAAATTCTATCAAACGGTTCTCTGCCTGGTCAATGCTTCTACATTTTACATACAAAGGCAGGGGATGTTGGTAATGGTGTGAAATTTTGGCTTTTCAACAACCAATTGAATTTTCTTAAAAGTTTCTTAAAAACCTCTCACCAAATCCATTTTGTGCACATTCGGCGCTCATTGTGATCCATGAGACCTCATTTCCTTGAAGGCATTCTGTCAAGAAAATCCATCTGCCTTCATTATATTCTCTTACAAACAAATCTCTTTGGCGAGCAGGAGGGACGTTGGCAGAGGTTGGTGGGATCGATCCTTACATCTGCCAATGCATTTGCTTTGAAAGTTCCTAAAGCCGTCCAACAAATCCGGTTTGTGCACTTTCTGCAATCGTTCCAAACCATGAGACCACGTTTTGTTTTTAGAAGCATTTCGGTCAAACAGTTTACATGCCTTTTGCTTCGACATCCTTTGCATGCATTCCTATCGAGGCAAATCTATCTTGTGCATATCGCGCAATCATGGATTCCATGAGGTCACATTTCTTTGAGGTAATCTGTCATGTACAGTTTGCGTGCGTCTCTGCTTCCACATTTTCAATGCATTTGCTAGGCATTTAAATGCCGCTTCAACCAAATCCACTTTATGCAGATCCCGCAATCACATTCCCATGAGATCACGTTTCTTTGGAGAGTCATTCTGT
>VDFB02271358.1:753150870-753307219 GCA_007258455.2 Sequoia sempervirens
GCTCTAATTTGTATGTTTGGGTGAACAGGTACTAGGCTACGTCTCCACCTGAACTAGTAGATCTGAGCATGCCTCTAATCCCAATGGTGGTTGAGGAGATAACATTTAGGCCCAAGTTATACCCTAACCCTAGTCATTGTCCCCAATTAGGGACAATTAATTCAGTGTGTGACCACCTTTCCAGGTTGTCATGAAACAATGCCCGATTTCCTTTACCCTATGGTTGGAGTGTTGCACTTATGTGAATGTTTCTATTGGGTTATGTGATTGTGTGACTTCAATGTCTAGATTTGAGTATGGATTCAGTTCAATTGGTGCTAATTCCTTTGGTAAGTCAGGTTAGTCATTGTTGTGATCATTCATATTATTTATGCTTTGATGTGAATGTCTCTTTCATGTAAGAAGTTATTTTGTGGTTTATGCTTAGTCTTTGATTATGACCTATTAAAGTGAAGTTAGCTTCTAGGTCGGTTATGTTGTTGGTAACTATAGTTGTCATGTGGGTGTTAAAGTGTGATTTAATGGTATTATATAAATGTATATATATTTCTATGGTTATGCTTTGGTGTGAGTGAATATTGGTTATTAATATTATTATGATTATATGTGTATTATGTTTTATAAAAATAAGGTTATAAATATTAACATACTCTAATGTTATTTATTAAATATTAATATGTTTATTAGTAAATATTTATATATTAATATGTGAGCATATGTTATATTTGTGTTTTGATTTACTATTTTGGTGGAGTGGCTATTTTTAAGGAGGTTTTTTTATCTTTTATAATATTTTAAATTTATTTGGTGGGAAACCCTAAACAAATGAGTTAATTATGTGAGTTAATTTGATTATTTATTTTATTTTAATTATTTCATTAGTGGGATGAGGATAGGTTCTTTAATTTAATATTTTAATATTTTATTTTATGAGAGGATTTTATTTCCTTGTTTTATTTTGGAAAAGAATAGTCTTTTGGGAGAAAACAAAAGAAAGTTACTTTTTTTTTTCTTTTTTCTTTTTTAATCTCTAATTAGTTTTATTTATGGAAAAAATTGGGAATTTTGATTTTCACTTTTTTTGTTTTGGAGTTCATGTTTGATTTTCATTTTTTTTTTTTTTTTGAGTTCTTGCCATGGTTGTGAAGAGCAAGGAGTAATGAACGAGATTTCTTGGAGAGTTGTTGCAATTTGGGGGTTTTTAAGGTTGAAAGAATTATGATGAATTTTGATGTTTTGGTGAGATTTTGAGTGATTTGTGACGAGATTTGAAAAGGGTGATTTGGAATTTTGTTTGGGAATTCATGAGAATTTATTGCTGTTGGTGAATGAAAATTTTGGCTTTGGATCATAGATTTTGATTGGTGATTTGAGCTTGGAGGATCTTTTGGGGTTTCAACTTCTTTTTTCATCATTGGTCTTCGAATTTCAGATAAGGATTTTCTTGATTTTCTTGATTTATGAATTTTAGATTTATAGGAATTTTAAAAGGATTAAATTAATTGAGATTTTAATATTTTTTAATAATCTGGAAAAGATCTGGTTGTTGGGTTTCTTATTTTGTCATTTGGTTGTAATCGGGTATGCTGACAAGAGGGTTTTTATGGGAGTCATCTGTTGTTTCACATTTTACAAATTTCTAAGTCATTTTTGGTCAATTCCATTCATGTTGCTAAATAATAGAGGGCCAAATATGAAATGAGTTTTTGACGGATTTGGATTTCGAGTTGATTTGATTGTTTTATGGTTAGCATATTTAACTGTTGTCAAGAGGGAATTACTTCAGTTATGAAGGTTGTATAGGAGGATATAGCTCTATCCTTTGATCTGTATTGTGTTGTATCATTTGTGCTTGAATGTGTTACTGTATGTATGTTGCTAATCCCTTCCTATTTGTGGAATCTTGTGTTGGGTCTTTTGTTCTGTGTAAAGATCAATTGTACCAAGGATATGAGTGGCTATGAGATTAATACTTGTATAAAATTATTGATTAGTTAGTATGTGGCACCCTTATACATGTTTTTGCGGTCTCTTGTGTAGAGTCACCTTTGGTTTTTTTGTTGCCTCTAGGAGCTTGTTATTGATCATGTGATTTTGATATTGTCATGTCGTTATATGATTGCCAGCCATGTGATGTTATGTTCTATTCTCTTGTACATGTTTGATTGTCTTTGTGGACCTGACATTATCTCCTAGCACGAAGTGAGTGGACCTTTGGGTGCCACATGGTTGGGAGGAACGTGCATTATTATCCATTGGGTCCCCTTACAAATGTTGTTGTACTTGGATAATATTGTTCATGTGATAGGTTCCTGATTCTACATTGTTCGTGAAGTTGGACGATGAGCATGCTCATGAACAAGGATAACATATGTGATTTTTTCTTCATCTATATTGTATATTCTCTTGATATTTATGAGAGAAATTTTGAAATGATATTATGTTGATATGAGATTTATCATAATCTCACTTGATGTAATGTAAATATGTAACTTGACTTCATTGTAATTTTGAGTTAGGACTATTTGTTATGAACATAATATATCCTTATGTTTTAAGACTTTGATATTATGTTGTGAAGTTCTTATTGTAAATGTTTAAGTAGCATTGTCTTGGAATCCTGAGAACATTTGTATATATGTTTCTTTTGGGCACTTGTTATAATCAATTGTTTTTTTTTTATTTATAATTTTTAGTTATTTTGTTATCTTTTGTGTTGATCTCTGGGTTCCTTGGTGGGGCGTTATAGATTAGTATAATTTATTTCACCCTCTGTTGTTGAGCGATGTGGAATTATGGCAGTAAAGCAAGGCGATAGGTGGCAGGTAGAATTCACCTCCGGGGCGAAGATAGTAGTAGAATCTCTTGTTTGCGATTGTGAACTAAGCATCGAATCACTATCTACCTTAGTAGATCTTCGTGTTACACCTCTTAGTTCATATGACATTGTTTTGGGAATGGAATGGTTGGAATCTCATCATGCAGTGATTGATTGTTGACAAAAGGCAGTATGTTGCTTAGATGATTCTAGTGCAGAAGTTGAAATATTTGACGTACGAAGACCCATCTCCTTGCGGATTATATCTGCTATGCAGTTGAGGAGATGCTTTCATTAGGGTTGTTAGCTATTTGCAGCAATAGTTAATGACTTGGATTCAGGGGAGAGTCGAGAGGTATCTCTTGAGGATTACCCTATTCTTGGGGAACTTGCAAATGTTTTTCCCAATGATATTCCTAGTTTTCCGTCGAAACGCGACATATTTCAAAATTGACCTGGTTCCTGGAGTGGAACCTATATGTCGAGCCCCATACAAAATGACCACATAGGAACTAGAAGAGCTTCGTATACAATTGGAGGAAATTTTGGCTAAGGGTTTTATACGTCCTAGTGTTTCTCCTTGGGGAGAACCTATCATCTTCATGAAGAAGGATGGATCACTTAGATTATGTATCGATTGTCATCAATTGAATAAAGTGACGATAAAGAATTGATATCCCTTACCCAAAATTGATGATATTTTTGATTAGATCAAGAGAGCTAATGTGTTCTCTAAGATTGATATGAAATTAGGTTACCATTAGTTGTGCATTGCAGAAGCTGACATTCATAAAATGGCATTTCAAACTCGTTACGAGCACTATGAGTTCATAGTGGTATCGTTAGGGTTAACTAATCCACCATCCGTTGTCATGAGTTTGATGAATAGTGTCTTTCACACGTACCTTGATCATTTTGTTCTCGTGTTTCTCGATGATATTTTGATCTATTTGAGGAATATGAAGGAGTACGAAGAGAATTTGAGATAGGTATTACAGTGCTTGAGGGAGAATCAGTTGTACGCAAATTTGAAAAAATGTGAATTCTTCCAGACTAATAAGGTGAAATTCCTTGGTCATGTTGTCTCTGGAGAGGGTATTGTTGTGGATCCCTCAAAGATCCAAGCCATCATTGATTGGCCCATGCCTACTAATGTAGTTGAGGTTCACAGTTTTATGGGTCTTGCTAGCTATTACATATAGTTTGTTTAGGGGTTTTCAAGGATTGCTCATCCCATAACTTCTCTTCAGAGGAAAGGGAAGAAATTTGTTTGGACATATCAGTGTTATTTGGCTTTTCAAATACTCAAGGAAAAGTTGACTAGTTCGCCTATCTTAGCCGTTCCTGAACCTACTAAGGATTTTTTCATTTGCACTGATGTGTCTTTGGTAGGATTAGGAGCCATGTTGATGTAGGATGGTCATGTGATCGCTTATGAGTCTCACAAACTCAAGAATCATGAACTAAACTATCTTACTCATGATCTAGAGCTAGCTACAGTTGTTCATGCTCTGGTTCCACACTTCTTTGAGGCATTTTGTCAAACAGTTCATGTGCTTTGTCTATGTTCCCACATTTTGCATACATGTCTACCAAGGCAGTTGCCACTGCAACATATGACAAAATTTCTCTATCATTTATGCTTTGATAGATTTCTATACCTTGTTGCAAAGCTCCCATTTTGGCACAGGCTGCGAGGATGATGGCAAAGGTTGTATAATTTGGCTTTAGACCTGCCAATTGCATTTGCTTGAAAGTTTTGAAAGCCCTTTCAACAAATCCATTTTTTGAATATCCTGCAATCATTGCATTCCATGAGATTACATCTCTTTGAGGCATGTTGTCAAATAGTTCACGAGCTTAGTGACCCAATTAAGGGAATGAAGGTGTGGTTTGGCACTTTGAAGCAGTGTTGGAGCTAAAATCTGTAATCCACTATACAACACCTTCTAATTTTGCCCCAATTTCTCTAGTAGTGTTTGAGATGAGCTCAAAATCTCTTATTTCTTGTGAGAAGCACCCCATGTAATGGTTTATATAGAGTTTTGAGAGGAAGCTAAAAATGTGATTAGTGTAGATAATGATGAGAGGATAGTGAACTCGTACAAGGTTGCAGGGTTATTGGGAATGTATAACTGCCATCAACAAAGAACACTGATTTACAAGGCTAGAATCCTAATGCATGTAGTGTCCCTCTAGTTGTGACACTCTGTTTTAGTTTGATTCAGCTTGATAGATTGATGCTTTAGTTGATTATGATACTATGTTGTTTTTTACACTCTGTGGATGATACATTTGACATCTTGATCATCTAGTTGTGTTTGTGTGATGATATTGTGATAGACACGTACGAGATATGGATTATGTTGTTTATGAGTTTTTATGTGGTTATCATGATGAAATGGTTGTTTATGATATATGATGCTCGTTGGTTTTCGGTGAAGAAGATAGTGTAGCACTACTCATTTTTTAGTACCTTACTACGTTGCAATTCTTCTTCACAGTGTGTTTTCTGATATAAGTTTATATGTTTAACAGTCATGTTTCATGTAGATACAGGTACCGGGTATCAACTCCACCTGCTTGTCAGGTTTGAGCGTACCCTAATCCAATAAAATTATGTTGATCTGGAGGTAGTGACAGGTCCTTATTGAACCATCTTTCTTCATTGAACGAGTACCTATTTGTTACCCTTCCTTGTTGTCTAGTTCATTTTTGTTGTGTCGTACTTGTCTGTATTGTTTTGTTTGGGAATTCATTATTGTAGTTAAATGATTAATTGTTTAAATATTAGTTTAAATGTTTATGTTTATGTTTAAATTTATCGTTTAATTTATGAATTTAAATTAAATAAGTTATTTAATTTAAAAGTGAGTTAATTTTGTAAAAGTATTTAATTAAATATAAATTGTTGATTTACTTGTGCAAACAAGAATTATGTGGAAATAGATATTTTAAGAGAAGATATTTTCAACATGTTATGAATTTTGGATTTGGAGTTGAAAATGTGATATGATGTTAAAAGGGTAAGTTAGAACTGATTGATCAATTATGAATGCATAATTGACTATCAGTTAAGCTTCATGATTGAGAGTTAATTAAATGCATTAAAAGATTTTGGGGGGTTGCAATTTTGATTCACGACAATATTCTGGAAGAACTTGCACGACAACAGTTTTTAGAATATTTTGCACGACAGTTATTTTGGAAAAACTTTGATCTTAGATTCTATTTGCAAGCATAATTTTGAGTTGGATTGTCTTGGATTACTTCGTCAAGATTTGGTGTATTTAAGCGGAATTGACAGAAGCTTCAGAATTTGTTTCCAACCAGCCATCAAGCTTTAATCAGGTTTTCTTCTTTGGTTTTAAATTCTTGTGCTGAATTTTGAGAACATGACGTTGAATTTTTTTTGCTCTATAAAGGAATTATTTTGTTGAACTTGGACAAACAATAAAGAAACAAATTAGAAGAGTATTTGAATTTTAAAGTAGAAAGGAATAAAACGTAATCTGTAAATGCTCAATTCCAAATATGAACTTTTTAGAATGGCTGTAAAGAGTTTGCAAATGTTTATTTGGAAATACATTTCCAATTTGTTACTTTGTATTATAAAAGTTTTATTTCCTCTATTTTAAAAGATTGTGTTCACAGGAAATTGTTTCTAAATTTTCTTTACCAGTTGGCTTGGAACGCACTTACTAGTGATAGCTTATGATTAGCATATATTCTAATTCCATTTTCCAGCTTTAGGCAACACCATCAATGAATTATTGACTCCACTTGAGATTATTGGCACCCATACATCATTTTCATTAAATCTTGTATGGCTTATTGAAATTTGAAGTCTCTATTTTTTTTTTTAAGCAATTTAATGGTTGTCTAGTATGGACTGGAGCAACAGTAGGGAAAACACACCCCATCTTTTTCTCTTTCTTCAACATACAACCTCCTCAAGTTTGATGCAGGTATTCATGACATAAATGAATTTAATTGAAACTTTAAAATCTATATATTTAAACCAATATTAGATGAAAGGTATTCACCTTGTAGAAGCCATTAGATTTATGGCAAACTATAGCTATTTTAGAGGAATAGGCATTGAAATATTTAAGTCACCCCTTATTACCTGTATTTCTTTTGAAATTGTCTTGAGTATATTTGTCATGTTGAAGAACGATGGACTTGAAAACCTTGTAGGTTCGCTGTAGTCATGAATCAAAGTCATTAGTTTATCTCTTATGATTAAAATTCTTCTATATTATGCAAAAGGACAGATCCTGTGGCAAAGAACTTAACAATTAATTGAATATAAGTATTGTTGTGTCAAAATCCTGTGTTTATCAAGGGCGCTGGCCAATGGATTAGGATAAAATAATTATTGCTGATTATAAAGTAAATTTTGTAGAGGCCGAATTGACAGGGACGTCCTCATCTTCTTAATCCTGTGACCTGATTGCTTTTGGTATTTGTTATTATATCTTTTATCATTATTTTTGATAACCGTTTTGGTGTGGTCGACATCATCTTTTTAAGTCGCCCCCTAATTTCTTTGGGTTTAGCTAGTAGATTGTATTTGTAATAAAATACGTTGTAGACACAAATCTATGTCAATAGAATCTAAATCATTTATTTGGCTCATATAATCTGCCACTGTCATATATGTATTTTCCTCTTAAAAAAAATATAGTGATCTGAAACCTTTAGCGTCTCATACTTAATTTTGAATTTTGAATGCATTTGTCATAATAGTTTGGTGTAATTCCCTTAGTATGGAGCAGAAAATTTCTGTTGGAATTTTAGAAAATTATGAGAACAAAGATGAATGAGTCGTAATCTACCTCTAGAAGCAAAGTATTTGCATAAACTGTGTTAGTGATACCTATAATTAACTGATAGATAATGCATGCGCATAAAATTTCTTATTTTATCTTGTCCTGAGCATTGTTTCTACCGTTTGAGTCTTATGTATGCAAAGATGGTGTTTAACTTGCATAGCGTGGTTTCCTTTATTCAGCTCATGCGCAACTTGCAACTTATAGTCTATGTTACTATACTCTTTTAGAACTAATATTAACTATTGTTATCCTCCATGCCTAGTGCGCAAATTATTCTGTTATTGATATGTATAAACTTTTGATTTGAATGATATTTATATAACAAATTTGTTAGTGAAAATTTGCATATACCGACAGATTTATATATATGCAATTATATTATAAATAGAAAGCTTCGGATTATCTTGTTCTTAGATAAAATTTTAAACATTTATATATGTCAATATATTGTATAATATATCTCCAACTCTTTATTTTAAGAATTAGATAGTATGAATAAAGTTGGTAATGATATATTAGTAATCATGTAACTCTTGTTTGCAAGTCTTGCTCTAGAAGATTAAAGTTAAGAAAATTGTGTAATATGTTATTTCCTTCCAGAGGTTAGGAAAGATTGATTTATGACGTAAGCATTCATTGTCTATGCTTTGGTGTTCACTTATTATGAACTATTTGAGATATAGCCGTCCATGATTTATTGTTGCCTTTGTGGTATTTGGAAAATATTTTAGTCTTTGATATGGACAAGAGGAGAATATTCTTGGATTTGCCTTAGTATGTTATGGCTATCCCATGTTATTTATGTTATGTCATGTTTTTAGAAAGAGTGGCTTGTGATAGGGGCCAAAACCCTAATTGGTTGTCAGGGTAACCTATCATAGGTTTTGTAATCCTGTGGAAACCTAACTAATGTACTAGGGGTTGGGTAGAATCAAACATTAATTCAGATAAAAGTATGCCTCACCTATTTTCTTAATACTCGTTAAGATTGAGGAAAGGTTGAGAAGGCCTGGAATGGTTAGTCACCTATCTTGTCTTCTTGAAAGATGGAACAACTCCACAATAGTTTGCATAGGGGCTGGGAATCGGTAGAGACTACCAGGGTAACTCTTGGAGAGGGCCGGTAGTCTAGGAAGATTCACCAAGGTAACCTATCCCGACTGTGTGATGACGCTCTTTGCCTATTACATGATTGTGTCTCTTGTGGTGAGTTATCTCTAGTATTTTTTCTTCTGGGAGTTTGTTTGATTTAGTTTTGAAATTGTTATGTCATTATGTGAATGTAAGCGAAGTAAATGTATTGTTCTGTCTTCTTGTTTGTTGTTCTGTGGACCTGTCATTATCTCGCAGCATAGAGGGAGTGAACCTTCGGGTTTCATGCGGTTGGGAGGAAACTGTGCTATACCTTCATTGGATATTCTTACAGATGATACTATACTTGTAGCTGGTTGCTGTTACTTCATTGATCGTGACAGTAGACGTTGAATGTGTTCGAAGATGTGAATATTGGATATGATAAGATCATTACCCTTTTGTATATTTACCTCATGTGTATGAGTGTACTCTTGTATCAACATTTTGATGTAACAAGATTTATGAAAGTCTCACTTGTTGTTGTAATCTGGATATATAAATATCTTGACTGTATCAGTATAAAATTGGATCTTTCATGAATATGTTATGTACATATGTTTTATGACTTCATTATTTTATTGAGATGTTCTTATTTATAATGTTTAAGTAACGTCGTCTTGGAATCCTTAAGACAATTATGTAATCGAATCTCTTTTAAAAAAAATAATTATTAGGTTAATTTGTTCTTTACGCTTTATTTTAATGGAATCCTTGGTGGGGCGTTACAATGCACTAATAATATATGTATAGAATAAAAACAAAAAATACAATATTGTTGTGATAGGATTTAGGGTAAACGTGAGATCTATGGGTAATTAAAATGTAGTCATTGTAGGAAACTCAAATCCATCATTCATTCTGAAGGGTACAAGCTCACATGAAGAAAAAATCAAATCATAGAATTTCAAACCATAGGATTTCAAATCCTAACAAAACCAAACCCTAAAAAACAAGGGATAGTACATCTAGATGCACCCAAGTTTTGCACGCACACTTAATAAAGCATCTAAAAATGTTAGGTTTTTAGCGCTACTCGATTCTTGAGTTGAAGACAACAAAATTGCAAGCTTTTAAATGAGAATATTGGTTCTGAGTTAAAGTTTGTTTTCAGGCATGGGGTGAGGAATGATGTGCATGACCCATTGCTGGCGATGTCTTCTCTATAGGGTCTCTTGTAAAAAGGCCAAAAATCAAAGGCAACATTAGATCAGCGCCTAACAGATACTAGTAAATGATTTCTACTTATTAGAACAAACACTATAACTGACTAGTTCAGTAACTGCAAGGCATGTCCCTCATTTATAAGACTTTGATCTTTTCACACATACCAATCCTCAAAATATTGATGAAAATGGTAGCAACTACATAAGTAGTACCATTTCCAGCCTAAGGCTCTTGACCAAAAATGATTGCATCAGTGCTAACAATCTCCCTCCTGCAAAACAAAAAGAGGCACACATTAGAGCTTAAATGCAATATCCACATTCCCAAGATGATTCAAATTCTCAAAAAATTACCCTAATTCACTAAATAAATAAATAGGCTTAATAAAAAATCCCCAGACTGACTTTGTTGGGTCGTCCTCCTTTAGTAGGACTCGTACTCACAGTAGAAGGGCTTTTCGAGGGGTTCTTTTCGACTAATGAAGCTTGTGGTGAAGGAGACAATAAAACTAGAGAATTATCTTCATCTGCATTTTTTATCTTCTTCCATGTCTTGTGAGCACATGGGTGATGTAACACTCTTGATGCACCCGTGGATTAGCCCCATGATTTCTCTCTCAGGCCCCAGTTCCAGATAAATAACAATAATGAAGAAGAAGAAGCAGCAGAGGTGCAACACACACACATGGTATTGACAATGCAAAAAGAAAAAAGTGTTGCAAAGGCGAAAAAATTATGCATGGCTGAGCAGGGTTGTTCATGGCCGTCTCTTTGTTGTTGTCATGAAGGTTTCTGCACAAGTTCCTTCCAACAGCTTCTCCTTTCCAGAAGCTTCTCCTATGTAATTTATTAACTATAATCCCAACCAAAATTATTATGATCTTTATTTTTCAAGCTTTTCTTAGAAAGAAAATGAATTATAGAGCTACTTCGATCAATAGAAAAATAGATAAATGATAATTTTTAAATATAAAAAATATGTTGTTAAATGCTAACTATAGAAATAAAAAGAAATATATTTAAATCATGCAATGTGATTGGCCAACATAGCAAAAGAAAAAGAAATCAAACAAATGCAATAGTAACTTGCCTATCAGCAGGAACTAAAAATTATATTTAATTTTATTCATATTAATTAAACTTACATTTATTTTTATTCCAACTCTACAAATCTCTAATTAAAATACTATAGAGGCAAGTACTCGCCACTAGTGGCACTTGATAAAATTAGTACACATTATAAAATTAGCACTTGCACCCAATGGGGGTTCAAGGGAGACGCCGATAGGAAAATGAACAAGAAGCATCAATGAATTGTTTTAATACACAGGTGGTGGGAGTAAAATATATCTGTATGGAGATATGCACTGTACAGTACAAGCAGGTACAATCTTTTGTTGGGTTTGTTCTCTATAAACAACGAAATCCCTTTGAACAATTTATAGCAAGTTTGCACAAGTCAAATTTACACAAGAGCATCTATATGTCTTTTTTAAAGACATGCAATGTCTAAGAAGTGAAAGACAATGTTGATTAGATTTCCTTGAACAAGCACTAACATAGAAGATTGCCAGTAGTGATTGACCACCTGCAAAAGCCAAAATTGTGTAGTTGATTAGTTTTAGTATTGATACTCTATTCAAAGAGGGGACAATAAAAAATGTATAACTTTGAGAGAGTGTGTAATTAATTGTACATACCTAAGCATGTTGTTGTGAGAGCAAGTGCAAGCGAGCTTCTTCTTTCTTCCTGATAATGTTGTATGGGTTTTTTTTCATTTTGGAGTAGCGATCAAAAGAGAATGCAGGCTCTATGCGAAGGCCACTTATGGCTTTGACTCTGGAAATTGTTGTAAACATAAGGCCTTGTCTTTCAGTTGTACCAATATTGATTGTGGCTTTATTTAGTGTAAGGCCTTGTGATTTGTGTATAGTGATAGCCCATGCCATGGCTAGCGGTATTTGTCTACGGTTGCCACGTGTTACTAGATGTATTGGTATAGTTTTTGGGTCTATTTCATCCCATGGTGGACCAGTGTAGTTATCGAATGTGACTGTAACATATGCAGGCAATGCAGGTGGTTTTGATCCAACAAGATATACAATATCTTTGACTTGACCAAGCGATCCATTTAGTAGTCCAGCTTGGATCCATAGGTTTTTTGTAAGCATGACACGTTGACACTTGCTTAGTAATACCTCTCAGGGAAGTTGCTCGTCACTATGATCGGCACCTAGTTTAGATTGTGTATTTTCTGCACGACTTAGTGCAACAGGTACATTAAGTAGTTTCAACATTTTTTTGTTCTGCAATGTTACCAGCTCATTTGTAGCAAATAAGTGTATTGATTGGTCAAAATCTTCTTGTTCAATATTTGTTAGTTGCTTGTTGGTGCGAGTCATCAATAAGTCCCAATCATGTTTTGTCGGTTCTGCATTGCGAATGTTTTGTAATGTTTGACATAATTGTATTTGAATTGGATCATCACCTTCTTGTCTAAACATTGTTTGTAATGTAACAACTGTATTAAATTTGTGCCATAGGTTTCTTGCAGTTGTGTGTGATGCATAGATAGGTTTATCCATAACAGGTGGGAGTTGTGCAAGGTCTCCTACAAGAATTATAGACATGCCACCAAAGCAAGTATTGTTGATGGGGGAATGCTTCACGTAACCTACTATCAATTTTCAATAGAAGTTTTGGCCCAATGAAGCTCATCTCATCAATGAGAATGTATTGTATATTTTTCATGTCTTCCTGGAATGTTGTCAATGCTTGTCCTTGTAATGGTTTTATTTCTCTAATTGGAATCTTGAGGGTTGCATGTATAGTTGAGGCATGTATATTAAATGCTGCAATTCCTGTTGGAGCAAGAACAAGGAGGGGGTTTACTCTTGTTGGTATGCAAGTTTGCAGTGCATTTCTTATGCAATGAATTAGATAGGATTTGCCAGTGCCAGCAGTTCCTTGTATGACCATATGTAACGGTTGGTTAGAGCATTTCTCCATTGAGTGGTTTGTTATTATAGTCAGTGCTAGTTGTTGTTGGGGTGATAATGTATAGTTGTGGTGGTTCATATTTGAAGGGGAATGCAAATCTTGTTGAGACATCTTGTTTGTGTGCAGAAATTGAACAACAACATCATGTAGATTTGTAGGGACATTATGATTTTCCCAATTGTGATTGTTATCAAAATCACGTCGACCTAGCATATCAAGTTCATTCAAGTTTAGATTATTAGTGAGGCCCAATTGAGATAATAACTCCCATTCGTTCATTTCTACATTTTCTTGTTGATCCATATCATCATCAGAAGAATTTTTGTCTTCAAGAACATTTTCAGTATGTTCAGTGCGATTAACATGCCATGGATTGTATTTTTGTGTATTCATTTGCTTCCAATTGTTGATGATTTCTTCTTTGGTAAGGCCTATATCTTCATTTATTTTTTGGAAAGGTTTATACAAAAGCAACTCACTCCAACAGAAGGTTTCAAAGTTTTATGAGTCTTCTTTTGGAATGGTATGGAAATGCGGAAACACATGCACAATTGCTTGTTCTTTTCTATTCAACCATTTGCATCCTTTTCAAGAAGTGGAAAATGTGAAGGATCTGGATTATTCAATTAGTGATACATTTTCTATGTGATATGGCTGGTTCATGTAGGATTGTATATAGTTAGACAATATCTCACCACCATCGCTTATTTTTTGTAGGCGGTGGAACACTTTCTGGCCTACATTTAATGACACAAAATTGCGATTGCAAACAACAAGGGGTAGTTTTTGTAGCATATGGCATGTTTCTTGGGCTCCTATATCTCGTTCAGCAACAATCTTAGCCATGAACTTTTGAGATGCTTTCAATGCCTAATCTTCCAATCTTTCATTTGAAGCTATTCTTTCCAACATAGCAACACAACTTTCTGATTTTCTTTCAGCTTTAGATGCATACTTGGCAATATATTTGAGTACAAAAAGGCGTGAGATGATGGGCTGGCAATCTATATTAGCTCTCCATATAGAGAGCATCTCTGCATTATGAATGTTTAGCCTGTCATCATTTCTCGATGGTTCATAAGATTTGTTTCCAAATCCATCATATGATAAAGTGGATTCCTTGCATTCTTTCCATGGAGCTTTGTATCTGCATTCTACATGATGCCCTTTTTTGCGCAGGCATGTGCGCTCTGTGCATTTAGTGTGCCTTTGCACACAATTAACTAACTCTTCATAATCAATGGATGGATCGATAGAGAATATCTCAGATGTGTTTAACAAGCATGGATCATCCATTGGGGTTCTATGTATGATATTACTCATTTCAGATTTAGAGCGGGGGTTCCAAGCAGTGACATAGTTATCAAAGAATTCTTTTGCTTTACCCACTTGCGAACTGTCTCCCCAGTTGAGGGTATCCATGTTTGGTGCATTTTCTAGCCAAAGGAACCCATGCACGTGTGCAAAGCCTCGATGCTGCCATTCATACCTATACCAATAATTTGTTGCATGCAAGAGTTTCTCAATGACCTCTTCACGAAAGATTGTGAAGCGGTGATGTAGATAAAGGGATGTGGTGTGGGGGTTTCTAATCACATTGTCTATACGATGCTTGTTGGAGGAAATAGTGGAAGTATTGTCAGTTGGGAAAAGCTTATGCAATGTAGGCCACTTAGTGTCTACTGCACTTAGTGTGAAGAACAAAGTCGGGGAACCTATTTGGTTGATCATGTTTGTTAGATCTGCACGACACTTGTTCCAATAAGCTTGTGTCCCACGCAAGGCCGAGCCAAAATGCATCAATTCTTCAGCCAATTGTTTATCCAGGAGGTTCTGTAGGTGGGCACGAAGATGTTCAATAGTTGTAGGAATATTGTCTTCGACTTTTCTTTTGATGAATATTGAAGCAGTTGCTTGGCTACGATGCCTCATCATAAGATTTAGTAGGAAGTATCTAAAGCGTGGATGTTGCCCAAATCTATTATCATGATATCGCATAAGATGCAAGGCATACTCATGCAGTTGCACTTCCCTGGCTCGAGGTTGCATAGGTAGTGCATTTCCATTTGGAAAAAGTGTGGGAAATGCCATGTCAAAAAGCCCCTCAGTAGTGTACTCATTTATGGGATTTGAACTTATCTCGGGCCAATTAATGATGGTATCATTCTCATTTTCTATTTGTAAAGATTCCTTAATGATTTGTAACTCACGACGTTTATTTGGTAGGCTTACCATAAATGATGTTGAATATTCCGTTCCACTTTCTACATCATCTTCACTATTAGCAGCTTCATTGTCTTTTGTTATGGGTTCTTCATTGTCGCTTTGAATTGTATGAAGCATTTCTGAAATGTCTGTAGTACAATCAGGGAGTAGGGACAATGCATCAGCATTGATCTCAACATCTTGGTAGTATGGATTAGGTGTTATGCCTTGTATACCGCTAACTCTTTCTTGGAAAAAGTCGGGGACCCCTCTTCTTTTCTTTTTTGTTTTCTTTGTCTCTTTTGGATTGAACAGGAACATAAACTTTTCAAGGTTCCTATTCACAGTTCGATCGATCCCCGTTCCTTGCACCTTAGGTTGTTGTCTTGTCTTGTTCTCTATCCGCTTTCTTTTCGTTTAGATCTTGTCTTTTCGTGGATTGCGTTGTTTGTTAGTTTTGGTCTTCGTTTTTTGATCTTCATTTTTTTGTTGTAAATGCGTCCATCTTCGTTTTGTTAATGGATTGGCTTTGTTGTTTCCGTTGTCGTTTTTGTGTTTTAATTGAGAAAATACAAAAAATAAAACTTTTAGAAATACAAAAAATGAAAATTTTAGAAAAATACAAAAAAATAGAAAATTTTGGAAAATACAAAAATAAAATAAAAATAAAAATTGTAAATTTGAATAAATAAATCTTTTAGTTCTAAAAGATTTAGAAAGTTTAATTTAGAAAAGGAGAAAGAATTTTAAAAGATTTTAAAATTTAAATAAAGTCTTTTAAATAATTTTAAATTTAAACATGTGGTAAAATCTAAAGATAAATAAAATATTTTTATTGTAAAGAATATTTTAGAAGATTTTTAGAATATATATAAAAAAATGAAATAAATAAATCTTTTATTTCAAAAGATTTGTAGAGAAAATAATAAAGTAAAAATCCTTAAAACGAAGTATAAAATAGAAAAAATAAGTGCAATAAAAGGGGAGACTCTTCATCAGATTCAGAACAAATATTAAACCTAGGACTTTAATTAAAAAATATTTGCATTCCAAACTTCACTCCACTCCTGCATTGGACTCAACTCCGACCCTGCTAGGTAATATAAAAAATTAATATATGTGTATTGAGCGGAGCGGGAATGGATCACAGACTTGGCACATTGTTTTTCTTTTTATGTTTGGTTCAACTCTAGTTCTGACCTCGCTTTGTGCCTATTTTTGTTCTGCTCCCCGCGGCTTCATCGGAACCGGACCTGAGAATAATTCTGAACCGAGCAAGAAGAAATGTCCATGTCCAAATTTGATTCTGGTCCGCCTGAACAACTCCCGCATCTGTAGGTGAGTGTATGGTTCTCATATGGCTCTGCTTCTGCCCAAATAGGGTTTCATTTCTGCTCTTGCTGCACTCATCCACTCCTGATTCCGCACTCAACCCAACTCAACTATGATCCCACTAGGAGAGAGAGCATCGACATAGACCTGACACATGAACTGTTTTACAGGTTACCTCAAAGATCTCATAGAGTGTGATGATTGCAGAGCGTAATGTGCAGTGGAAGCTTTGGAACATGCCATCGACATCCATCAAAAACATAGGGGATAGATGAATTTTGTCAGATGTGGTAGTTGCAATTGCCCTGGTAAGAAATGCACGCAAAGGGTGAAGGCAAGGCATGAAGTGCTGCATAATAAACAAGGCACGGTCACTGTTTGACATAATACTCAAGGAGATGTCAACTTATGGAATGCCATGATTGCTGGAATGATTTGCGCATGTTAAATGTGGAAAGCAGGACAAGGCCAGTTAACTATTTGATAGAATGCCTTTAGGAAATAAAATCTTATGGAACACCATGATTATAGGAGATGAATGCAGAATATGTGCAAAATGGTCTAGTGAAAAGATGTTGAGAAACCTTCTAAGAAAATGCAATTGTCAGGTTTCAAGTTAAATTCCATAGCCTTTTATAACATTCTCCTCTTTCCCATGCAAAAATAGGAGTCTTGGAAAGAATTTGGATGGATTCCCATCAAGATATAAGGGATGTGTTGATTGTAACTGCCCTAGTAAACATAGATGCAAAAATATGGGAATACAGGAGGGTGCATGAACTGCTCAACAGAATGCCTCAAAAGATGTCATCTCATGGGATGCAAGATTGAAGATATGCACAAATGGATTTATGGAACGATTGAGAAACTTTCAAGTGAATATAGCGCTACGTCGAAAGCATACACAAAATTTGAACTGTATGACAGTATGCTTCAAAGAAATGACATCTCGTGGAGGGCAGCGATTGCAGATTTTCATTGCAGACATAGTGCCTCTAAAAGATTCTCACCTCATAAAATGGCATGATTGTAGGAAATGCTTACAAAGTATGGAATCATTGACATGACAAAAAGTCTGGGAGAACTTTAGGTATGCACCCATTCTGTGAAAGCATACAAAACATGTCAACTGTTTGACACAGTGTCTCAAAGAGATGTGCCACATAGAGGGCCAAGATTTGTAACCTTCGCCATAATCCTTTGTCATTTGAAATGAGGTAGCATAGACAAGATAGTGAACTGGATGACAGAATGCCTCTCCAAAGAAACATAATCTCATGGGAATGTGATTGCGGGATCTGCATAAAGTGGATTTGGTTGAAGCGACATTTAAATACCTGGAAAATGCATGTTAAATGTGGAAGCAGAGATGCATGCAAGTTGTATGATAGATTACCTCAAAGAAATGTGACCTCACAGATTCCATGATTGCACAATATGCACAAGATGGATTTGCCTGATAGAATGCATGCAAAGGATGTCGAAGCAAAGGCATGTAAACTGTTTGACCGAAATGCTTCTAAAAACAAAACGTGGTCTCATGGTTTGGAACGATTGCAGAAAGTGCACAAACCGGATTTGTTGGACGGCTTTAGGAACTTTCAAAGCAAATGCATTGGCAGATGTAAGGATCGATCCCACCAACCTCTGCCAACGTCCTCCTTGCTCGCCAAAGAGATTTGTTTGTAAGAGAATATAATGAAGGCAGATGAATTGTTTTACAGAATGCCTTCAAGGAAATGAGGTCTCATGGATCACAATGAGCGCCGAATGTGCACAAAACGGATTTGGTGAGAAGTTTTAAGAAACTTTTAAGAAAATGCAATTGGCTGTTGAAAAGCCAAAATTTCCACACCATTACCAACGTCCCCTGCCTTTGTATGTAAAATGTAGAAGCATCGACCAGGCAGCGAACCGTTTGATAGAATGTTTCAAAGAATTGTTGTCTCATGGAACACAATGATTACGGGAAGTGTATAAAAATAGGCTTGGTGGTGCAACTAATGTATATATATAAGGCTGGATTCTCAAACCTCTGCTAGCATTAAGACCTGCACTAAGCATGGCAGCCTAACAGTGTTGAATTGTTTGATATAATGTTCCCCCAAAGAAGTGTCACTCATTGAATATGATGATTAAAGGAATGCTTGAAATGGACATGTGTGCAAAATGTGGGGTACAATGTTGAAAGATGCACACCAAATGGAAGGAGGTCTGGAAATTTTTAAGAAAAATGGATGAAGCAAAGGCAACAGGAAAAATGCTTGACAAATTGCCTCAAAAGGATCTCCATTATGGAAAGCCTCGATTGAAGGTTGAACAAAGGGAATTTTCTAAAAATGTTTTAGTAACCTTCAAACAAATGTGATTGGTACAATAAAGGCCAACTTTTAGAACCTTTGGTAACATCCTTCTTCATAAACATACCATGCAAATGTTGAGTTGTTCATTATTGAATGTTTCAAAAGAACAAGGTTTTGTGAAATGCGTGGAAAAAGGATAAAAGCATTAATAATGCATGTAATTGTCTCTGCATTCTTCACATCTATATGTGAATGCCAAAGAAAGCTTATGGGATCAAATTCAACTCCTAGGAACTATACAAAAAAATAGCATTAGGGAATGCAAGTGCGGATGACAAGTTTGTGACACAGATGGAGTCAGGATTTAGCGAAATGTGAAAAATAAAGGTTGAAATAATTGCTAAGTGGTGATGGATGCAGTGTTGAACCACCAATGTTTGAGTCAAAAGTCTTAGTCCTTTGATTTTTAGGAATATTTGGGGATTTTAGGAAGATTGAATGCAAAATGTATTAAAATCAATCAACTCATCCATTCTAGTGAATTTATTGATTTTTGTATATGAATTAATTGATTGATTTATGTTCTTTTGTTTTGTAGAGAAATGGTACTCATATTCAGAAATGGTACTTTTGAAAAGAAAGATGAAGTCTTCAAGGCTGATTTGCAAAACTCGCGTGCAAGTGAAAAAGATTGCTAAAAGAATTATCAAACTGGAGAAGACTGAATGTTTGGTGGGCCCACTTGAGTTTATTTTTGGGAAGGATATTTTTGTGCAAAAAGAAGAACTTCGTGTCAAACTCAAAGTCAAATATGAAATTGCAACTGTAACTAAAGATAGACTAGAGAGTGGAGTTTGAAACTAAAATCAGCTGAAACTAAATTGAGAGTTGAAACAGAAAGTGATCTTTCTGATTGAATTGTGTGCACAAAAAGCTACAACTTTTTGATGTTTGAGTTTGAGGAGGAAATTATGGAATTATGAGTTATTAATTGTCAAATTAAGCCCATTGTGAAGGGTTGGTTAGACACTTAGGAAGATGACTTAGAATTTTTATAGCTGAGCATTTTTAGAGTTTTACAGTAGGATAGTTAATGGAGTTTTCTATAATTCTTAGTTTAGATGGTGGTAATCTGAAGACATAGGTTTCTATACACTAGTGATTTTTCCAGATTTGTAAATGCTACTTATCTATTTCATTGACAGTAGAAGTAGCCATACTTAAACCTATTTTAGGTCATGCTCTGGAATGATGTTTGTTTATTAATCATTTGATTTTAAAGCTTTCAAGGAATGGAATTCTATCTTTTTCTTTTGTTTGAATGATGATTTGCAATCTACCATTAATATTTGCATTGTGGATGAATAGCTATGTATTGATTATAGGTTGATTTGTTTGGCAATTCTAGTTTATGGATTCCTTGGAAAGAAACAGGTTTGATTAGTTGAATGAATCAAAATTCTTCTTTCTATATCCTAATCTATCTTTTTCCTTTCTTTATACCTTGTTAAAATGGGTTTAAATAAAATTGATCTTACAACAATAAAAAAGCTCAATAGCTTGGGCCCTTGAACATTACAATTACATTGACCGGTAGGCAATATCAACATAGTTGAGAACCAACTACGGGACAGCCTTAGGGTTAGATTACTATATGTTGTCTTTCTTTTTAAGGAGGAGGAAATATAATAGAGATATTCTATTTAAATGTTGTTATGCTATTTTGACCATCAACAAGTCATAAGTGTTGTAGGCCAATGCATTGTGAACGCAACTTCTACTAACATAGCAATCGTAATGCCTCCCATGTGTATGAGTTCTTCGAACAATTAATAAGTCCAAGTCTTTGATTTTATGTGGCAAAGACTTTGTTATTGTTGTGATATCTTGAGGGAAGCTAATTGTGTGGCCAGTATATTTGTATTGTCCACCATGAGCATGAGTAACTTGCAATATTGGATTGACACATGCAATTAACATCTCTTCAACCTGAGTGAGAATGTGCAAAACATGTGGTTGTTCACCTGGGTCCATATTATTACTCAAAGAGAATCGATGTATGCCTTTCTCTGAGCCACATCTTCTACATGTATGATTGTTGTTTGATGAACAAAGATGCATACCAGTATATCGTTCCCTACATATAGAACATGTGTGTAGGTTTGACAATGCATCTATTCTTTGGTGGAATTTTTTAGATGCCTCCATAAAGTTAGCAGACCACCTCATTCCCTTGTTATTTGAACTCATGTTTTGAGGCATTTGTGTTGGGATTTGTGTTTCATTTTGTTTTTTGTTTCTATGTTCTAGATTTGAACTAATTGATTCAGTGGGAATACATGTACTTGTAGAATCTTGTGTGGGGTGAAGTATTGGTTGATCTGGTGTTTCTAGCAAGTGGTGGGTTCACTGCATGCTATGACAAACACTTATTTCTTCTCTACGACGAGCATAATACAAGCAACTTCTCTTACGAGATTCTAGGGCTTTGGTTTTAGTCTTGGATGTTTGGCTTTCTAATTCTTCCATAGTGGAGTCCATTATCTGGAATATAAATGAGAGATAAAATAAATATAAACAAAGGAAATGTGTATATTGCAACACCACTAAAATGTGAAAATTACAAAAGCCATTTTGCTTGACTTATATGTTAGATGAATATGATAAAAAATGAAAACATATGTACATATGAAAGAAATATGTTGAAGTGTGAATGTTCTAGTTGTGAAAATTACATGTGCACTCTACTTTGTATTTACAATAAACTTATAAAACAAGTTTTGAAGGGTTCCTGAAACACTGTACAAGGAAAATTCTCAATCGTATAGCGATTGGGACAAAAAAGAACACAAGCAGGCAGGGGAAAACAAACAAGAGTAGATAATTACAATCTTATGTAGTTTACTTTTCATAAACATTGCACATGCGAGCAATTTGATTTAACAAAAGATTGCTTTCATTTGCAAAATCAAGTGTGCCAACTTCTAAGACTGTTGATTTCAATCGTGATTCATTATTGTAGGTTTCATATCTACTTGTCAGAGTGAAGAGAAATTGTTTGCATAGTAAATTGTGAATGACCTCTTCACTATTTTATGTAGCATCTTGCTTCAACTGCATCATGTATAGTTCCTTTGCAGGCATGCCAATGAGTTTAGTTGCTTCTTCTTCAAAAGAAATTTCCCATAGAGTGCTTGTGTGATCTTGAAGTTTAATTTGAAGAACATATCGATAATCACAATCTTCAAAGGTAACTTCACACTTTGAACAATACCATTTTCCATCATCACTTTGTAGAGCTCTTTTCTTACATTGTTTCCCCTCAGTCTTAATGGGGCAAGCTAGATAACATAATGAATTTGATTTGATAAATACTATTGTTGCTTTTACAATGCACTGGAGGGGTTTTGTTGTATCCAAAGACTCTTCTACAACATTGGAAATGGTCTTCCATTCAAGAAGTGGGGGCACATCTAGAAGGTTTGTTGTGGATGTGAGAACACCATTCCCATCTTATGCAAACCAAGCCTGTAGTTGTGTTGTTTCTTTGATTTCAAGGTTAATAAACAACTGGGTGGTAACTAAAGTGCTCACAACCTTACCATTATATTTTGTAACACTACCATTTTTAATGGCAAGCATAGGCAACTTTTGTGCATGGTACAATTCCTAGAGCTGTGCACCTTCCTTTTGAGTCATCTGCCCCCACAAAGTCACATTTATAGTGAAGGTAGACACGTCTAGCAACTTGAGGCTCCTCCTAAGAACCTTTGTGCCATCTCTTCTTCTTATTGTAGAGGTAGGGTCCACACATGTAACAACTCCTACTACATCAATCAAAGAATTGTTATTTGTATTCAGGATCTCATTAATGGGTGTGAAAGAGAACTGATGCAGTGGAATTAAGTGGTCATCATCAATAAGAGTGACCTTTGAATCATCCATCAAAGTGATTTCCATTTGACTATTCAACTTATTGTAAAACTTATTAGTAGCTTTGATGGTCCCACCAGAGATTGTATATACAGAGCCAATATGAACATTTCTATAATGGAGGTCTGCAACTTCATTAAAGCAAGTGACACGCACTTCAGTGTTCTCACTATCTACAATATCAAAGCTGAAAAGTTGCCCGGTCCCTTTCTTTGTGTCAAACTGGTGAATCTCTTTTTTCATAGTTACACGACCTTTTATTGTCCACCTTGTCTGAAATGGATTCAAAATTTTAATAGGAGTGATAGTTGAGGTATCACTTTTCTTGGGCAGCGATGCATGTATCCCAAACATCATTTTTTTTGGGGTTGGTTGCATGGGTGTGCCACTCTCACCAACATTTGTGCATGAATTAGATGAAATCCCTACTCTTTCATGTATAGATTGCTTTGGTTCTTTGAAGAGGAAGGTGGGATCCCCAATGACATCATGTTGTGTGCATGCAATCTCCAATTTAGAGATTACAATAAAACTATATGTAAATAAAGCAAAATGCACTTTTAGTAATGCATAGTAACAAATAGAGATGGACATGTTCAATTTGAGAACAACATTGGAGTGGTTGGCTCACCTTGAGTTACAAATAGTAGGGCATGTGTATTCTGTGAGCTGTATGATAGAACCCTTTTGAATTAGCTCTGAAGTTAAAAAATGGTTATACTTTCTTGGCAAGATTGTTGTTTGAATATGCACTCCATCAGACAAATCTAATATGTATCTAATGGTTGATTCATCGCCATGGCCAAATGTTGAAATATTGAAGACTTGGAGATGTGGATATATGTCTTTGGTGCCAGTGTTTATCAATGTGATTGCATTTTGTGTCAAAGAGATAGACATAGCTAAAGGGAGGTGAAGTAGCCCTATAAAGCCCAATGAGTTGATAAGTATGGTATGGTTTGTAAGTAAAAATATACAAATTGAAAGCTGGATTCTTTTGTAAAAGCGTGCAGTAAAACAAAGCATGCAATTTTCCTTATATATAAAATGGATAAGCTATTAAAAAAAGGAGATGTGTGCACCATAAAGGTTTCTTGGTTTTATTATCCTTGCCAAAAAGAATGCTTAAATACACGCAAAAGCGTCACATACAATTTATAGAGTGAAGGTGATTGAAGATAATTGAGAGAAGGTAAACAGACCTGTAGGTAATGACTATATTGTAGTTTGTACACAGATTTATTTGGCTGAAACAAATTTGATCCTGTGGATGAAAGGAAGCACAAAAAAGTTAGTGAGCATAAATCATTGACAAAACAAACAGATGGTCTAGTTAATTATTGTTTTGATGCATGGTAGACAGTCAAAATATTTTTTTCAAAGGAAAGATGAGTTTCAATGCTAAGTAATTGACATTTTGTTAGTTAAAAAGTCCAAAATTTGAAATGAATAATGGGTCTATCTAAATTTGATTGCAATGGAAATAAGAGTTAGCACATTCGATAAGCCATTGGAAACTTATACATGTAACGATGTCAAATATTGATTGACAAATTAGATGTATACATTTTAATAGAGAACTCCAACATGTTTTATTTGTGTGTATGTATTAAGAGAGGAAAAAAAAACACATGCATACCTACAATAAAAGAAAGTAGTTGTTTGTTTTGTTTCAACTTGTATTAGAAATAATGAGAATGTGTAAACAGAGGACTAAGATTTTTTTGGAGAACTAGTTGTAGAAATGAAACATTGTTGGCACTCGATGACATTAAGTGTAAAAATGAAGAATGGAAGGAAAGTATCAATAATTTCCAACTAAAAAAGATACAAGTGCAAATCAAATGTATGCATAGTTAATAAAGGGCATAATTCTATTAGAATATCACATACAATTTACATAGATATGGATTAGATACAAAATACATAGTAGCGAAGGACTTTTGCAATGCAGCTCTAGTGCAAGGAAAATAGTCGTGTTTGTACAAGGAAAAGAGCATTTATCATAGGAACTACCACAAAAAAAGTACAAAATATACATAGTTGGTAGTACTCGTATACACAGAACAAAACTTGATGACATCTAACATATGTGAAACAAAATTATTTCCAAACATTGTTCAAATAGTTCAGAAATGCAAGTTGGATGTATGGAGCGCCGCCCTGTCTGTAGTGAGCATCAATGTACATTTCACGCATAAAACTGCAAAAAGAAGCCAATGTGTCACAAGTTCTATGGAAGTCTTCAAGTGTTGTTTCCATTGAATATATCTCATCCGCTTGCACATTATGTACATATGGAACAAGTTGTTGCATTTTCTACACAATATCAAAGAAATTGATTGTGATTTCACATGCAAATCTTTGAATGGCCCTTGGAGGAGGTCCACCCAAATTGGTAGAGGGAGGTGAGCCAAGTGGAGTGTAGGATGAGTTGTCACTACTGGATATCACAATGATCTCATCAGGTTGTCCAGGGTTTGCCATTCCTAAATTAAAAAAAATTGAGATTGTACCTAGTGTTAACTAATAGCAATACGTAAAAAAAACATTCCAAAGAAACATATAATAAAGCCTATCTTACATTTAATTAATTCCATATTAACACCTATAAGATATGGAAAAAATGTATAAGAATCTAAGAATTTCTTTATGAAGATTTATTGGAATATTTGACAGAATTAGAGACTAAGGGAATTTTGCATCATAAAGTTGTCTCCTAGATGTAACATACTTCCATGAACTTCAAATAGCTTTCTCCTAGATATAGGTAATGTTAGTTTCAAATTTCAAAAACTAAATTTTATTTTCATATTCATTAAAGGAAGATTTATGAGTTAAATATATGCTCACTCTTAATGTTATTTCCAAAATATAAAGATTAAAGATTATTTCCTTATTAATGGTGATTTAGTCAAAAATCAATTTATAATTTTAGATGTATGTTCCTTTATAATGTTATGATCCACTATATAAAGACAAACATGTCCATCATTGAGGACAACTTACCTAAATTTTAAACATATACTCCATACTATTATAATTAACTATAATTTTAAAACAAAGATTATATATCTATCTAATCCAAAAAAAATCTTTGAAAATTTTCTTATAATTTAAATATATAATTTTTCATGATATTTGTTTTCATTATTTTTAGAACTCATATCTAGAAATCCAAATCATTTATAACTATTTATCAAAACTTATATGTATCAAAATTCTAATTAAATATCATTATTTTATTTATTGAGTTTTCACATTTATTTAACACTTTACCCAAATAATTACTAAAGATTGAAAAGTCAAATCCTAATAGTTTGAAATGATTTTTGAGAAGGTAAAAAACATTGAGTAATAACATTTAAGAGAAATTTACATATACAATGGGTCTCTTAAAGATGAAATAATAAAAATAATAACTAAAATCCTTTAAATATGACATCTTAAAAATAATGAACTAACTAAAATCCTTTAAAATATGACATCCTAAAAATAATGAACCAACTAAAAACTCTCAAAAGATGACATCATGGCGACATCATCCAAAATAAAAATATAATCATTTATTTCATTGCATTAAATTTACTAAAATCCTATGAACTAACTCACTAAAATTAGTTTAACTCCATGAATTTGACTTCATCTCAATCATCTTTCTAAAAAATAAAGATTTTATTTTTAATTTTTTAAGATATATCCAACTTTGAATTCTATTATATAAATTATTGTATTTCAGAAAAAAATAAATCTAAAGATAATATAATAATTCTTTTCCAAAAAAATTGTTGAAGATAGAGAGTGATAGGTGCAGCTGTAAATTCTTAATACTATACTTGTTAAAAGCTCAACATTAAAAAAAGATCAACATTGTTAAATCTCTCAGACATAGCTCTTTATGTCCATTTAAAGCTGCCTCATGAAGAGCTGCCCTCCCATTTCTGTCACACTCGATCACCAAGATATAACACTTATTGAATATATGTTAGTGCAATGAAAAGCATAGCAATTGGGTATCACATTTTCTGATTAGAATAAAACTACTCCAATGAGATAAATAGCCATCATAGACATCACTCCCTGTTCCAAGAAAATAGTGAAGGAAAAAATTGAAGTGAATGCAATATCCATGTTTATATATGTAGGTATAATATGTTAAAAAAGATGAACATGTCTAGCCAAAAAAGAGCATGAGAATGTCTAGAAAATCATGGGATTGCATTGATGTGGCAATTTGTAGAAGACCTTGAAGCAGAATAATAATCTCAAGACTAGAAAGGAAATAGATGAGAAATGGAGAGAATAGCCACCATATTTTCCTCCAAGTTTCCGTAAACTATACACCTAAGAATAAAATGCCAAAAGACTGGCTTAAAAAATCCCTAACTAAATAACGAGGCCACGATGCTTCATCCTACAAAATTAATTAATCTACTCTATAATACAAGGGCCAAGGACCAAGATACTAAGACAATGATTATTTATTCCCTAGCAAACTGCAATCATAGAATCCCAATTAGCATTCTCCAAGAATTAGTTATTGGGTATGCAAAATGTGGAAGTATAGAAAAGCTCATGAGCTGTTTGACATAATGCCTCAAAGAGATGTAATCTCATGGAATGCAATGCTTGCTGGATATTCACAAAATTCACAAAATGGATTTGTTGAAAGGCCTTTCAAAACTTTCATGCAAATCCAATTGGTAGGTCTAAAGCCAAATTCTACAACGTTTTCCATCATCCTCCCAGCTTGTGCCAAAATGGGAGCTTTCCAACAGGGTATAGAAATCTATAAGCATAAAGGATAGAGAAATTTTGTCAGATGTTGTAGTGGCAACTACCCTCGTAGACATGCATGCAAAATGTGGGAACATAGACAGAGCACGTGAACTGTTTGAAAAAATGTATCAAAGAAATGTGGTCTCATCGACTGCAATGATTGCAGGATACACACAAATTGAAATTTTTGAGAAGACTTTAGAAACTTTCAAGCAAATGCAATTGGTAGGTGTAAAGCCAGACTCCATAACCTTTTCTAGCATCCTCCCTGCCTGTGCGAAAATGGGAGCTTTGGAATAGGGTATGGACATCCACCAAAGCATGAAGGATAGAGGAATTTTGTCAGATGTTGTGGTTGCAACTGGTACTTAAGAGACAAAATAAACAAGGAACCTAAGTAACAGGCAACACTAGGTGAGTACATAAAGTGATGAAAATTTGGAACAACTGAGAATAATGACCTAAAAAACAATAGTAAGTATAAGACACATGCTTGTTGGGGTTACAACAAGATGTTATAGATTTCCTCTACTTTTTACGAGGAAAAAATCTGTAGATAAATCACCCTAAAGGCATCTCAAGGTGCATTGTAAATAAATGAAAAAACTATCACAGGTCATAGTTTCAGACCTTTTAACATAAGGCATCCTCAACATATATAATTGCAATGATTTCATCGACATTTTCATTCATTGGCTTGGTTACCAATAGTTAAAATTCTAACCATTACTGTGATCTTCAAAACAAAACTACCAGAAGACCATTCAGCCATAGATGGAAGACACAAGTTACCCAGACATGCTCCTAACTACCATGATTTTAAGGATCTTCAAGTAGGACTGCCCAGTTGTAGGTGGAATACAACAATTTGAAAGTATTTCATAGGCAAATTATACAGATTCTTGAGATAATTTATGCATCATTGGGTGCAAGCTAGGAGAAAATGTGTTTGACGATCCAGTAGATGAATTCTATTATGCTTATCGAAACATGTGCATATAAATTAGTGAAGAAATTCATTAATACTGTGAGTGATTGAAAAAAGAAGCAAATTACACCTATGCAGATACAACTTTTGGCAACAAAGCAAAAAAGTTAGTAGTTTGGTATCACAACTTGGAGTATGGTCCACTATTTTGCTTGAGAAAGATACACACATGAAAGTCAACTCAATGGATCAAAACAAGTACTAAATAAAACTTCAATTGGGAGTAGAATTTGTGGTTTGTGAAGGAAATTTCTATATTCATGCAAAAATAATTCAAGAGATCATAGTTAACCTAGGTTTTTAGTAATATTACTAAATATTAATCAATCTCAGCTTCAATTTAACCTGGGTTTTTAGTAATATCGATGTCAATTTCAGTTACTTGGCTCATCTTAACTTTTGTGAGATTCTATACACAAAAAAGAAACCAGAGGGTATTTGACATTTATATTAATAATGAAACTGCAGAAGAATCTATAGAAAACCCAACAAAGGAAAGAAAAAACTTACAAATTGATTCATTGTATCTCTGTAACTCCAAAGCGCAGATGCTCCAAAGCACTATATCTCTATAATAGAACAACACAGTCTATTTATAAGCGAAGGTTAGATTGAGAAATTATTTGCATGGTAGTGTTTGGATGGTGGTGTATTTGAAGTTTTTTTGCATTTAATGAGAGCATGATGATAAGCTAGAAACCTCTACTTCTCTCCAACACCTATACCACTAACATTAACAGCTAGACTCCCTACCATCTATGTTCGTGTCAGTTGCTTAGCCTAGCCTTTGCTCCTACTGGCCATTATACTATTCACTAAAACCATAACCACACTGTTACCTCACAGAAGGAAAGGACACTATGTGTACTTGTAGCGCACAAAAGCTAAAGCAGCAGAGGCTAGGGTAAGCTGCATCTCTCACTTCTCCACAGACGTCCATGTAGTGTAATGATAGGTCCTAGCAGAGCAGATTTCCTCAGGAATCGACAGCTGGAAGAGGTATAGATTTCTAGAGCCATTAATGAAGCATTGGCGTTAATCATATCCCCTATTCACCCCTAGAAAATTACACAAAAATCTCATCTTCATAGCCTCTAAGCATAGTGCTCCAACATTCATTAAACAGTGGAGTGTAATTGCAGTGTCATGAGCTTTCTTCAAAATATTTGCAGAATGCATATCCCGTAATCAATTCACAGCAAGGCGTGCATTGATGAGAAATTATTCGGAAGGGGCAAACCAAATCTATAAACATGAAAACATTGATGGGAAAATATTTAAGGGGCAAATCAAATCTGTAAACATCAGTAATTAGGTAAATCATTAATTGAGTGAATCATTCTCAATCTCCCTACAACATTAATCATTCTCAATCTCCTACACTGTTGCTTCAATCTACTCACAATAAACACGAAAAGTAGATCTAAAGATATCGGGATTTTAGATCTCCTAGAATCTTGAGCTGTAGACAAATGAAAATATTAACTGTCAGCCAGGCACCATGTAAAGTGAATGGTAACGTCGACTGCTTCTCCCCATGGTGACCTTGAAAAACTCGATAGAGCATCGAAGAATGGTTTTTCGTTGGCCCACATAGTTTAGGTATGAATAAATAGTTTTGGTGTGTAGGGAGATGTATGGGCTCATGCTTTGAGTGAGTCCACAATAAAACCATCGCTAAAATATTCTGAAAATAATTTTAAGATACTCTTTAAGAAACTATCAACAGACCTATTAAACCTATAAATATAAATTACTAGTTTAGAAAATAATTACTACTTTAATCTTGTTAGTATCCCCATTTCATACGCTATATTGAAAATAATTACTACTTTAATCTTGGATCAATTTTCACGGCCACACTCCAACGACTTATTCAAGAGTGTCATACTCAACTTGCTAATATGATTTATAACCCTTTGTGTAGTAGGTTTACAGCTACCAAATGTATTTTCAAGACAAGTTGGTAAATTTATAGTATTTATATGGAATCTTCAACCTTAAAAAATAACATAAATTCAACGTGATTTGGAGTGTTCGAAACGTTAACGCGGAAAGAGTCGGGAAATTAACCTCTACCCAATTCGCGTCTTTTCTTTCACCACATTGCGACTGCCTACCGTCGGAACAAAACTGCACTGCTTTTATCGAAGTGGTTGAGTTGTACAAGTAAAACTGGTCAAATTAGCATTCTTCACTGCGGACTACCGTCACCACCGTTGTCGTGTCTGATCTATCTTTCCACCCACTTTCTCCCACTTCTTTCTTTAATCTTCGACTACTTCTCTTGCTATTACCTTCGTTTTGATGTTCCCCTGCTTCTCACTTGCCTTCTTGCTTCTTTCAATTCTATCGCATGAATATGGAAGCACTTCAGATGGTTCAGACTCTTCAACCCCTCGCTATACGCTTAAGTCGCTTCGTCTTCTTTGTCGCAATTTCACTCTCATGGCTGACCTTTCACTGTAATGGAGCTTGTGAGGTTTTCGGCTGTGGGAAATACAGTTTGGATTATCCCTTCGGAGAAAAGGACAGCGGCTGTGGTGACCCTGCGCTTCAGCTGGAGTGTGATAATACAACCGAGATGCCTCTAATTTCTATCGGTGGCTACCAATACTACATACAGGAACCCCACAATTACTCCCTACAGGTAGCGACATATTCTTACCCTACCATGATAATATTGTACAAGCAATTTGAGAATGATGTATGCGATTTATCAGAGAGTGTCTATGATCAATTCTGGAGTGACAACCAATTCCATGTTGTAGATGGATACACAAATATAACACTGGCAAAAGAGTGCACTAATTATGGAGAGCCGTACTCGCCCAATTTATTGTGTAAAGACCATTCATACTATAATGTCAGTCTTCCTGGCCCAGTTTGTGTATCGGAGTTCAGGATTGCCGTGAATGCAACTGACTTAAAATTAAAATCGGTAGATCATCTGCCTGAGATTATTGGCGAAGGGGTCAATATAACATGGCATGCAAGCAAATATTGCGAGTATACGTATTGCGAGCCAGATCACAGAAATTGCAGTGATCTCAAAACCTCATCTTTCTGCTACTGCGATGCTACTTCCTATTCACAATGCCCCAGTGGTAAGGCTCGTAATCCCGTTTCTTAATTAAATTGCAAATGAATGAATATTGCAATATTTATCCAGAAACTGAAGGCGCTCTTCCTCGCTTATTATTCAATTATGTAGTTCTCATAATATTGAGATTGATGCGTTGCAGGAAAGCCAAGTAAATGGAGGAAAGCCACAATTTTAGGTATGCTCCATTTTCTTCTCGGTTGTAATTTTTTTTTTAGCGATTCTTGCTTATTTTCTGTTTTTCTTGTAGATTTAGCCATTCGGAATCATAGAACTTGTATTGATTCCCTGACAGGTTCATCCATTGGAGGCGGCGTTGCTCTGGCAGCAGCAGCACTGGTCCTGCTTTTAATCTTTCGTGTGAAGAGAAGAAAGCGCTCCACTACCAGGGATCTTCCTAATGATTTCACAAAACATAAAGGAAACGACATGGAAGGGGGTCAGCAGAGGCATATGATTGGCAGTTTGCCAATTTTTTCTTTCGAAGAACTTCAACAGGCAACAAATTTCTTCAACGAAAGGAACGAACTTGGAGATGGAGGGTTTGGAGCTGTCTATTTGGGCAAACTCATTGACGGACGAATGGTAGCAGTAAAGAAGCTTTATGAGCAACACTCTAGGAGGATTGAACAATTTATCAATGAGGTAGAGCTCTTTGCCAATATGAATCATCCCAACCTAGTTCGTCTTTATGGCTGTACTCAGCCGGATAGTCCAGTGCTTCTGCTTGTTTACGAGTTCCTGCCGAATGGAACCCTGGCCGACCATCTTCACGGCAGCAGAAGGAGGCCCAAGGGTTTGCCTTGGGGAACTCGTTTAAACATTGCCATAGACACTGCCCAAGCCTTGGCCTTCCTACACAGTATCAATCCCCCTGTTTTTCACAGAGATGTGAAATCCACCAATATTCTCTTAGACGAAAATTTCAGGGCAAAAGTTGCAGATTTTGGCCTTTCCAGATTGGTGCCTGTAGATGTCTCACACGTTACCACTGCTCCGCAGGGAACGCCCGGGTATGTTGATCCTGAGTACCATGAATGCTTTCAGCTGACAGAAAAGTCTGATGTTTACAGCTTTGGGGTTGTATTGGTGGAGCTTATCTCTGCTAAATTAGCCGTGGATGTGACAAGAAAAAGAAACGAAATCAGCCTCGCTATTATGGCAGTGCAGAAGATAAAAAGTGGAGCGTTGCAAGAACTGGTAGATCCCCATTTGGAGATTGAGGCGAATCCTGAGGTGAAAGAGATGGTTAGTGCCGTTGCCGAATTGGCATTTAACTGCCTTGCAAACAACAGGGAGGTTAGACCAGACATGAGGGAGGTTGCATTTCGTCTTGAGCAAATCAAACAGTTGCATGTAAACTATCTCCATGAACAGCCAGACTCATTAAGCAAACAAACCAGCAAGCCCAACGATGTGGCGCTGCCACCATCTCCTACTTCTGTACAGGAAAGATGGCCCAGCATCACCTCCGACAAAAGTCCCTAATTTTTTTGTGTACAATGTTTTTTGTAAGTCTGATTGTCAATTTCAAATAAATGTAGGGTAATCTGAGCTATTGATTACTCTGTGGTTTTGCTTTTCCATTTTCTTGGTGCTTTGCTTCGTCTTTAATATGCAAAATATGTTGTATAAAGAGAGAATAAAAGACAGACGGTGAAGATGTCTTTGCTCCGGATGAACAATGTAACTTTGTCTGAATGCATGACTATTTATAAAAGAAAATTTTGTTTTAGTTTGGTATAGTCAGCAGAGAGCTGTTGAACAAACTCTTTGGTCAGGTGCACTTAAAGCATGTTGGAGTTTGATCTTGCCTTGTATTATTAGGATAAAAAGTCACGAAATAGAATATGAAACTTTCTCAACAATGATGTCCTGCAACTAGAAGAACCCAAATCTTTGACTCTTAGATTATTGATTAATTTCGTATAGATATGAAGTTTTAAAATAACACTGCGCGTATTGACCGCGTGAGCGCCTATCATTGTTGACTGGATAATTGAATCGTTCAAATGCTAGCTTGTTATCATTATAGAGAGATACCTCTGCAATTACTCGGTTCCCCCAACAGTAATGCCGATGGCCGCAATCCTTGCCCATTTTACTTCAATACAATCACCCGTCCATCACCCAATGTCTCGTTTTAATTTCTTTCATACCTTCATTGTCTATACCATTTTACTCCCGTGTTCGCTATGCGCAGACCTCATTTATACTTGCAAAAATCAGACATGTGGCGGTGAAGACATCCCATATCCTTTCGGTAGGCGGGGAAGTGGATGTGGTCTGCCAAGCTTTCAGATCGACTGTGTAGAGGAGTCACGTCGTGTAATCGAAATTGATAGCCAGAATTACACAGTCGTAGATATCTTCCGCAATAATCAGACGTCAACAATAGTTGAGGACGATTATTTCTCTGGGTGCGCATCTTCATATTATATCTTTGATGAGATAAATGACAAGAGTATCTTTGATAGCGTCAAACAACTTAACATCACTCTAAAAGTCCGCAAGTGTGGCACGCTCTGTCTACTTGATGACGTGTCTTCTGCGCTGCTATGTCCTTTGGAATCTGAGGCGAAAGTTTTAGGGGGATTAGCACATTGGAATATTACAGACAACCCATTATATCAGCAGTGTAACAGTTGTGAATCAAAGGGTGGTTCGTGTGGGTACAGTATTTCCGATCCAGAGAAGTTCCTTTGTTTCTGCGAGGATTCAAACCATCAATATCAATGCCCCGGAGGTATTTGGTTCAAATCTCTCTATATTTGCCTCTCCAGTAATTAAGTTTATTAGCCTTGCAATTTGAATAAAGAAAGTAGAAAAGAAAATTTGGGCGCTTTAAAGTTCTAGCTTTTTGACAGTTTATTCTCCCGTTATGTTGAACCATCTAAAATAGAGCTGATTAGCATTTTGCATTTTTAATGCAGGCAAGAGCTCAAGCCGAGTCGCTGTAATAGGTGAGAGGCTTCTTGAATTTATCAATTTGAAAATTTGCTAATTTCTTCTATCCGTGCATTAACATCTTTCGAAAAACCGCAGGTGGTGTCATTGGTGGAGTATTAGCTTTGTTGTTGATAGGAGGATTCCTAACATGTAAAATTTCACGAAGGAGGAACCTTTCCCCTGGCCCAACTCTTATTGCAAAAGAAATTGACTACAGCGAAAGCAGGGATATAGAAGCGGGGGTACAAGAGAAAATAGGGAACTTGCCAATTTTCTCCTATGAAATCCTAAAACAGGCAACAAACAACTTCGCAGAGGAAAAAATGCTTGGAGACGGTGGGTTTGGATCCGTATATCTGGGAAAACTTCCTGATGGGCGAGCAGTAGCTGTAAAAAGAATGTATCAGGACAACTGGAGAAGGCACGACCAGTTTATCAACGAGGTGCAGATTCTGTCATCTCTGCACCATCCAAATCTGGTACGTCTCTATGGTTGCACTTCTCCAGAAGGCAAAGATCTGCTTCTTGTTTATGAATATGTGAAGAACGGTACTGTGGCAGATCATCTCCACGGAGAAAACAAAGGGAAAGGCTTAAATTGGATAACACGTTTAAAAATCAGCGTGGAAACAGCCCATGCCTTGGCGTTTCTTCACAAACAAGAGCCCCCTGTACTGCACAGAGATGTGAAGACCACAAATATTCTTGTAGATGAGTATTTCAAGGTAAAGGTTGCGGATTTTGGGCTTTCCAGGTTTATGCCTACGGATGTAACCCATATCTCTACTGCTCCACAGGGAACTCCAGGGTACCTTGATCCAGAATACCATGAATGCTTTCAGGTCACAGAAAAATCCGATGTCTACAGCTTTGGTGTGGTGTTAGTGGAATTGATCTCCTCCAAGTTGGCTGTAGATATAAATCGGACTAGAAGGGAAATTTCCCTGGCTAATATGGCTTTAACAAAGATCAGAGAAGGTGCTTTGCAAGAGCTTGTGGATTCTAATTTAGGCTTTAATTTTGATGATGAGGTAAGAGGATCCATCACAGCAGTTGCAGAGTTGGCTTTCAGATGCCTCCAGTCCTCCAAGGATGATAGACCAGATATGGAAGAAATTGTTGCTCAGCTTGACCAAATACACCAAAATTGGGTGCTTGTTAAAAGCGTTGCTACTCACTCCTCTTTCGGTAGCGATGGAGGAAAGAAAGATTTCAGCGGTTTGGCCCCTCCCTCTCCCACTTCTGTTCAGGACAAGTGGCCAAGCACAAAAACCACCCCCAATAACAGTGCGTAATTAGTTTGCATATTTCAGAGATACTTTTTAATTATTTAATAATGTTTTCTTTTGTTTCTTTTATGTAATTATAACAGTAATTTTGGGCCAAACTCTCTAATCAAATTTGGAAATCAAAAGCTTCTTCAGATGCTCAATTACTTGCTTGGAAAGTGCTCCACTGTAAGCTTCCCATCAGGGGTAGGTTAAAATGTATCAAGATTCAGCCAAGTAAATGTCCTTATTGTTCTAAAAATGAAGATATTTGGCACATTTTTTGGGGCTGCCAATTTGTTAAAAAGCAATGGAATTCTATTTTTAATGATTTGCCTGCTATATTTGATCATAAATTAAGATGGAAAGAGGCTCTTTTGGGGACAGGGCTGCATGATAATGTTATTGCTGCTAGTATCAGATAGATCATATTGTTGCATATATGGAGAACCAGATGTAAAGCAATTTTTAACATTTATTGCAATCACCAGGAAGCTGCAGTTTTAAAGCTTTACTCTGATACATTTTATTGTCTTGCTTCTTTATTCGTGCAATTGCAGGCGAAGTCTGAAAAAAGTCTTATGCTGGAGGGTCACATTCATCAAATCAAACTTCAAGTGAACCAGCTTTTAAGCAAAAAAGATCCTCATATATCACAGGCTCTGAGGTCCCAGTTTTGATTTTGTTGCTTCAGCTCTCTTCATATGTTGCTGATCTACGTTTCTGCTATTCTATTTGGCCATGTTGTTGTTTCAGCTTGCTACTATGTGCTGTAATTGTGATGTTATTTGCTTCAGTTGGCAGCTTTGTTTCTGGTGCTGGTTTGTAATTGTTGATTTGTTCTTTTGCAGTTTCTAACTGCATTTCTCCTCTTGTACATTGCATTTTCTCAATAAAAAAATTAGAACAGTAAGGGTTTCTGCCATGAGCATGTCTTCCTGTAATTTTAACAATACGGGTATTAGCCGTGCACATATCAGTATTGGAATGCTTACATTATATCCCCTGTATACCACTTCTAGGTAGAATATTTTGATACCAGCGAATTAATATATGTTTTATATGGATTTCTTCTTACAAGGCAATGCCAAATTTACCCACAAATATTGTATATTCATTGAAGCAATTCAGCTAAACCTTTTTCGTGTATATTGTAGTGGTTGTGGTATACGTAGCATTTCTATTTTTCGGTTTATTTCATTTCATTAGATCACTCATAACAATGTTCTTCGCAGTTGAAACGGTCTTAAGTTATATACTTTCAGTCCGAATTCATTAGTCCCTTCCTTGCCTTTATCTCCTTCACATGTAGAGTTTGATTTTTCTTGCGGGAAAAGCCTTCGCGGCCTCTATTTGCGTATTTGTTCTGCAAATTCAATGCTAAACATGTTAAAGATTTAATGCATTCCATATCCCTCATACGAAGCCCACGGTCACATTGACTACTTTATAGGAAAAAGTCCGATATGCTTTTCAACAGTGACCACTTGCATTCATTTAAGCGAAGGATAATAAGAATTGTACATATTTTCAAGGTTCACTCTGTGTAGACGTCAGATGTTTGACATCTCTTCTGTGGGGTTTTATAAAGGCGTTGAGTAAAGTGGCTCAAATGGCCGGACATTCTAAGGTATAGATTGATCCAAAGAGCCCGGAGTGCATCTGCACCGTGCTGTACAGCAGCTATTTGAGCCTGTTATAAGAAAAAAATAAAATAAAAAATAAAATAATTATTTATTTTATACATTGTTGAAATGTGTTAAGTGTATTTTATGCTAAGATTAGGTTGTGTATATCGGCACAACATTTCAAAGGGAATCGCACATTTTTTTAATGATTATAATATTTTGAAGCTTGTATGACTTTACGAATAATTTTATTATTTTTTAATTGTTAATGCAAATTCTAGTTAAAGTTCTAGAATATAGATGATGAGTATTGGTGGAAGGCATTTTTTTAATGGTATTTAAGTTATATTAATTAATGAGATTTGGGATCATGATTAAAAAAATATATGTAAAATGTGGTTTTGTTTAAATTTTAATAATATTTAAAAAATATAAAATATACAATGTAAGTGTGGTTTTATAATATTTTATAATTAATATTTTATAATTTGTAATTATAAAATAAAATGTAATCTTTTATATTATATGTTTTTTTTATTAAAGTGAGATTTACATAATAATATTAAGTTTAAGTATGATAAAATATTTGAAATATAAAAAGATGGTATAATTATAAAATAAAATGTAATCTTTTATATTATATGTTTTTTTTATTAAAGTGAGATTTACATAATAATATTAAGTTTAAGTATGATAAAATATTTGAAATATAAAAAGATGGTATAATAATAAAGGCTGAGTTTTATTGTCAAAATTAAAGATATTAAGAACATGTTTATGTTAAAAAATATGAAAGAAATATCTTCCACGATATCTAGGAAATTCAAAAGATCTTTGAGATTTATAGCAGAAATTAGGACTCATCCACTTATAATTTGGTAGCATATCTAATAAGATTTAATTTTAAAGCATTTGGGAGGAACAACTCATTTTTTTTATTAGTTCCTGCCATGGAACTATAGGCGACCCCTTGAACTTAACTAGTGATTAATTGTTTTGTTTGTAACCAATCAAATTCTATTAATTTATTTCCTATACATTATAATTTAATTTTAATACATTATATTTTAAATTTTTTAAATTTAAATGCACAATTTTTAACTTTTCAAATTCCAAAAATTATTTTTCCTCAATTTTATTGGCTCAAAAATTTTGAGCGATCGGAGTGATTCAAGTACAAATTCATATTTATGTTTTGTGGGTAAAAGATGTTGGAATTATGAAGCCCAATCGATTCATTTGTCTAACTATTTTATTCTTTGATGTTTCATTTCTTTCTTTTGTCCTCTCATATTTTTGATGTTTCATTTCTTTCTTTTGTCCTCTCATATTCTTGATTGTAACAAACTTCAAGATGCTCTCTTTGGAGTTGGGTAGTTGAAATGTAAAAAGGACAGTTGTGCGTTGAGCTGTTGATATTGTATTTTATCTGAATTAATGAGTACATTTTGCAAATTTATTACCATTCTAAACATTTGTATTGGTCATATGCTCTTTTTTCCCCTTTAGTGCTTTTGAAGTGTCTTAGTGTATTGTTCTATTTTGAATAATAGTCAAAATTGTAGAGCAAGGATACCATGGGTGCAATGTAATTTTACATATTTTAAAGGTATTGTCAAGTTCTCTTTTGTCCTACAAAATTTGTTTAATTTTTGTTTGTATCTTATCAATAATCTTTTTAAATAGTGAAGTCAAATGAATATCAACAGTAACATTTAAAAGAATGAAGTGTACTTAATATTTTTATTAGTGAATAACATACATTTACAATACAATTTTGTCATATTCTTTCAGGCACTTTGTTAAATAGATTACATTTATTCTCCATGTCAATAATTGAAAGATCTTCTCATTATTTTTTATGAAATCCAAGTATGTTTGATAGATATTCTTATTGTCCTAAACAACATAAGTTGTAGATAAAACAGTTAATTCAAATCAAATATGTAGTGTACAATTCTTTATGGGTTAAATAACAAAATCTACTATTGTTAGCACCCAATTTTTAGAACACAACAAAAAAAATTAACAAGTATAACAATAATTTTAATTATTTGTGAATAAAATAAATATAATATAAATTAAAGTAAATTATATCAATATAATATATAGAACTATAATATATAATAATAAAATATCATAAAATTTAATTTCTTAAAATAATTAATAATAATAATAAGTTGATGGAGGAGCATCTAGTTCGAGGGTGTGTTTTGTGTTTGCAAAACATTCCATGATTTTGTTGTGCCAACATAAAATTTGGAAGCTAGAAGTTATTTAATTGTCAATGTAAATGGTGTTACTGTGAAATTATAAATTTTATATTTTGAAGAGAATTGGTGAGTCATGGGAGATTAGTTGTAAATTTTTTGTTTGTCAATAAATAAATTATTATTAATAATGATATAAGATAATAATATGGTTTTATAATATAATATAGCTAGTTTTAAATCTATTATATTTGATTATATATTATATTAATTTATTAAATTCATATGTAATATATTAATTTTAACATGGCATTATAATAATATATACTGTATAATATGTAACATATATAATCTAATATTTTTTTTAATTTATAAGAAAGAAAATATTATATAAAAAAATCAATGATTGCACTAATTTTTTTAAGATATTTTCCACAACAATGTTAATTTCATTATATTTAATTTTTCTTAAAGTAAAATGTTTGATTTTTTACTTTTTTAAGTTTTTAATTTTTTTCCCCTCATCCCATTATTCCAAAGAAAATCAATTAAGCAAGGTTAAGGAGGGTTTGTAGGTGAACTTCATTCAACTAATGAAAATGATACACTAGTTAAAATATTTGTTTTCTTTAATACATAAATTTGCATAATGTATTAGCAAATTTTCATATAGATAAAATTTATGATATACCTTAAGTATTTTAGTTAAGTTGATTTCCATATAATTGCAAGGGTGTGCAATAATAATGCTAAAAATTGTTTATTAAGGTGAGTGTTATAATTAATATTACATAAATATAATCAAAATAATCTAATTTGAAAATATTAATAATTAAGAATTAGGTTTAGAATTAAGTTTATTATAATTATAATTATATAGATTAATTTACAATTATAATAATATTATTTTTTAATTAAATTATGATTAGGGTTATAGTTCACTAAAATACAATTAAATATTTTAGTAATTTAGAATTAAAATTAAAATTATATAATTATTTAACTTTAGGATTAGAATATATAAATATAATTCTAATTTATTAATTATTATTTTAAAATTAAAATAATTATAAAAATAATTATAGATGTTTTAATCAGTTATATTATAACCATATCTTATTTAGTAATTATTTTAAATGTTTAATTAAATAATTAGTGGTGAGAATTTTTATAATCAAATAATTAATTACAACATTAGTTTTATAAATTAATTAAATTATAATTCTAGAGCCCTAATTATTATTAATAATTATAATTCTAAAATCATTATAATTATGATTAGGTTTAGAAATAGGGTTAACTAGCTTAATGGTTAGAATTATAGATATGATTAGAGTTAGGGTTAGGATTATTGTTAGAATTAGGATTAAAAATAGGGTTAAGATAGTATTAGAATTAGATTTCAAATTAATGTTAGAATAAGGGTAATGAAAAGGTAAATAATGTTCCCCTTAATCACACTTCAAAAATTTATCTTTATGTTAGGGTTAAAATTAGAGTTTGGTTTAGAATTAAAATTAGGATTAGAATTAAGGTTATAATTATGGTTAAGATTAAACTTAGGCTAAGGCTTACAATTAGGAAGGATTAGGGTTAGAATTAGGGTTTCAATTATGTTTACAATAGAAGTAGGGTTAGGGTTAGAATTAGAATGAGAACTATGATTAGGGTTACAATAAAATTTATAATTAGGATTAGAATTAAAATTATGATTACAATTATAGTTAGGGTCAGGGTTAAAATTGAGGGTTATAATTTACTTAAGTTATTCTAATGCATATAAACCAATACAATAATAGTCACTATTAATGCACAATGATAACTTAAATGCAAAATCTCTCACTTAGTTCACTTAAACACCTATCTTCATCAACTATGTCCTAGCAATAGTAGTTACTATCAATGCACACCAATAATTTACGTAATAAATTACTTATTTAATTCACTTAAATATTTATTCTAATCAATTATGTCCTATTATTTCCTTTATGTATCTGTATTGTCAAACAAAACTACTTTGAGAATATAACTATCAATTTCTATTTTTCCAATCTAATCATACCATCACTAATCTCAATTTTCCTAAAAATCAAAGAGAAAAACCATCTTGCTAGCATTTGGTAGGAACTTCGTGTTGAAGTTTAGTAGCTTCGGGCTCAATTCTTCTAGCCTCAAATGAAGATATAATTTATTTATATGTGTTAATGGAAACTTTACTTTGGCCAACCTTCCTTGTATATTTCTCCCTTGGCCGACCATCATTGTAATTTAATTATTATTATTCGTATTTATTTCTTGATGGTTGATCTAGTCATTTGTAAAGGTGCGACCTATCTAGCATTATATATAAAGAAGGTCACTTTCCTTCATTCAAGTATCAAGAAAAAGTTTGATCTCCTTCTCCATTTAGTGTGAGTTCTTCAAGAAGAGTAGTGTGAATTCATATAGGAGCAGATTGTGTGTCTATTCAAGTGCAGATTGAAGGGCATATTATTAGTGTGTGTTATAGCCATTGTTGGCGATGTTTATTGGCCTTGTGTGTGGCCTCATTGTAAAGATACTTGTTAACATTGCTCATATATATAAGAGATATATTTGTCGATGGGTTTTTCTCCCTCAAGAGGAGGGTTTTCCCAGGGTATCTATTATGTTATTGTTTCTAATTTGAATTAATTTTCTATGCATTAAATCTGATCATAAAACTAACACTTCATTGCTCTACATCGACTTTACGCGAGAAACTAGGCCTTAGAATTTTCCTAAATGTTCCATTTTCTCTATTTATCATAACTAATGATTGTATACCTTATCCAAATTGGTTGTTTGACTGCACTTCATATTCTGTATGTTCATTACAGACACAATAGATTGAATATTGTAAATAACAACATTAGTCATTATTACGGGGATCTCTACTTTTATTTATTTTTACCTCTTGGAATTTTTGCTTAAGTTTGGTTTTTGTTTATATAAGAAAAATAAATAAGGAGACTCTGAAAATATGGAGCTAGCTTGATTCTACCCTCATTCATCTACCCATTAGATAAACTAATTTATAGTATCATTGCATGATTTGTCTCTCATATATGCCATTTATTGAAACTTTAAACTTAGTTTCAACTTTCTTTAATATTTTGGTTAAATATAAGATTAGAGTATCAGTTTATCATCCTTCTAGTAAATTGGAGGAACATAAATCTAGTTTTTCAGCCAAACCCTATATCTTGATTTGGGACACTACTTGTCTATTGACTGTCATTAATGTATACCAAAATATAAAAATTGAAAATTCCTTCAATAGTCAGTATAAACCTACTATTTAAAACAAAACTCTTGCTATAAAACTATCTAAGGATTCCATATTTAAAATTCCTCTCATCTAAGCTTGATTGAACTAAGTGATGGTAATAGTATTCTCATAGACAAGTGTTTAGTCTTGGTATCCATGACACTAGGGGGAATGGGGATGGGAAGTTGGCTAGAATTAAGAACAACAAGGATTGTAGAATCTTTAACCAAACCAAGCGAATCCACATGTTATAACTAAAATGAGGACTTTTTTTGTGGCCTCGACTTGGCCTTTCTATTGTTTTACATGGCCCTTGCTTGAGCCCACTTCGTCACATACTTTAGTGGCGAAGAAATTGTATTTACACTGATGCGTCTAGCTAAAATTTAATGGGAAAATGAAGTTAAATCCTCATATTTAAAATATTTATTGTGGTTGGGATGGCCAAAGGGGCATAAATTCTTGTTTTAATGGTTTTCCAATTCAATATTTCATTACCTATTGTTTGGCATCAAGGCCACCATAGACTTTTCAAGAGTACATTGCAAGTTGCGGCATGAACTTGAAGTTCCAATGGCCTCCAATAAGATTCTCATGTGCCTATTGAAGTACATTCCCAATCTATTACCGTGCCACACTTTAATACTTGGTTGGGCCCCAACTTGAACAACAATCCATTGACCAGCTGGAATGCCTTGCTTTCCCATGCTAACCTTTAGTGGTTTATTTCTTGTAATTCATGTATATTATATGAGGTTTGATTAATACTTGAAAGAAAATAGCAATCGACATTAATTAGAAAGAGGCAGCGATAAGTATTGATAGAGGGAATCCATTCATATTTATGCTCATCAAAAACTTGTTGAGTTTTGCTTGCAAAAACTTGGGATGAAAAAAATCTCACAACTAGTTAAATTGTGTTACAATAATGTCCAATGAGATGGTAGAAGATTTGGGTTTGAAAAGGATAACACACCCAAATCCTTATAAGTTATCTCAACTTCAAAATGGTCAACAAATAACGATAAATGAACAATGCTTAGTTGATTTTTAGATTGCTTGGTATAAGGACAAAATTTATCTAGCAAAATACATATCTATAAATTTATAAGTATAGATGTTTAGTCTATAAATAAATACACATTGTTTAAGGGTGGACTACATTATCTCTTCTTAAAGTTTTTTTTGACATGTTAGAATATGGGCCATATTCTAATGAATAGCTCTAAAATTTGAAACAATGTAGACTATCTTTATTTAAGTATTAATTTAAAGTTTTAAACCATGTTTCCAAAAAAAATTATGTAGACTGGATAGCTACTCAAAATAGAAAGAATTTTCTATGTAGATTTTACTCGTGAAGTAGATATTCTTGTTGCTGCAATAGGAGTGCCAAATTTGGTTCGTGGTCATTAGCTAAAACCTGGTGTAGTACTAGTTGATCTTGGCTTAAATGCAGTAGAGGTATGACACCTTCTAACTTCCTTTTTAAAAAAAAAATTGTAAGTAAAAGATGGTTGATATATAGCAAATTAAAACTATTTCTTCCACTTTTGCATGATCCTAGTGCTAAAAGAGAATACCAAAATTAGTCAGTCATGTTTCCTATGAAGAGGCTTCAAGAATAACTTCAACAATTAATCATCTACCATGTGGTCTTGGTCCAATAACTATTGCAATGCTTTTTTCCACTACCCTACAATCATCAAAATGGGCATATGGGTTCAATTGATATTTTTTATGTTTGATTTAGGCCTTTTGCAATACACGTCACATTATAAGTTTTATTAGGCTTATAAATGAGTTATCTAAATTACTGAATGGAATAAAAAGATCATTTTCTATCATAAGGCATTTTTTGAAGACATTAGGAACCTATAAGAGGACTTGGAACTATATGCTTTCATTTTCTTTTGTGTAGAAAACTGTAACATTTAAGCAAGTTGGTTATACATGACTCTACATACAATGAAAGTTCTAAAGATCTCCGCTTTTTGAAAGAGCATGTTTTTATCATATATGTTATATGGCTAAGTAAATATTTGAACTCATAAATATTTACATAATGCTAGCAACATGTAAATTGTGCTTTCTTCATGCCTAAAAGCACAACCAGAGCCTGAGAATTTTGAAGTGAGCAAAATTATTTTGTTATAAGAGTCATTTTCTAATGAAGACAAAGTTGACTCTATCAATGATCAAATTCCTAAATTTAGGCGACAATTGTTTTATCTTGACCAATTGTTCCTAAAACACAATAAACTTAACAAATAAAACAAAACTATTCTAAAACTTTCTGCAGGAACTTCGTAGCTCTACAGCTCTTGTTATAATAGTATAGTGTTCTATTTATTTAACGTCTTACCATAAAAATCTTAATTAAACAAGGTGTGGAATGTAATAGCATGGTCATGTTAAAATAATATGTTTAAGATTAACATTTTTTTTTTAAATATAAAGACACCAAAATTTATAAGTAGCTATTTTATTTATTTTAAAACTATTTTAATATTTTTTATCTTTATATATTTCTTAACTATCAACTCTAAATAATTTTGTTAACACACAATCAGGGCTTGAATTTGACAGCCACCCCTACTTGTCATATGAATTTTTTTGACGGTTTTTTCATTTAAATGTCTGTCACTTTACGTTTTATGAAAAAAATTAACTGTCAAAAAAATTTAAATATCAATTTCAAACCTATTCAAAAATAATTATATAAAATTAAAAATAGTTTAATCCTTATTCAACTCATTATCTAAAATTTCAACATGCTCACGAATAAAGCACAAATGATGTATTATCTTGAAAAAAAATGCTATAAAATAAATGTTGTTGAAAAAACAGTGAAAAATTGTTTATGTTATTCATATGGATATCCTATATATATTAAAAAAATGCAAAATTAGAAATTATTGATAATTAGAAATAAATGTAAAAATATTAAATTTATTGTAACAAGAAGTTTCTAAATTCATATAGAAAATAAATCTTGTTAAAATATTCAAAAAGTTTAAAAACTATTATATTCTATTTTGAAAAGATTTTGTATTTATATATATTTTTATAATAAATATTATAAATCATATATATTAAAATAAAGCAATATGACTATTAGTAAAAATGTTAAAATCTTAAATTTATTGTTAAAAATAATTAAAAAAATTAAAAAGAATTATTCCAATTCTAAACTAATTTATATTTTTACAATAAATTTTTAGGGTTTAATAATAATTTTAAGTGTCATATTGACGGTTATATAAAAATATAGAAGTCAAATAATACGGCAAAAAACGGTCAGATAGACCATCACATTCCATTCCAGCACACAATTATATAATTCGTTACAATCCACACCTGTCATTATAGACTAGACCTCACAGATATCATATCCATATGCCAATTGAAGTGTGAAACTATTCTCTTTGGTCAGCTTTGACTTAAAGCATCTTGGAGGTGATTTTGTTTTATTAGGAAGAGAAAGTCAAGAAATAGATTATGAACCTTCTCAACAGTGATGTACAGCAACGACAAGAACCCTAAATCCTCTTTCAAATGTTACCCTGTTTTCATTGTAGTGAGATACCTCTGCAATTACTGGATTCGCCCAAAGCAATGCCGATGGCTGCAATTCTTGCCCATTTTACTTCAATACAATCACCCATCCATCACTCTGTGTCTCGTTTTAATCTCCTTTATACCTTCATTGTCTATACCCTTTTACTCCCTTGTTCGCTATGCATATACCCGAATTATACTTACTGCAAAAGCAATCAAACATGTGGCGGTAAAGAAATCCCATATCCTTTCGGTTTGCGGGAAAGTGGATGTGGTCTGCCAGGCTTTCAAATCGACTGTGAAGAGAACGGATATTCGGTTATGGAAATTGGAAGCCGGAAGTACACAGTCTTAGAGTTTTTTCCTGAGAATCAAACTTCAGAAATTGCTGATGGCACGAATTTCCAAAATTGTTCATTGTCATATTATCTCAAGTTCAACGAAGATGCAATCCAAGCCTTAGTCGGATTCTTCGATCAATTCCAACGACAGAACATCAGTCTACCGGTATATGAGTGTGGTATGCAATGTGTACTACCTGGCCTCGAGTTTCCAGGATGTGCTATTAAATGGGTAACTGTTGAAGAAGTATCAGCCCATTGGATTATTGAAGAGGAACAAGACCGTAAATGTCGCAGTTGCGGTTCAAGCGGTGGGCTGTGTGGATTTAATATTTCCGATTCAAACCAGTTCGTTTGCTTTTGCGAGGATGCACCCCATCAAGCCACATGTTCAACAGGTATTTGGTTCAAATCTCTCTATATTTGCCTCTTAGTAATCTAGTTTACAAACTTCGGAATTTGTAAAAACTAAACGGAAAAGAGAATGTGAGCGTCATAGAGTTCAAGCTTTCTCATAGTTTATTGTGTTGAATCATCTTTATATTTTGAGCTGATTAGCATTTTGCATTTTTAATGCAGGTAAGACTAAGAAGAAAAGCTCAAACTTAGTTCCTATAATAGGTAAGAGACTTCTTCCTTGTATGAGACTGAAGTTTTGCTAATTTCTTCTTCCCCTGCATTAACTTCTTTCTAACCACCACAGGTGGTGTCAGTGGAGGATTGGCTTTGTTGTTGATAGGAGGATGCCTAATACGTAAAATTCCAAAACAGAGGAGGAGGAACTTTTCTCCTAGCCCAACTCTTATTGCAAAAGACGTTGACTATAGCGAAAGCAGGGATATAGAAGCAGGGGTACAAGAGAAGATAGGGAATTTGCCAATTTTCTCCTATGAAATTCTAAAACATGCAACAAACAACTTCTCTGACGACAAAGTTCTTGGGGACGGTGGGTTTGGATCAGTGTATCTGGGAAAACTTCCTGATGGGCGAGCGGTAGCTATAAAAAGAATGTACCAGGACAACTCGAGAAGGCAGGACCAGTTTATCACCGAAGTGCAGATTCTGTCATCTCTGCACCATCCAAATCTGGTACGTCTCTATGGCTGCACTTCTCCAGAGGGCAAAGATCTGCTTCTTGTTTATGAATATGTGAAAAACGGTACTGTGGCAGATCATCTCCACGGAGAAAAGAAAGGGAAAGGCTTAAATTGGAAAACACGCTTAAAGATCAGCGTGGAAACAGCCCATGCCTTGTCATTTCTTCACAAACAAGAGCCCCCTGTACTGCACAGAGATGTGAAGACCACAAATATTCTTGTAGATGAGCATTTCAAGGCAAAAGTTGCAGATTTTGGGCTTTCCAGGTTTATGCCTCCGGATGTAACCCATGTCTCTACTGCTCCACAGGGCACTCCGGGGTACCTTGATCCAGAATACTATGAATGCTTTCAGCTCACAGAAAAATCCGATGTCTACAGCTTTGGTGTGGTGTTAGTGGAATTGATCTCATCCAAGTTGGCTGTAGATGTAAATAGGACTAGAAGGGAAATTTCCCTGGCTAAAATGGCTTTAACGAAGATCAGAGAAGGTGCTTTGCAGGAGCTTGTAGATTCTAATTTAGGCTTTGATTTTGATAATGAGGTAAGATCATCTATCACAGCAGTTGCAGAGTTGGCTTTCAGATGCCTTCAGTCCTCTAAGGACGATAGACCAGATATGGAGGAAATATTTGCTCAGCTTGACCAAATAGACCAAAATTGGGTGCATGTTACAAACGCTCATTCTCGCTCCTCTTTCGATAGCGATGGAGCAAAGAAAGCTTTCACCGGGCTGTACCCTCCCTCTCCCACTTCTGTTCAGGATAAGTGGCCAAGCACAAAAACCACTCCCAACAACAGTGCTTGATTGGTGTGCATATTTCAGAGACCCAACAACAGTGCTTGATTAGTGTGCATATTTCAGAGATATTTTTTAATTATTTGACAACGTTTTCTTCTGTTTCTTTTATGTAATTATAAACGTATGGGTTTCTGCCATGAGCATGCCGTCCTGTAATTATAACAAAAGCGGGTTTTAGCCATGTACAGAGTAGGTTTGGAATACTCTGTATTATATCCCCTGTATACCGCTTCTAATTAGCATATTTTGAAACCAACGAATTAATATATATTTTGTATGGATTTGTACAATGTCAGATTTACGCACAAATATTGGCTAAACCCATGTATATTTTAGTGGTTGTTGTATAAGTAACCTATAAAATCGCCATTGATAGAAGTTATAGCTTTTGGATAATTTCATTAGATCATTCATCACTCCTTGCATTAAATTATGCAGACGTAGTGTTACAATGTTTTTGGAGTTGAAACGTTCTCTTGCATTATTTCATTAGACGATTCCTGCAGATGTAGCGTTTAATTTTTCTTGCAAGTTGAAACAGATATTAGTATTCTGTTACAGGGAAAAAGACTTTGCGGCCTCTATGTGCGTACTTGTTCTGCAAATTCAATGCTAAATATTAGGATAAGATTTAATGGATTCAATGCCCCTCATATGACCTAACGGCCACGTTGTCTACTTCATAGAAATAAGTCCGATTTGCATTTCAACGGTAACTATTTTCATTTGTTTAAGCAAAGGATAATATGAAGATAAGGCAAATCTAAATTTTTTTAAGGTCACATTCACCTAGATATCTTCCTTCTGTGGGGTTTTATGAAAGCGTTGATAAAAGGGACTCAAATGACGGGACATTCTAAGGTGTAGATTGATTCAGAGAACCTTGACTGCATCTACACCGTCCCGTACAGTAGCGATGTGAGCCTCATTAGGACATGTTTTCTTGTGAAGGATTATTTTTGTTTTTTTAAATATATTGCTGAAAAATGTATTTTATATTGAGATTAGGTTGTGTGTTGGTATAAAATTTCAAATGGGATTTGCATCTTCTTTTTGTTTTAAAGTGATACTAATGTTTTGAAATAGGTGTAATATTACTAATATTTTTATTGTGTCTTGACTTTTTAGTGAAATTATAGTATTTAAAAGAGAATTATTGATGGTTGGAGTTTTTTTTAATGATATTTAAATATATAAAAATAATGAAATTTGTGTTCAAAATGAGTAAACTTTATATTTTATTATTTTATATGTAAGTATAATTTTATAATATTTTTAAATTTATAATAAAGATTTAATAAATTTAAAATATATAATGTAAAACGTAGTTTTATAAGATTTTCAAATATATAATAAAATTTAATAAATATAACAATATTTTATAAATTTACAAAATAAAAATAAAATGTAAACTTTATATCATTTTTTTTTTCAGTGAAGTGTGTTATATTTGTATTGATTTTGAATCTCATGTCAAGATATTTGGAATATTAAAAGATAGTATTATAATCAAGGTGGAGTCTAAACTTATTGTTAAAATTAAAGATATTAAGATGTTTATGTCAAAGGATATGAAAGAAATATCTCTATGGCATATGTAAGGACTCTCAAAAGTACAAAATGTCTTTCATTGAGATTTTAGTGGATATTTAGGACTTATCGACTTATAACTTGGTAGTATATCTATTAAGATTTAACTTTAAAGCATTTAATAGGAATATCTCCTATCTCACCTATTTAAAATCTTTGTTCTAGTTTAATTAAAGTTTTAGAAGGTGATGTCCTATCATTTTTTAAATAAGGGGTAGAGTATAATGACATATCATGTTAATAAAAAATATTTGAAAAGGATATTTATTTTTAAATATAAAGATATCAAAAATTCAAAATAGGTATTTGATTTATTACATATTTTTATTTTATTTTAAAACTATTTTAAAATATTAGTGTCTTTATATTAAAAAGTAAATGTAACCGAGCTAAGTAGTTTTTATTAACATGATCACACCATTACACACCATCCCTTGCAAATTCATTGTAGGTTATGTCTCTCAAATGTCTCACATCATCTTTTAGATGGATGCATTTTAAGATACTTAAGCTAGTTAAGGTTATGTGATTGACATTTTATCATGCTTAATCAAGATATGTTCATTCCTCATACAATAAAGGATACATGTTTATGTCCTAATGCCTTAATTGTTTATTATTATTCTAATGGTTAATATTTTATTTCTATCAACCATAAGATGTCATGATCCTAGGTTTAAGTGCATGTGTGTATGTCATACCATTTTTTTTCAAAAAGGGAGTTGAGTAGAAGGGGGTGTCTAGTACCATGGGGTATGCTAGTCATCTACTATTGTGCATGCAATTGACCAATGCTAAACACTAGAAATAACCATGTATACTAGTATAACACTCCACAATTCTCAGGTCTAAAGCACACTTGAGTTATTCATCCTTTGGTAACATGTACATGGTCAAACACACATTTATGTAAAGTATACTAAAAATCAATCATGCATGGGGTTACCATCAAACTCATCTAGGCCTAAAGGATAATACTAATGGTCTATATGAAGGGTCAATTTGTTGAATGGGAGTGACCTACTGAGGACTGGGTGGTACACTTTTTTGTGGAAGTGGAAGGGCTAGGAGTGCTAGGTGAAGGATTTGCCACATTTGTTAGCAGTTGATTTGCATTATCCAACATAGTGATTAACCTAACAATAAGATGTTTGATGTCCAAAAATGCTCCTTGAAAAGATCAATCTGCTTATTTCCTTTTGCTCTTTGTATTTTGAATTTTTACCCATAAATCCCTCCTTTGGGTAGCCTCCTTTTTTGTTGAACATTTATTGGTTAAATCCTCCACCTTATCAAAGTCATGTGGATAAGGCTTGTGTGAGTTTGAAAATGGTTCTTTGGTCACATCAATAAACCTCTTTGGATAACACCTTATTTTATCTACCTCCGTCTTGTGGGGAAATAAATTGTCATATAATAACTCCATGCCCTATCTTGATGTTACTAAAAATTCAAAAATAAAACTATTGATAGGAGGATAGGATGCTTATTATTGTTTCTAAAATTGGTTTTATCATACTCATTCAACTACCACATGAGATCGCCAAGACATTAATTCTCTCTAGCACATTTCTAGGAAGAACATGTGGTGCCACTAGGGATCCATATGTTCTGATGATGGTGTCATCTATGTAAAAGAACCAATCACCCCAATTGTGATTGATTCCCTTCTCAAGGATTAAATCCTTAGGCCTTGAAAATTGCCTAACCTCTGAAGATAGCCTACAATCTAATGGAAGACCAAAATTTATCAAAACTATCTTAACAAAATATTTCTCAAAAATAGAGTAATTAGACTTATCACAGTCCTTGTCCCAAATGTATGTCCATTCCTGGACTGGCAACATTCTTTGTTGCTCATTAATGACCCTAATTTGCATATGTGGGGACCATATACCTTCTTCACTATACAAGATGATATGACATAGAAGTGAATACCATTTTAAATGGACTATGATGTTACCCTTCTTGAGTGAACTTAAGGACTTGTGAATCTCTTCTATAATGTAGCCAAAATAGTCATATGGTTTATTCACATCTCTTCTTTGAATTTCTAGTACTACAAGTACCATTAGGTTTACCAACATCTTAATCTTGCTATCTAGGCCTAAAACTTGATACAATGAAAAATATGTTTTCACAAAGTAATCCTTGAAAATTTCATAACCAAAAGGCTCAACCCCCCTATTGGAAAATCTTCTCAATTCTCTATTAAGACCTCATGGTCTAAAACATGACAACAATTTTTCCTTATAATTGTCTCTATATCTTTGATACTCTCTAGTAATGACACCCAAATCTATTGATAGCTAAGAATTAGGGTTCAAATTAAAAAAAATTGCAAGTATAAGCCCTATCCAAGGACATCAAGAATTTTCCAACCCTATAGAACAATTCCCTCTTCTTAGGGTTGTAAGCTTATATAATTTATCTGTTTAGGTCATCATTTATGAATATGTTGGGTTCCACCAACCCTCCCAATCCTAATATCCATATGTTGCATATGTAAGGAAAGCTAGATGTGGAAGGGTGATCCCACAATAGTGGTTTACAATTTTTTGGCCAAACTGGACACTGAAATTATTATTTTTAACTAAATCTTCACATTCGGGCACCTATATTGGCTAAACTGTGAGAGATTTGAAGATGATGCAAACTAGAGTCTCATCAAATTTTGTCTGTAGATTCTAAAAATACTTTTTTCAAAAAATTTGGAATCAGATTGCACTTCTTTTTCCATCTCCCACGAAAACTAGTTTTTTTTTCTGAAAACAACATTTTTAAAAAGTGACGCACACCGTATAACGCATAATTTTTTTTCCATGAAGGATAAAATTCTATTTCTTTCAAATTTAGATTCGTAACTCCGATATCTAGTGCTTAGAGTTGGTTAGACATTTTTTAATTAAATATTTTTTCTTTAATCAAGTTTCAAAGTCAAACCAATTACAATTTAGACATAGCAACCGTATAACACAACTTTTTTTGTATATATTGAAATTCATTTTTTTTGTTGGATCAAGGACTTCAATATCTAGTGCACTCATATTTTTCAAAATTTTTTGATAATCTACTATTTTTCCACATGTGCAGAACAAAGACCATCATTTTCAATGAAAAACCTATATTTAATAAAACTAAAAAACAAATATATAATAAAACCAAAACATATTAAAATTATATTCATTGGATAGCTTGTTCTGAGGACTATCTAATTCCAGTTTGGTTTCTGAAGACTCCTCCATTTTCATCCTCAACCTGAGCTCCGAAGTGTAAAAAATTAGACTATTTTTGTGTCTCAGGAGGGGGATGAGAGGCAAGGGGGGTTCGAACGAACCCAAAGGGGTTCACTTGAACCAAGGTTCGACCGAACCCTAGTTCGAACCCTTTTACCATGCATTTGTTTTTTATTTTGGCGGGAAAAATTTAAAGGGTTTCGCTTGAACCAACAGGTTTGTGCGAACCCCCAAAATCAATTTTTTTACTTTGGGGTCATTTTTTGTGAGTTTTCCTTCCTCACTTGAATTGTAAACCACTATTGTGGCTTCACCTGGAAACAACTCTCCTAATATCAAAACCTCAGGGAAGAATGCAGAGACACTTTTAATTTTTTTCAATTATAGTCCAATTAAGATGCACTTGAAATAGATAACAGAAACAGAGAAATATACACACACATATGAACATCAGATTTACATGGGAAAACCCTTAAGGGAGAAAAACCCACCACACCAAGAGAAGTCACTTTGTATTACAACAATAAAGATTACATATGTAGAGTTCTAACTTATCTTTCTGATGTCAGTTTACAGCAGCATTCACCATGAACAACCTTGTTACAAAAAATTCACGTTACAGTCTTCACAGAATAGAATTCATCCACTGATCATACAATCACACAACAATCCATCGATCCATCGAACAAGACATCATCTGCGATTCTAGACTATATTCATGTTGTTCCTGTCTTACGAACTTCCTCACAGAACTTCCACAATAGACTGTCTTCCAACAGTTTCCATTCTACTTCTCTGATTGGTCGACAACAAGCCACATAGGATAGTCTTCACTCAGTCAAAAGGCTTCAATCTGTGTTGGCATGTTGATGAGACACTAACCGTGTCTCTCCGATGCCACACAGCTTAGCATTCAATATCACCAAGAGTTCAACTATCGACAAGATGTCATATCGAGTCCAGAATACCATCGCTAAGACTTCCTCGTATCGCCAAGACCTCATACCGAAGTTCTTCACATGTATCGCTATTGCCAAGACTCATCACTATCGGTGAGACGTCATACCAAAGCTCCATAAGTCACATAGACACGAGTTTTCCATTCGGTGAGACAATTATCTTTCGCCAAGACATCACATCGATGTTCACTAAGTAACCAAAGTGTTCAACAGTCGGCAAGACTATCGTCCTTCACTAAGAGATCATATCGAGTCATTAAGGGTTATACTGAAACGTTCAACATTCGGAAAGACATACCACTATCACTTGGACGTTACTCTAAATGCTCACAAGTCATATCGAGCACCAAACAACAGTCAACAAGACTTTTATCCATCGCTAAGACCTCACATCGAGACCTCTTTTGTTATCCCGATGACTTCAATGCAAAACCGTTCGGTAGGACATCACACATCAGTAAGACTTCTTACCGAGCCACCACATGTTACTCAGAGTGTATACTATTGGTGAGACACACCAACTGTTGCCAAGAGTTCTTCCCGAGTGTTTAAGTCACCCTGATGTCTCAAGGATAAAGCTATTGGCGAGACATCCATATCAATAAGACTTCTTACCAAACACCCAAGACTCTCCCTGAAGTCTTCAATAGAAAACGTTGTCGGTGAGACATCCATATCACTGAGAGCTCATAGCGAACATCCAAGATTCTCTTTGATATTCGATAAATGCCAACAGTTGACAAGAGGTTTCCATGGGTGGTGAGAGGTTATACTAAACGAAATGCCACAGCGATAGGCTCCTTCGGTGAGACTAAAGCAATGTCACAGCTACCTAAATAATTTCAACAAGGTTTCAACTGCTAGTCGGCCAAACACAAACGATGTCACACCGACTTTTCCCTTTTAGAGGTTTCAGCCTATGGGATTGAGGGACACATTTCTAACAGCATATATGTCTATCTATTAAGGCTTTTCGAAAGGAGTGTTTAAATAGGGTGTAACTTTTTACAAGAGTGATAAGGTCCCTATAATTCTCATTCTTGTCGAGAATTATGTTAGAATAAATCCCATACCCCTATGCCATTCTTGGCCTTTTAGTTGATCTTGGTAAGTGGGTCATGATATCATCATCTAACCCCCTTTTATAACCTCTCAATGTTCCAACCATTGTTCTTAATTTAGGGTTTTATAATTTACTGACTAGGGTTTCTAAAATTTTACTCTTCATAGAAGGCAGGCTCTATAAAATTTTACAATATTTTCCCTATACAAACCCTAATTTATTCTCTAAAAACTTGATACTAGATAATTCAATACCCCTATGCCCCAAATTTTCACATAGATGACCATATGTACTTACTTGTTTGTTGTTCGCAAGATGCCCTAATTTCACTATGAAAACCCTCATTCACTCAAAAATCTTCAACAATTCACTTTGATACTCAGATAAATTATGTTTTGAATAATGAAAGATGTGGTAATTAAACCAATTTATCCTTGAGGATTTGGTAGATATGAATCACATCTTCCATCAATGTCTACACATGATTAATGCACGACTGGTAGTAGTTGTTTCTCATATTTGAATGTGGGTCATTGATCTTAGGAAATCAACAATGATCACAGGAATTTAGAATTCCTTCTGCAATGAAAAAACTTCTTTTTTTGTTGCATAGATCTAAGAAATGTGTCGTTATTTTGAGGACTCACACAAGCATGAGGAGAAGCTTCGAGGTTTCGCTGATAGTTCATTCTTTCATGAAATACTAGCAACAAATAAAAGTGGACACATGGCATGATTTCGAGAGTTCGAGGAAGAACTAGTTTTGTTTAACATCACCCATCAAAGGTTTTATCTTGTACAAAATAGTTATATGTATACTTTTTACTTGAAATAAAAGCATTTTGTGAATTCACAAGAACTAAAATTATTAGAACAAAGGGTCCCACAATGCAAAGGCTTTGCACAATATTATAAGGCTTAAGAATGCACATGCCTTAAAAACAACTTAAGGCTACGAGGAAAAAGGGGTCAGTCATGAACAATAGGAGGGGGGCTTCATTAGAAAACTTAAAATGTTAGTGCAAAAAGTAACTCTTTAGTTTGATTAGTTAGGGACTTGTACACATCAGTGTAGCAAATGCATTTTATGAGCTCATGGGGAGAATATTTGAACAGAAAAATCTTTAGTGAACTAAAGAGACTATACAAAATGTCGATGTGTGTCTAGTGGGACCCAGAAAATCTCAAAACCTTTTAGTGATAGATTATAATATTCATAAAAATGGGAACACTTGGTTTTCTAACAAAAGGGGTTGGTAAACACACGGGATAGAAGAATTAAGGTTACAACTTAAAGGATATGTAACCTTGGTTATAGGTTAACGACGAAACATAAGAAAAGTGCAAGGGTTTAAGATAAACACTAGGGTTTTGAATGAGAGTCAAAGTTTTGGAACCCCTAATACATAGTTTTTAACACTTCCTTACACAATTTAAGGATTTTCAAAACTTTCAAGAGGCCAAAACACCATAGGAAGCTAGAAATTCAACAAGTACCATCATGCTCCTCAACCACTAAGGCAATGCCCCCTATGTGGTGGCCAAAGTATCTTTTTCTCCCTCTTCCTCCAAGGGTTACTCACCTTCTCATGGGTGCCATCATGGATGAAGTATTTTTTCTTGAGATACTTAAGAGACTCACTCCTAGGCTTCTCCCTTACCTACAAGAAGGAATCATGGATAGGGAGGTTGGTCATGGCCTGCTCTTGGATGCTTGAATTCCCTACCACTCATGAGAGGAACATGTAGGTGGACTACTAGTGGTGCATCCAACTAGTTTGATTCCAACAAGTTACATTCTAACAATTTCCCTCCACTAGCTCTTTCTATTTTTCCATCCCATACTTTAGAAGAAAAAAAAGAAAAAAATAAAGATGTTGATAGGTGGGACCCTCCCATAGACAACTCAAACCTTATTGATGTGTGGGGCATGCCAAGGAACTGGGATCCTCCTCATTCCCCCTTAGCCACTACTTTAACTGCTTAATGACCTTGTATTTGTTTCTATGTTTGGGCTTTAGCCCCATGTGGACTCTACAAGGGTGACTTTTTCACCCTTTTTTTGTGAATATGTGTAATATTATTTTATAAATGATAATCTAGACACTTATTCATTAAACATAATTTGTATTTAATATCTATCTCTTCTTGTTTTGATCTTCATTATCAAAGAATTAATTAAAAAAGAATCAATAATGACAATTTGCATCAGACTTAATTTGTATGTATCATACTCAACTTACATCAAACATCATCTATTCAACACTCATTGCCTCCTTTCATCTATCTTCTAAAATTATCAAGTCAATAGGTCTAAGTGTCATCAATAAAGATTCACTCTTCTCACTATATCTAGAAGGCTTCACTATATCTAGAAGGCTTCTAATGGTGCTCTTTAGCACCACACTATTTTTGAGACACACATATATATCTAGACTAGCATTTTTTATACGTTCCAAAGGAGAAACTCTATAACAACCATAAACATGCACTCTTGGACAATATTATGTCACTTGAACCAAATAAAATCAACCATCACTACTAAACAAACAAAACAAAAAAATAAAAGTGAAATTAAAATACAATAATTAACAAAAAAAAAATACATTTAATTTTATTCACCTTCATTAAATTCATATATTTTATTTTGACTCTACAAACCTCTAATTACAATACTACAAAGACAAGGTACTCCCACAAAATGACACTTGTTTAAAATACATCTTATTTTTTAGCCTATATTTATACTTCTTTTTCACAAGTCATTTCCCAAGCATATTTTGTTAATACTCTAGATGGGTTGTTGACGTTCACTTTGAAATCTTTCAAAGTCACAAAATTTGAATAAAATTTGATGAGTTTATAAGCATATTTTCAATCTATGGTGGAGGAATTTTGACCTCTTCCTCTCTTGAGATCAATCCCTCTCTTAAATAAACTGGTTAAACATGGAAAGATCGTATTTTACTCCAGGATTATGATCTCTAGCCATTCAACCTACTACAACTGTCATCTCAATGAATCAGATTCTTGACATTTCTGTTCCGTCTCTTGCAATCTCTTTCGTTCAACAGAAAGCTCTAAAAGCAGAGTTTGAATAGAAATTGTAGTTGGATTTTCTTCTGGGTTAGCTGAACCGCATTAAAAATGGTTGATAGCACGTCACTTCTCCGCGTTAAATAAGTATTGTTCACAGGGTATTCGTCGTCACGCGAGAAGGAAAACAATGCGCAACAACCAATGCGCATAAGTCGCAGGAAATATCGCCTTCAACTTCCCATTTTTCTATTCAAAACACGAGAAGCAATCCGCAACTAACCACGTATTCCATTCACCATTACTGCCCACGACAGAAACACCCGAATTTTATAAGCTTAGTCAAAGATATGAAATGAAACGCCTGAAGGAATCCAAATCAGAGCCGCTGGCATGTCGGAGCCTGATGTCATATCAGGGCAAAAGATTCCTGGTTTGTGTGCAGGAATACCTCACATATGATAAATCTTTATGGACTCAAATAAAGGCGTACAGTTTTATCTTGACTTCTCTTAAACATTCCAGAGGTGACGATCGCCTCATTATGTTGGCTTGATCAGTTCATATTTGGACATCCCATGATGTGATACGCAGTCTAAATGTCAAGCCTGAAATTGATTAGTGTGCTTGATTGATTCGTTATAATATCAGTAGTTTTCCAAGCTTACGTGGTGCAAATAGACTTAATGTACCATGGTTAAAGACTATGGCCTAATGGTGAAGGATGATCAATATATGTCCTTTGATATTGTGATATTGGTATCAAATTAGTATTCTTACTCTTGAAAACTAATTTTGAAAGTCTTTTATGATACAATTTGTGCTTAATAATAGTATATATGGGTAGTTGGGGTTAGATTAGGTGGTTGATGTTGAGCATTTATTTGCATGTAATTTTGGGCGTTTCTTTGGTATGGTAGGTATAGTTTATTTGGTCGGTTAATTAATCAATGGGTGAGGAGCTACGAGAGGGTCCACTTGATTCTTGAAATATGGGATTTCCAATTTTGTTTATATCAATAATAATAATTATATGTAAGTTGACTATAAGATCACATAAGTGTAAGGGGAAAATATCGTTTATAAACAATTAACTTAAATAAATGAGTTAAGATCGGAAATAATGAACATTAAATTAATTATGGATATCAAATAAATTACTAAACACAAAATCTAATGATGGAATTATGATGTGAAAGGTGATTTGCCAAGTTGTTGGAATTTAGGATATGCAAACTAATTGTGTGTCACTCTACTTTAGATTTGAGCCTATAGAACTAATTTATATAAGTACAAAATCATCTAATGCATGAACCTAAATTTGTGCCCACAAACATGATATAGTAAAAAGTGGATTATTAGAATATGTTTGTCTTGATCTTTTGATATCTAAATTTTTGTAAGGGTTGGTCTATTCACAAACACCTTTGGGGTATTTATTGAATTGTGAGGACCATGTTCTCCTTGGTTAGACCTGTAGTTGGACCAATTCAACTACTTAGGAACAATTATCACTTATACAACAAGCAAGCAAGAATGTAATGAACTAGGGATGATGGTGTAATGCTAGCAGATTTTTTTATCCCTTTGTAAATCAAATTCTATATGTGCTCAATAAGAATGTTTATGTTTAATCTAATGCATGATTTAAAATAAGTGAATGGAAAATTTTAAAAAACATACAAATCAACAAAATCATGCATCGATCAGCTGACAATAAATATTGAAGATGTTAGAAAACTATGATTTGAGTTTTGAATTTTAGAAGTTCAAGGTTCAAATCCACAAGTGTAGAAGTGAATTACATCAAGTTTCTAACTGCATATCTAATTGCATCAAGTTTATACCTACATATCTAATATAAGGTGGAAAATGGTTGGCAACTAGGCATCAGGATAAAATGTATGAGAATAAGTGAATAAAATCATGATATAATGATGTCATAAGCCAAATTTATGTTTGAATATGGCACTTGTAAACTTGTTATTGCATTAAGGCCACTCTAATCAAAGTGGGCCCAAGGGAACAAGACATAGGTTCATAATTTCCACCATTAAAATAAGATACATGATAATTAGATAATAATATTTGCATGTCTATCATCACCTTACTCAATTGAATTAATTCTAAAACTTTTTCCCTTTTATTGAAATTGTTAAATATATATATAGTAATGGGGAGCACAAAAGCCTGCTTCAAATCCAAATTGGCCCAAAAAGGCCAAGAGAAAGAGGACCACCTTCACCCACATAGAAAGAAGCTACAATGATATCATAATAACAATATCCCTTCACACAACATATCAACAAAGAACAAAGCAACCAGAGACCAAATTTAGGACTGACCCAAACTACACAACTTAATCTACTAGATAAGGATGCTTGTATCTTTACAACTTAGAACTGCAAGCATGGTTCATCCTTCCATCTTAGTGAACAACAGTTTCAAAGCTCAATTTTTCCTTTCACCCTCATGCTCATATCAACAGTGATGGTCTAAAAGTTCTTCCACATCTTCTTCTAGAACTTGCAAGCCCACCAATACATTTGCACTCGTTTGTGTTAGAATAAGGCATAATTTCTCCACATAGGAGATCAATAAAAAATAGCATGTTTTTTGTAACTGTTAGATTAGAAGGTACGTACGAGTTTATTGCTTTATTTTTGTTTTTAAATCAAATTTAAAACTATTTTAAAGCTAATTTTTCATAGTTGGTGTTCGTTTATCTCCTCACTACTTTCTCTTTAAGACCTCTATAAAGTTGAGGCATGTGTAACCTTTGTGAGATCAGAAAAAAAAAAATATTGTGTGTTTAGTTGTAGCAATAGCACGTAGTGCTATGTTTTGTATTGTTGTAGTAGTTTGTAGTTTTTATTTTGTTTTCTTTGTCTTTTCCTAACTAGCAGAGTGGTACGATTGTTGTAGCAGATTGGTTTAGACAACAACAACAAGCACTAGTATTTCTCAGCCCCAAATTCCTATTTTCACTAGTAAGAATTGTATTTTTTGGGCAATTAAGATGAAAACATTATTCTATTCACAAGATGTTTGGAATTTGGTAGCAAATGGTTTTGTAGAACCACTAGATCAAGCAACCTTTCAAGCATTAACACAAGAAGAAAAAGATCAACTTAAAGACAACAAGAAAAATGATGCAAAAGCTTTATTTTTAATTCAACAAGCAATGGATGAGTCCATCTTTCCTAGAGTTGCAGCAACAATGATATCCAAGAGAGCATGCAAGATTTTGGAGACAACCTATCAAGGTAATACAAAGGTGAAAGTGGCTAAACTACAGTCTCTTAGAAGAAGTTTTGAAAATTTGCAAATGAATGAATCTAAGTCCATAGACCAATTTATGAATAAGGTCATGAATATTGTAAATCAAATTAGAGCTAATGGACAAGATTTAATAGATCAAGAGATCATAGAAAAGATTTTGGGGAGTTTACCCAGTAAATTTAATGCTATAGGTGTAGCAATTGAGGAATCCAAGAATTTGACATAGTTATTAGTAGATGAGTTAATTGGATCTTTGTTAACACGAGTCTATAATGAATAGAAATAACAATACTTCTATTGAGAATTCTTTCAAGTCTCAGATATCATCTAACAGAGGAAGAGGAAGGTCAAGCTTTAGAGGAAGAGGTAGAGGCAGACGTGGTAGAAGTGACTTAGATCAAGGTGAAAAGAATAATCCAGATCAAGGTGAAAGGAATAATCAAAAATAAAATAATAGAGGACATGGAAACAATCATTCCAATCAAAATTCACAAAGGTTTGATAAATCTAATGTTTAGTGTTATTATTGTAAAAAATATGGTCATTATGCCTATGAATGTAGAAAAAAAGGAGACATGGATAAGCAAAATGAAAATTACACAAATGATTCTACATCTAAATCTGAATTTTTTTTCATCATATGTCATGTTGCTCAAGAGAGCACTAAAAATATTTGGTTTTTGGATAGTGGATGCAGTAATCATATGACAGGGAATAAAGACTTTTTTTCTTGTCTTGATGATTTTATAAGGTTTGAAGTGAAATTGGCAAATGATAATATAGTGGTTGTAATGGGTAAAGGAGTAATAAATGTTTTGACAAGAAATGGTGAAAGAAATTTTATTTCTGATGTTTATTTTGTACTTGGACTAAAGCATAATTTGATGAGTGTTGGACAACTAGTACAAAGGGGTACATAGTATCCTTTATGAACAATGTTTGCATGATATTGGATAAATTTCCAAATGATAGGTTGATTGCAAAAGTGGAGATGACTAAGAATGAAATGTTCCCCCTCCAAATTAATTGTGCCCAAGGAGAAGAAGAAGCCAATTTCAAAACTGTGTAGTTAGACCAATCATGGCTATGGAATTTGAGGTATGGACATTTACATTTTGGAGGTTTGAATTTGTTACCAAAAAAATAGATGGCAAAAGGATTGCCTCTTATAGAGCAGCTAGCAAATTCATGTGAGAGTTGCATTTTAGCAAAACAACATAGAGAGAGTTTTCCTGTAGGAACCTCCTATAGAGCAAGGGAATTATTGGAGATAATGCATAGTGATTTATGTGGACCAATGAAAACTCCATCATTTGGAGGTAGTATTTATTTCCTAACCTTCATTGATGATTTTAGTAGGAAGACTTGGGTATATTTTCTCAAGCAGAAGTCTAAAGCATTCATTAAATTCAAGGAGTTCAAGTCTACGGTGGAAAAGAAAAGTGGACAATATATCAAAGTACTTAGATCTGATAGAGGTTGTGAATTTAATTCTAATGAGTTTCCATATTTTTGCAAAGAGCATGGGATGAAGAAACAATTGACAACTAGGGACACACCACAACAAAATGGTGTAGCAGAGAGAAAGAATAGAACGATAGTGGAAATGGCTAGGAGCATGTTGAAGGCTAAAAATTTGTCTAATAATTTTTGGGCAGAAGCAATAGCTTACGTTGTGTACATTTTGAACAAAATCCCTACAAAGGGTGTCAAGGACAAAATTCCATAGGAATGATGGATTGGTAAGAATCATAGTGTACTTCATTTGAGAATTTTTGGATGTGTTGCATATTCATTAGTGCCATTTGAGTTGAGAAGAAAATTGGATAATAAAAGTGAAATGTATTTTCATTGGTTATAGTGAGCAATACAAGACTTATAGATTGTATAATCCCATTTCAAAGAAAGTGATTGTTAGCAGATATGTCAAATTTAAGGAAGAAGAAGCATGGGATGGTAGCATTGACAAATCAATCATAATTGGAGCACTAATACGAGATAATGATGAAGAACATGAAAAGAAAATTATGCAAGGTGATCAATCAACTACTCAAGCAAGAACAAATACTCCAACAAGAACTCCAAGGAATATTGTACAAGGTGAATCATCTGCTCATGCAAATCGTCCTACTCCCAATTCACAAATAAGTGATGAATCAGATCCTACTCTTGCCTCATTAAGATCAAAGTATAAAGGTAAGAAAATGAGAAGTTTGAAAGAGATATATGATCAAAGAGAAGACAATTTGGATTTGTACTCAAATTTTGCATTATTCTCTCATGATCCTGTGTATTTTGAAGTAGATAAGGAAGAACATTGGATTAAAGCTATCGATGAAGAAATGAATTCCATTGAGAGAAATCACACATGGGAGCTTGTTGATCTATTTAAAGGTAAGGATTGTATAGAAGTCAAATGGGTTTATAAGACCAAATTTAATACAGAAGGTGAAATTGAAAAACACAAGGAAATGTTAGTGTTGATGTGTTTTTTATGCACTTCTCAACATAGGTAATGCATAGATGCATCACCTCTCTTGAAAGACAATCTTTCACAATCAAATTGCATAACACTATCCCAAGGTCTCTAATGTTAGGTCTTGATAATGCTTTGAATACCTTAGTTGTTTTATATGATTTTGCTGGAATCACAAGGTGGACTTATGAATGAGCTGCAAAGCATGGGAAGTTAGGCCTACAAATGTAGTTTTAAAGAGCTAGAAGTGAATGAACAGTGGCTTCCCACTCAAAACAACAAGCTAAAACCCACCAAATTCATCTGATTTAGCTTCATGGTGATGCTTGAAATCCTATTCTAACCAAGGACTAAAAGAAATAACAAAAGGAGAAAGGTTAAGAAATCTATTCTAATCCTAAGCTACAAATGAGCAGTAACAATGGTGGCTGCTACAGTAGACAAACTTCCTAAATTGAGTTTTGCTTGACCAAGAGAAACCTATAGCTACACAAAACCAATGCAATCTTCTAAGGCCTACTAATTTTCAAATTACACATACACATCATGGATGTATGCAATTGAACTAGGCTGCAACAATGACATAAAGAAACCCATACTAACTTTGCACAGCAATTTGTCATCAACAAGTGCTAAAAGTATGGGTTGGAAGCTCATCAAATACTATAACAACAACATCATTATGATAACCATTCTAAACTAATACTAAAACTAACATAGAATAGAACCATGCATGCATCAAAGAGAACATCATAAAAATGCAATGCTTTTATTGCTAGAAATATTTTTTACAACTCTCCAACCTTTTACAAATGAGGGGCAAGCCCCTATTTATAGTTTTCCAAAGCTCAAATGAATGGCTAGGATTAATTCACAATGAGTGGCCCAAATTTGATTTACATTAGGGTTTCACCTACCCCCCATTATCCAGCAATTTTAAAATACATCTTCGTCTTTTCCCTATTTTTCCATCTAGTGCCTAGGTGTTGTAGTAGTTTTGTCATTTAGCTAATTTTCCTTTTAATGTAGCTGAAACTGCCTAAAAGCTACCTTCTTACTTGATGTGTTTGTAGTGTTCTTCCTTGGCTCAAACGAGCCTATTAACAATTGGCATCAATGGATTGGTTGCCCCCGATTTGGGTGGACAACTCTCTTATGCTCTCTTCAAGACCACCCCCTTACATTTTTGTCATTGACTTCCTTAGCACAGGCCTTCTTCTAATGCTGACCTTGTTGGTGGGTGCTAGGGGGAGAGGCGAATGAAATGAATGTTGATAGGAGCTATGCACATTCCTTGCTTAGCTTTCTCAATGGGTCTCCTAACAGACTAGTATTAGGCTCTTGAATCTTGCATACATGAAGTGTTACAAGTACTTTCATACACAAATCAAGGAAAACATTAGTCAAATCTTGCAAAATCCTTATTAGATCCATCCATACATCATCAAAAAATCATAATATTCATATTTGGAGCTCATTTGGACCATAAACATTAATGCGGGCCCAAGGAGGCAGGTAGTGAACAAGGAACAACACATTGAAAGGGAAGTTCCGAACCTCACAAAACATAAAAAACCAATATTTTCAATTATAGTGCATGGGAAAAGGGGAAGAAAGAGTGCCCAAAAAAACTTCCTTAAGATTGGACTCATTTGAAAAAATTAGAAGCTTGGAAGGGGAAAGCCAGAGGGTCACCGTCCTTTTGAAAAGGAAATGAGCACATGACAACCTGGAAGGAAAGTCCTAGAAATGTCCATAGAGGGACGGAGTCCCAAAAATAGCCATGGAGGGGCTGGGTTTCGGAGGCCGGGTCGTCGGGGGTCCACGGATGTTCAAAACGACCATGGAGGGATGAAGTCCCAAAAACGGCCACAAAGGGGCTAGGTTCTAGAGGCTGGGTCATTGGGGCTCCATGGATGTTCAAAATGGCCACATAGGGATGGAGTCCCAGAAATGGCCATGGAGGGGCCAAGTTCTAGAGGCCGGGCTATTGAGGGCTGGCGGGTGTTCAAAATGGCCACAGAGGGACAAGGTTCTAGAAGAAATTTTTTGAAACCACATAAACTTAACAAAACATTGGAAATTCACTTAAGCACTACAAAAAATCCCAAATCCACCAAAAATTTGTCCCCAAAGTCAAAAATGTAGAAAGCAGACCATCGAGGGTCCATAGATGTTTCAAAACAACCAAAGAGGGATGGAGTTCCGAAAGGAAAGTTTCAAAACTTAACAAAATTTTGAAAAAACCTTGGAAGTTCACTTAGGCACCACAAAAACATCCCAAATCCACCAAAAAGTTGTCCCCAAAGTCAAAAATGTAGAAAGCAGACTGTCGAGGCTCCTTGGATGTTTCAAAACAGCGAAAGAGGGATGAAGTTCGAAAAGGAAAGTTCTGAAACCACCAAAACTTAATAAAACATTGACGAAACCTTGACATTTCACTTAGGAACCACAAAAATATCCCAAAACCACAAGAAACTTGTCCCCAAAGTCAAAAAAATGTAGAAAAAAGTGAATCAAGCGATCAGGGACCAAGTCAGCAAGAATAAGACAAAAGGAAAAAAGGGATAGGGGACTTTATTTCTCCCTGAATTTGAATACCGCAAGTAGGTGAATTTGGTTAGAGGGATTTGATCATTTGAAGGTAGATGACCAATTTGGGCTTGGAAAATGGGGCACACAAAACAAGACAGGAGCAAAGTAGCCTGTCAAAAATAAAAAAGAGGGGGTCCCTACCTATGGTGAGGCGTGTGTGCAAAACATGCACAATAAATGGTGACTCGCTGGAGATATGCTCTAGAGCATTTTGATGACAAAATGGAATCACAAACACAGAATCTCTAGTTCTGACCTTCATGCTAGGGCAAACAAACCAGATGCCCAACTAAAGGATCAAAACTACTAGCCAACCCAACCTTTAGTATACTAAAAATCCAAGTGTGTGCAATTGCATTAATTCCCATCCCTCGGTTGCTATAGGAACCCAAGCTCCATCAAGTCAAGCTACGTAGTTTATTCTAACTCTAAGAGCATCTGAGACATTGCCTTGCTGCCAGTTAGGCATCCATAGCTTGGATGAGGTTGTCACTATGATTCTCCCAAACATTGCTCTACTACCGGCTAGGCATCCATAGCCCTGGTAGAGTTGCTCGGATACCCTTGAAAAGTTAAATTTTCTCTTTCTTTTAATTTTCAATGTTTTATTTATTTATTTCTTTTCTCTTTTCAGCTCTTTTATTTCAACCCACAAGCATTGAAGCTCATGCTCAAGGCTAAGAATCACAGTGGCATTGGAGTAAAATTTTAGATTTTTCACTTAACTAGACTTCACAAAGGCCCTATAGTGGCCGTCAGATTCTTAAGATGTGTAAGAGTTGTAAGATTTTAGAATACGTTAGAGTCAGACTAAACCAACAACTTATCCTCTTTGAATCAAACACCCAAATCACTGGACGCTAACAAAAGACCTTCACCATCCACTCTGAAGACTTGATTACAATTTGACAAAGAAATACACAAAACAACCCTAGGCAATAAGTATGGTTGTTGTGCACACAGATGTGCCCAGCTAAAAGAAGAGGGACCCCGAGCAAAGCAACAACAAAGCGAAATAAAATAAAAAGCAAACAACCTACATCAAACCAACCAACCTAAGGAAAGTGGGAAAGCAGAGTATTTATAAGAAACATATACTAATCAAAATAGGCTATGTACAAAGATATTTACAAAGCACTATGTTCAGGTAGGGTGAGCTAATATTAACGTTCACTGGATTTCATAATGCATGCACAAGAAAATGGGCAATCGTTATTGTTCTTAACCATGCAAATTTATCTTTATATTCAGAAAAAGGAAGTTCAACATTGCAACACTCAAGTTCAATCACATCATCATGAAAAATAAGCAATTGAGGAGGCTCGTTGAACCCATGGTTAATCCATAAACATGTTTTTTTTCCCTCGTTCCCACAATCAAAATAATAAGTGAAGTTGTGAGAAATAATAGGGGCAAGGAAGGATAGAACCTAGATGTCATCACATGGAGGTGGCAGTGCTGAAAAGTCGAGAGTAAGAACAACATCGTTGATCATTGCATCGGTAGCCTTGAGCTGGCGTGGTGGAGGGTGCAACACTTCAGACATTAAGCTTGCATAAGGCTGGGAGGATGAGGCAGCAAACAACTCTTCCAATCTACCAATGGTACCTACAACCTCGGTTGAGAGTTCTTCAAAAAGAAATACTTCTCCACATTGATCATTTGCAAACATGGGATCCACTTGGTTGTTGTCCTCAAGGGGCAACATGTTGTCTCATCTCCTTCCCCAATTATCAACCTCCTTTTTATGATGTTCAATGTCATGGGATAATGACATGCATACATCTGTTCTATTACAACTCCCTAACTATGAAGGAGGATCAACAATGGTCATGGAGGAAGGACTTCTAGTTGCGTCTTGTAATTGGTCAATTCTGTCATAGTTGTTGGAAGCCATCAAAACACCCCCACCTTTGTCTTTTTCCCTTTGTTTTTCATGCATCTCATCATGAAGTTCACTCATTTCCCCTTGCTCACTATCACTGTAAATAGAGAAGGAACTCCTCTCCCAATCAGGAAACTCTAGTGCATCACTAATCGAGGGCTCAAGGAGTATGTATTCATCACTACTATCTTTTGGGATGTGCTCTTCCTCGGCATGAGCATACCTCTACAGTGCAACTCCCAATGGAAAAAAACATCAATTGATGACACCTCATCAAGGGGACCAAATTCTACTGCACAATTTCCCTCCAAGGGCTCAGTATAAAGCCTATCATTCATGGTGTGCAAATGCTCTTCGAGAGAAAATTCTTGATGATTGGTGGACAACATTCCTATTTGATCTAATTCATTGCTTAGAAGTCTGAGACTATATTGTTGTCCTTCTTCTATTGTTGTCCCAACATCCTTTTGAGGACCACCTTCAACTAAGTTGTCACCTTGCTCTGGCTTTTGGTCTTCTACTTCGATTCGAGTAGCAAGTAGAAGAGGTTGGGTGCTTGGCTACTCCACTTGTCCTCTAACTTGTTTGATAGCCTCTTCGCATGTGAACTCCGAGTGCGATGAATCATGAAGTCTACACCAATTTGGTAGCAACAACACCTCCAAATCCACTTGAAATCTTAGTTCTGACCAATCCTTTGCTAATCTGGAGACGAGTTGGTCATATCTTTCCACGATTGGGTCCTCATCATCACTTGAAAAAGAAACTTGATGGTAGACAGTCGTGGCAAGTGGTTGTTCCCACTCCTCCAAACTTTCATTTTCAGATTCTCAATCACTGTCATTGACAAAGGAGAAGTCTTCAAATTTGATTTCACTTATGTCTTCATCATCATTTTCTATTTTTACAGGGTTGTCATCCCTTTCCTATTTTTTATTTTCAGCATCTGGGTTGGTTGTCCTAACATCCATGGCTACACACTTCATTGGTTCATTGTCACCTATGAATTGCTCTTCTTCTGGAGTGGAGGACTACCTTTGATTGGTGGAGGGAAGGCCTTTTAAATTAGTTTCAATCAGATTTTCACCAAGGCACCTTGCTGTCCTAGTGAAATCTGCTTCTTCCTCCTAGTTTTCAACTTCAATGTTTGCTACTCCAACATCAACTTGTATCAAACTTCTTCATTCATCCTTACTTTGTTTTCCTCTAGATGTTGACATCTCTTTGGCCTCATGGGGTGACTCGTCCTCCTTGAGAGTTGGCTGCTCCAACTTGTCTGAACAACCCTTGGCTTGAGTTATAATGTTTCTCCATGACAAACAAGTGAATTCAAAGTGGGGTGCATTGTGAAATCTACACCAACTTGCCATTAGTACTTTCTCCAATCTTGGTCCATCCTTGCTGCTCAAATATTCCTGGATCAACTCCTTGAATGCTTTAGCTACCATGGTTGTCAATTCTTCCTCTAGGTTTGTAGGAGCTAAAGGTTGGTATATTTCCCAAAAGGGAATTTCTCCTTGCAATACCTTTTCAATCCTGCTCAGAAAAGTGAGACACCCCAATTCGTTATGCCTGTGAGTGCAATGGATTTGAAATCTATCTAGCAACATGAATTGTTGCAATGGCTTCTTCATTCTTCTATTTAAATTTGCATGTAGCTGAGTGATGTCAATCCATACATGCTACTCCATTTTGACTCAATTCTTTTGCCTTCAAAATTTTCTAATTTTTTAGCATTAAAAGATATCTCCTTATCTCAAATTTCTTCTTTGAAAGTGCTCTTTTCGAAGTGCCAACTTTCAACTTTGTAGCCTCAACATGCCATGCCCTCCTTCTAGCACCAATTCTGTTGATGTGTTTTTATGCACTTCTCAACACAAGTAATGCATAGATGCATCACCTCTCTTGAAAGAAAATCTTCCACAATCAAATTGCAGAACACTATCCTAAGGTCTCTAATGTCAGGTCTTGACAGTGCTTGAAATACCTTAATTGTTTTATGTGATTTTGTTGGAATCATGAGGTGGACTTACAGATGAGTTACAAAGCATGGGGAGTTGGGCCTGCAAATGTAGTTTTAAAGTGTTGGAAGTGAATGAATAGTGGCTGCCCACTCAAAACAACAAGCTAAAACCCACCAAATTCATCTGATTTAGCATCACGGTGATGCTTGAAAACCTACTCTAACCAAGGACTAAAATAAATAACAAAAGGAGAAGGGTTAAGAAAACTATTATAATCCTAAGTTACAAATGAGCAGTAACAATGGTAGCTGCTATAGTAGATAGGCTTCCTAGACCAAGAGAAACCTATAGCTACGCAAAACTAATGCAATCTTCTAAGGTCTACTAATTTTCAAATTACACATACACATCATGAACATGCAATTGTACTAGGTTGCAGCAATGACATAAAGAAGCCCAGGCTAACTTTGCTCAATAGTTTGTCATCAACAAGTGCTAAAAGTATGGGCTAAAAGCTCATCAAATATTATAACAACACCATCATGACAACCATTCAAGAAACTAATACTAAAACTAACATAGAAGGTAGAACCATGCATGCAAGATGAGCAAAATCAAAGATAACATCCATAAAACCATGCAATGCTATCTTCTATTGTTGCAATTTTTTTTTACAACAGCTCTTCAACCTTTTATAAATAAGGGGCAAGCCCCTATTTATAATTTTCCAAAGCCCAAATGAATGGCTAAGATTAATTCACAATGAGTGGCCCAGATTTGATTTACATTAGGGTTTCACCTACCCCCCATTATCCAACAATTTTAAAATACATCTTTGTCTTTTCCTTGTTTTTTCATCTAGTGCCAAGGTGTTGTAGTAGCTTTGTCATTTAGCTAATTTCTCTTTTACTGTAGTTGAAATTTCCTAAAGGTTGTCTTCTTACTTGATGTGTTTGTAGTGCTCTTCCTTGGATCAAACGAGCATGTTGATGATTGGCATCAATGGATTGGTTACCCCTGATTTGAGTGAACAACTCCCTTATGCTCTATTCAAGACCACCCCTTACATTTTCATCATTGACTTCCTTGGCACAAACCTTCTTCTAACGCTGACCCTATTGGTGGGTGCTAGAGGGAGAGGTGAACATGAAATAAATGGTGACAAGAGCTATGCACATTCCTTTTTTAGCTTTCTCAATGGGTCTCCTGACGAACCCATAGTAGGCTCCTTGAATCTTTCATACATGAAGTGTCGTAAGTGCTTTCATACACAAATCAAGGAAAATGCTAGTCAAATCTTGCAAAATCCTTTTTAGATCTATCCATGCATCATCAAAAAATTATAATATTCATAGTTGGAGCTCATTTGAACCATAAACATTAATGTGGGCCCAAGGAGGCGAGCAATGAACAAGGAACAACAAACTAGAAGGGAAGTTCCCGAACCTCACAAAACATAGCAAAATCGATATTTTCAATTATAGTGCATAGGAAAAGGGGAAGGAAGAGTGCCTAGAAAAAATTCCTTAAGATTGGACTCATTTGAAAAAATCAGAAGCTTGGAAGGGGAGAGTCGGAGGGTTACTACCCTTTTGAAAAGGCAATGAGCGCACAACGACCCATAAGGAAAGTCCCGAAAACGGCCATGGAGGGATGGAATCCTAGAAATGACCATGGAGGGGCTGGGTTCCAAAGGCCGGGTCACCAGGGGTCAACAGATGTTCAAAACATTCATAGAGGGATGGAGTCCCAAAAATGGCCACAGAGGGACAGAGTCCCGAAAAGAACCATAGAGGTGTCAGGTTCTAGAGGTTGGGTCGGCAGGGGCCGACAGATGTTCAAAACAACCACTAAGGGACAAAGTTCCGGAAGGAAATTTCTAAAACCACCAAAACTTAACGAAATGTTGGCAATTCACTTAAGCACCACAAAAACATCCCAAATCCACCAAAAATTTGTCCCCAAAGTAAAAAATGTAGAAAGCGGACCGTCGAGGGTCTATGGATGTTTCAAAATAGTCAAAGAGGGATGGAGTTCCGGAAGGAAAGTTCTGAAACCTCCAAAACTTAATGAAATATTGATGAAACCTTGGCAATTCACATAGGCACCACAATAACATTCCAAATCCACCAGAAAATTGTCCCTAAAGTTTAAAATTTAGAAAGCGGTTGTCGGGGGTCCATGGATGTTTCAAAACAGCCAAAGAGGGATGGAGTTCTAGAAGGAAAGTTCTAAAACCATCGAAACTTAACGAAACATTGGTGAAACCTTGGAAGTTCACTTAGGCACCACAAAAACATTCCAAATCCACAAGAAACTTGTCCCCAAAGTCAAAAAATATAGAAAAAAGTGAATCGAGCGATCATGGACCAAGTCAGCAAGAAGAAGACAAAAAGCAGAAAAGGGACAGGGGACTTTATTTCTTCTCGAATTTGAATACCCCAAGTAGGTGAATTTGGTTAGGGGGATTTGATCGTTTGAAGGGACATGACCAATTTGAGCTTGGAAAATGGGGCACACAAAACAAGACAGGAGTAAAACAACATGTCAAAAATTGAAAAGAGGGGGTCCCTGCTTACAGCGGGGTGTGTGTGCAAAACATGCACAACTGTTAGTAGCAAAATATTTTGCATGCCATTATGGAATTGATTACAATGAGACATTTTCTCCAATTGTTAGACTAGATAAAGTTAAAATGGTCTTAGCCATAGTTGCACAGAATAATTGGAAAGTATTTCAAATAGATGTCAAATTAGCTTTTCTAAATGGTTTTCTAGAAGAAGTATATGTAAAACAACCACCAAGTTATGAAGTTCATGGACATGAAGACAAGGTTTATAGATTGAAGAAGGCGCTTTATGGTCTCTGTGGACATAAAAAATATACTGATTGACATTGTGCATCCGATCCTGACTTACTAACATCATTTCTTCCTGAATCATCCCTCAGTCTAACCATTTAGTCAAATCCCCCTATCTAATTAAATTCATCAATATTCATCTCTTATCACTTCACCTAATTAGGTCACCTTCTCTTGTTAATTAAATCAATCCATTTGATTTAATTATCCCTATTTAATTAAATAATCAGTTTATTTGATTAAATCCCTACATTCTATCTATTAAATTAAATAAATTAAAACCTTATTTGATTTAATCTAACACCATCCCTTTTAATTAAATAAATCAAAATCCTTATTTAATTAGCCTCTTACCATATTCCTCTCTTATTTGATATAAATAAATCCATAAATCTAAGTCAAATAAGTCACATCATCAAATCTCCTGTTAAATTAATTAATCCTTGATTAATTTAATCTCATGTAACATCCTCCAAAATATGCAAATTGCACATGAAAATAGATTTAATTCATTTTTTAAATCTCTATTTTCCCTCACATGGCATCTTTTGGAATATTCTTTCAATTTGAATTCAAAAATGCCATGTCAACATGCACATTCAACAAAGCAATAATTTTATAATATATGTCCTTTGCCTTGAGCCAAGTGACATTTATTTTATTTCCTTCCCTCTCACAAGTCATTTTCAACAAATTTGAAATTCAAATTCATGCATTGATTGGCATATTTCTCAAATCTTGCACATCCTTCATCCATTCATAGATTGCCAAGTGGCATCATGCCATTGGATGAATGTTAGTCCCATATTGCTCAAATTTGGACATTCATCCTTCAATTTCATCTATAAATGAAGAGCTCCTCTCCTCATTTGATGATCCACCAATATTGCAAAGTTACCATGCTCAAGTACTTATCCATTTTCATTCACAAATCTTGAGTTCTTAGCTAGGTTATTGCAGATTTTAGGCTTGGAGCTCTCACTTTCATCATCAAGTGGATCAAAAATCTCTTCAACATTTGAATCTTGCATCATAGGAATTGGGAAAGGGCCAATTTTCACATCAAATTGGCACCAATTCCCCCATGGGATCAAGAGTTTGCACTTTTAATTAGGATTTTACCTTGTTTTAGTTGTTTGCCTTGTGTTCTTCATTATTTGCATTCCTAGTTTGATTTGTAAATGGATTTCATGGGGAATCCTCGTTTATGCTTGCAAAATCTAACTTGAGGTGTTTATTGTCTTTGTTTTGTAGGTACCTAGGCTGGGGTTCACACATTTGGCGCTAGGAGGGCTGGATAGCATTAATTTTGATTTTCTTGTGAAATTTTTGCATTTTCCTTCACACAGGAAATTCCAACGCGGGCTCGTCAGAGTCGCTGTTTTAGCACCACAGGCTCGTCAGCGTCGCTATATTCCACTGCTAGAAACAAAAACTGCGCCGTTGGGTTATCTTGCCAAAACATTCAAATTTCTAACTGCACTGCTGGACTCATTGACTTGCTGGTTTATTTGAAAATTTTGAAAAGAGCGACATTGTTGAAAACTCTGACACTGGGCGAAATAGCGACGCAATCGTGCTCTCTGTCCTGACATAGAGCATCGCTAACTGGTAAAACGACGCTAAAAGAGCACTGCTATGGGAGAAAAATAGCGACACCTTCATGAGTTGCGACGCTGGAAACAACAAAAAGGGAGAATTTGTTTTTTAACACGTATTTTTAATTTTATGATTGCTTCTTTCTCTATTTTCTGCTTTTTAATTTCTGTGTTTTTCTAGAATTTAATTGTTTTTCTCCCTTGTAGGTTGGAAAACAAAAGCAAAGGAAGGAAGTATGGCGATGATACTTTGTCTAATCAAAGTGTTTGTTTAACACTTCATTAGGAATTTTTCATCTTCTTCTTTTCTTAAAACACTAGCTTTCATTTGGGTTTAAAAAAGAGTTCTTTTTGTTTATTTCTTGCAAAAGGATTAAAAAGAATTTTAGGACCAACATCTCACTAGATTTTGTTTATGGGATTAACAAATTGAACAAATGTTTATCACTTGTCTTTTCGGTGCTCTAAAAATGAACTCATTGAGGGTTAAAAAAGAACAAGTGTAGTTGTGTTTTTTGTGAGGGCTTACTTAGACTAAAGCCATTGGAAAAGGACGTATGCACTTCTCTCGCATTTTATAGCGATCTTGAGAATCAAAAGGCCTTTTCCATGACTTTGGGTTAAGACAAAGCAATCACCTCCACACTTCGATTTGGGCTTAAAAATGAACAAAATCTTGTGCGAGTGTGAGTGGGGGGCTTTGTTGCGTACATTCTCTCTCCTTGTTGCCAACAAGGATTGATTGAGTTACGAATATTGTGCCTCATTCGCTATTGTTTATCCTAGAGGGCCTGCCTTGGGGAAAAAGTACTCATCCAAGGGAACGACTCAACTAGTAACACTCTAAAGCCAAGAGTATTTCTAGCTGGGATATAAATGTGGATATTGGAAGAAATTCCAATATCACGCGGTTGACTCTAACAAGATGGATCCAAAAGGGGACTCTTGCTACGTTGGGTCAACTCCTATGAACGGAAAGTCCTTACTAAAACACATGTGTTAGAATTTTCCGAAATCCTTTTATCTATTTGTTGGTGCAAAAACGGTCATTCTGAAGCCACCCCACACTTTTACGGTCTTCTAGTAGAGATTGAAAACATGACATGGGAGTTTCATGGGTGTTGATGCTTGGCTGCCCCGTATAAGTGAGTGTCATGGAGGGGAGCCAGTGGGGTCAATTATCTAACCATTCACTAGAGATAAGCGTAGTTGGACTTGTCCAAGTGGGAATCCAACAAATATTGTCTTACACATCCATAGGATTGTACTTATTCTTGGGTTACAAAATGCATTGCTTGATCGAAAACATCATGGAAACAAACACTTAACGTTATACAAATTTCAAACCCTTTTGAGGACAAATACAATTGACTCAATCCATATGTTATTGCTTTCCCTTGGGATTCACATCCTTAGAGGTTTCTAAGCATTGGATTATATCTCAATTTTTTCTCTTAAGTAAACAATAGGAACCCTTGCCTTAAGTTTATTAAGCTCCCACATAACGTATCTTGTGGGGTTTGAAGAAATTAAGACATTGGACATTTTAGTTTGAAAACCTAATTGAAGAAAGTGTTTTTGGTAAAATAAAGACATTAAGCAAAGCTAAGAAAAATGAACTTTCATATGTGTTGAGGACTCATACACCCAAAATCATTGATTGGAAATCCAAAAATGAATGTTCAAATGGAATTATGTCTTGGTTACAAAAGTCATTAGAAAGCATTTGCATGCTCTTCAATACCTAGGTCTAAGCAAAACAAAGTGTACCTTTTTAGGTTCTTAGGATCAAAACATATAAAAATATCTTTTCCATCCATTCTCCAAAACATCAAAACAATTTCCATCTCATCATCACCTTTTGGAAAATCTTGAAATCATCCTTGATACTAGGCTTTAGGGAAAAATCAAAATCATCAATATCATTGAGACAAAATCCTTGAAAACATTAGCGAAAACATCTTTGGCTAGGTATGTGTAGATGCATCCTTTTGCATATACTTAGTCAAAATTTATCAAAATCATCTTGTCTAGCCTAGTGTATGTAGATTAATCCTTCTTCATATGCTTAGTGAAACAATCATCTTGTTTGAATAGGTGTGGGTAGATGCATCCTTCTTCTCACACATATTCAAATTATCATCCTTTGGACAAAGTTATCCCTTAGATTATCATCCAACATCTTAGGGTCTTTTTGTTCAAAATCCAAATTAAAAAAAACCAAATCTAAAATCAAAGACAAAATCTCAAAATCTCAAAATCCAAAATCAAGAATCCAAAGTCCTAAAAATCCTAGTGTCTCATTCAAATTTTATCAAAAGCTGAAACATCCATATCATCCATCCTTAAAACATCATTATCATATCATCACCTTTGATCCTCAAAACATCCTAAGACTTTATACTTTGGGACATAAAATAACAATCGATCCAAGGAATCAAGAGATTCATCTCCCATATTCTCGAAGGTTGATCCTTGTTTTATGGTTCAAACTAGATCTCAATACAAGAAGAGTATGGAAGCCAACAAAGAAACACCTGCTTCAAACGATCTTAGCCAAACAAATGCAAAAATGAATCTAGCTGAATCAAGCAATCCATTGATCCTCTCATCATCCCAAAATCCACAAGAAGAAGATCAAGGGGAGGACCTTACCTTTGGAATGTCTCGTGAGGAAATGATGAAAATTCTCCAAAATCTAGACAATCATAGAATCATCAACATCATGATGAGACTTAACCCTTCGTTGTACATGCTTGAACTAGCAAAACAAGGAGCCAAGTTGCCTTCGGATTTTGATGTGAGTACTATAGTGGATACATCATTTCCTTCGATCTCATCCACCATTCCCATTTCATCTACACCCCCATCTCAAAACATCACCCAAAACATCCCACAAATCACAACATCGTTTGTTCCAACACAACCCAATGTCAACAAGGGAAACACATTCCTTAATGCTTTTCAATCACATCCCCTTGTTAATAATCAAACCCTGGACGCAAGCACCACCTTGGAACAAAACACACTCAACAACCCATTACACAAAAATGTTCCTCTCACTTTACATTATGACCCATCATCAACATCTTTTCATGGAGCACCACAAACACCTCTTCTCACAAATTCATAAGAAAAGGGAGATACGTTTGGGCTAGGGGGCTTACTCGACAGCATGAAATTTTCACAACTCATGCCTCTCACATTTCCACCTCTTCCGCCATTGCCATTATCATCCACACCACTCCTTGGTTTAGGGCTTCCTCCCCTACCAAATATCAATCAAACCTATATCCCAACCATCAATCAAAGCATTGCACCAAACACACAAAATTTGTCATTGATATCACAACAACAAACAACAAATACACAAGCAATGGCAACATCATTAAACACACCCCTAACATCACAAAGCATGGTCTCTCAAAGACCAACCACTATCAAACAACCAAAACATCAACACAACATCATCATCTACCACTATTCCAAATCCACCACCACCAATGTTCACCACATCAAACCAATACGATGCAGCATTGCAAGCCGGTTTCCAAAGAGGATATCAGCAAGTTCAAAAACAAAAAGTTGTACAACAAGCTACTCAAGCCACACAAAAAGCCGCACAAGCCACATTACAAGCTCAACAAGCTCAAGCTTTACTAAAACAACAACAAGCCGCTCAAGCTGCCCAAGCTGCACAAGCATTACAGGCACAAAGGGTCGATCAAGCACAACTATTATTGCAACAACAAGCCACACAAGCGCAAGCAGCACAAGCACAAGCACAACTTCTTGAACAAGCAGCGCAATTGCAAGCATATCAACAAGCACTAAAGCAATACAAAGAGCAACAAGAAGCAGCATAATTAGTAGCCCAACAACAAGCATTGTGAGAACAACAACAAGCATTGTTGGAACAACAACAAGCGTAACAACAAACACAAATCCTAGCACAACAACAAGATCAACAACAAGCTTTGTTCATACAAAATCAAGTAGAAGCCTACTTCACCTGCCAGAACATATCAATACCATCAAACAATGCACCAAACAACCCATCCATTCAACCAATGATTCAAACACCCCAAAAAACTTTCATCCCACCCCCTGATACGCAAAATGATGTGACGACACAACTCAGGTTGCTCTCGCAACAAGTGATCGACCTTCAATCAGGGTGAACAACCAAAACATCAAGTAACTTGTGTCCTTATCCATTTGATAGGAGCTTAGAAATGAAACCATTCCCTAAGGGATTCAAAATCCCTAAATTTGACAAATACCGAGGGATGGGAAACCCTAAAGATCACATCAGGGAATTCTAGGTTCATTTTATGGAGGTCGCATATGATGACATGTATCTAATGCGGCTATTCCCTAGGAGCTTGGCAGGTATCGCTATAGAATGGTTCTCTCGCTTACCTTCAGGCATTAGAACATTCCAAGAAATCCGGGATGCATTCATTAAAAACTACGTATGTAACATTGCAATGGATGTCATTCTTGAAGAACTATATGCTCTAAAACAAGGAAAGAATAAATCTTTTGCTTCATTCCTTCAACGATGGCGATCCAAGGCCAATCGGAGCAAGTGGACCATGCCAAAAGAACAAGTCTGCACCATCATAGCCAACCTTGAAAGCCGCTTGTCATTTCATCTTAAAGTTCAAGGAATCACCACATATGATCAATTGATCCCCAAAGCGCTTAGCATTGAAAGAGCCCTTGTGACTCAACCTGTGGAATCAACTTCATATCATGAACAACAAAAAAACCTCCCATCATCCAATTATAATGATAAACCTCACACATGGGCAAGGGACAAGAACGTTACTAATGATGGTGTAGTAGATGCCAAGGTGGTCATTAGTGGTCCACACCAAAACACACCCACACCGCAAATCCAAAATCAACGCCAAAACACCCATCACACAACATATCAACCCAATAACAATCCTACTATCAATAACCTCAATGATCAAAGAGGACCACCCCAACACAAGATTTATCCAAAATGAAAATACACTACTTTAGGGGAACCACTTGAAGACATCATGAAAAAGCTCATCGATGAAAAACTCATCACAAGACCTATATTTGAAAATTACCAAGAACTCAACGTCAAACCCCCTTGGTACAATGAAAATCAACTCTGTGAATTTCATAAGATCAAAGGTCACACCACAAACAATTGTATGAGACTTAAAAATATCATTCAAGATCTCATTGACAAAAGAATCATCAATGTGGAATAACCTACAGGAAACCAGGATCTTAAAATCTACACGAATCCGATGCCAAATCATGGCAACAAGGGGAATAACAACAACAAAGATAAAATAAAAGGCAGTGTAAATCATGTATACGAAATAGTTGTTGCTTCCCTAAATGAAGACTACATGGTCATCACCATCAAGGGTTCCCATGCCGAAGATTGTGGGGTCACCACAAGAGGCGGCAAAGTCACCATTACAGGATCATCCCAACCAAATAGAGCTCCTTCATCTAAATCCGCTCCTAATGGTTACAATGTAGTAGAACAGCTCAAGAGAACACCAGCACACATCTCCATTATGGAGTTGTTAAAAATCTCATCAGCACATAAGAAGATCCTTAAGCAAGCATTAGCCTCATCCACCGTCCCCATGGATCTTGATGCAGAACAATTCCAAGCTATGGTCGGAAATATCATTACGCCTAATCTTCTTACATTCTCTGACCAAGATTTCCCCACCCAACCATCTCACAACCGTGCACTTCACTTGGAAGCCATTGTGAACAAAAACAAAATCAAAAGGGTCTTGGTGGATGGAGGTGTAGGTTTGAACATCTGTTCTCTTAGTCTCATCAAGTAGTTGAAAATAGTAGAGGACTCCATTGACAAAGGTAAAGGCATCACGATAAGGGCATATGATGACCAAGAAAGAGTGTCTCAGGGCACGATTAAACTCCCTATTCAAGTAGGGCCTACCATCATGGAAACCACCTGTCAGGTCTTGGATCTTGACTTGCAATATAATATCCTCCTCGAATGCCCATGGATCCATGCAATGAAAGCTGTAGCATCAACCTTCCACCAATGTGTGAAATTTACACATAATGGACAAGAGGTTACCATTCATAGGGATCCCAAGCTGTTTTCATATTGCAAAAATCTTGAGGCCAAGTACTACAAAATCCCCCAAGTGCCAAAGAATGATGAGGGCCCATCCACATCATACATTAACCCTGCCACTCTTGCATCCACTTCTACGACAGAGACACCCGCCATGCCCGCAATTCCCACCATCTCCAACATCAAGCTCATCATCCAGGAGGATGGTTGTGGAAGCTATAAGCTTACTAGCAATGCTTTTGTGATAGGAGAATTACCACAATCTCCTAGATCACGAGGACGCCCACAACAAAATAAAGCTTCCACATCTCAAATCTATCCTGAAAACTATCCCAAATTCACAAGATGGGGAGACCTCGGCCATGAAGTTATTGAAGCAGATCCATCTCACATGCTATACCAAGATGAGAGATCAACAACTAATTTACCAATGGTCGAAAGTAGCAAAGGCCTACAAATGATGCTCGCAATGGGCTATGAAAGAAATCAATGTATGGGACAAAATGACAATGGGTTCATAATACCTCTCATACCAGAGACGCGACCCATAACAAATCTTGATCTTGGATGTACCCCTCCGAGAATAACCATATGTGGTCGAAGTCCTCCAGTTAAGGCTGCTAATGCCTCTCCTCAGCCAGTGCTAGTACAAGTACACTCACCAATATTCACAGGTAGCAACACACATAACTTCATAACTAAGCCCTATATTAGTAGCGATGATGAAAATATCATATCCAATCTCCCTAGGTTATTCAAAGATACTACTTTGTGTATAATTAATACCCTCTCCTTCGAATCCGATCATCAAAATCATGAGATCCGTTTAGTGTAGCCTCAACTAATCGACTATGACCAACGAGGACCACCAGTTCTCGATACATTTGAAAATGATGAGGCACTTTCATAATTCATGGGATTGAGGGATAACATTCTGGATGGGGATCATAAGGTGAGGTTTATAAAGGAATTAGACATGTAGGCTTATTACAAGAAAATGATTGAATCCTTCATTTGCAAAAGTGAGAAACCAAGAATCATATCCAAGTCCTTGAGTGAAAACCACACTGTGGCACTCTCCGACAAGAAAATAGTAAAAAGAAAGGACGTATCCAACTATGAAAACCTCTCTGAGGCACCCGAGGATGAAGGATTCAATCTTCCCTCAAGAGCTATCCATTAGGAGAAATCAGCAGTCTTGGCCAAAAAGTGCAATCCGGTCAACATAGGAACAGAGGAGGCCCCACATATCACATTCTATGCGGAATCACTACTGACAAAAGAACAAGAACTCCTAGCAGCATTCCTAAAGGAAAGACAAATAAATTTTGCATGGAGTTATGCTGACATGCCAGGGCTAGATCCAAAAATTGCGGTTCATCATTTAGCAGTGTATCCAAAAGCAAAACCATTCAAAGAAAAGCTTCGAAAAATGCATCCTCAAATTGCCTTGTTGGTTAAAATGGAGCTCAAAAAGTTGTTGGATGTAGGATTTATCCAACCAATTGATTCCCTGTTTCAAAACATGATGGATCCATCAGAATCTGTACGGATTTCAGAGATTTGAACAAAGCATGTCCCAAGGATGACTTCCCACTTCCCAATATTGATATGATAGTGGACATGATAGCAGGGCATGAGATGCTATCATTAATGGATGGATTTTTAGGATACAACCAGATTATGATAGCAAAAGAAGACCAACATAAGACAACTTTTACTTGTCCGTGGGGGACCTACTGCTGGAACATGATGCCATTTGGCCTAAAAAATGTAGGAGCAACATATCAAAGGGCCATGACATTAATCTTCCATTACATGATTCACAAAATAGTCAAAAACTATGTCGACGACATCCTAGCTAAGTCAAGAAAGAGAAAAGATCATATAGCAACCCTAAGTGCTATCTTTCACAGATTAGAGGAATACAAGATCAGATTAAATCCCAAGAAGTGCGTCTTTGGTGTACAATTAGGAAAATTACTAGGATACATAGTCTCCATGAGGGGTATTGAGGTGGATCCTGCAAAGGTAAAAGCAATCCTTGAGATGGAAGCACCAAAAACATTAAAACAACTAAGAGGTCTCCAAGGTAGGCTCCAATCCATTAGAAGGTTCATAGCACAACTGACAAATAAGCAAAACCCATATTCTCACCTACTCCACAAGGGGGTAGCATACAAATGGGATACAAAATGGAAAGAGGCATTGAACAAAATAAAGGAATATCTACTGAAACCACAAGTTTTAATGCCACCCATCCCAAGAAAGCCATTGATATTATATGTGTTAGCAATAGTAGCAGCCCTTGGAGCTCTCTTGGCTCAGCATGATGAAAACGAAACATAGAGGAATATCTACTATATCAACAGGACAATGGTTGGTCATGAGCTAAACTACTAATTCATTGAGAAAGCTTGCCTCACAGTAGTGTTTGCATCCCAAAAATTCAGACATTACATGCTGGCACACAAGATAAAACTCATCGCGAAAATTGATCCCCTCAAGTATCTCTTATCCAAGGCAATGCTCATGGGAAGAATGGAAAAATGGGTAATGATACTATTAGAGTATGACATCAAGTATGTGGAGAGGAAAGCAATCAAGGGACAGGTCATCGTAGATCAACTAGCAGAAGCACCTATTTACACTGAGAGCCCTCTTGTCTCAAAATTTCTAAATGAGTATATATTTAACCTCAACATAGCTGATCATTGGAAACTGTACTTCGATGGTTCATACACACAACATGGATCAGGAGCTGGTGTCTTCTTCATCACCCCACAAGGGGATTGCATACCAAAGTCATACAAATTGGCATTTCCTTGCACCAACAACATAGCAGAACATGAGGCTTTGATTTTAGGTCTCAGGATAGCAGTGCAATGGAACATCATAGCTCTCAAGGTGTAGGGAGACTCTCATTTGATCATAAATCAGGTCAATAATGAATATCAGACTAAGGATGATAAGCTCACTCCATATAAGAAATTGGTGGAGACCCTTAAAGAATCCTTCATTGACATAACATTTGAGCAGATTCCAAGAACCAACAATAGAGCAACAGATGCCATGACTACAATTGGATCCCTATTAGACATCCCTCATAATGTACCAAAATATGAATTTATGATCGAGCAGCTTCTCGTTCCCACATTCAAGGTACTAGAATTGGAATATGTGTGTGAAATCATTGGTCCTGGCGATCCTTGGTATCATGACATCTATACATATCTTCAAATAGGAGTCATACCCACTGACCTACCATCGAGCCTAAAACAAACCTTTATTAAAAAGGCATCCAGATTTGTCATCCTAGGTGATACCTTCTACTGTAGAAGCATAGAAGGTACTTTACTGCACCGTCTAAATGCTAAGGAGTCATTAACCACTCTAATCGAGGTTCACAACGGTATGTATGGTTCACACTCGAGTGGAATGACCATAGCCAAGAAACTGCTAAGGATGGGGTATTATTGGCCCACAATGGAACGAGAAGCACATGATCATGCTAAAAGGTGTTTACAATGTCAGTAGCATGGGGACCTCATCCATGCTCCAGCTCAAGAGCTTCATCCCATCGTCACACCATGGCCTTTTTCGTAGTGGGGACTCGATCTCATTGGGAAAATCACACCCACCTCATCCAATGGCCACAAATTCATCATAACTACAACTAAGTACTTCACAAAGTGGGTGGAAGCCATACCCATGATGTATATCACTGGAAAGCAGATCTCAAAGTTCATCTTGAACTATCTCATATGCCGCTATGGTGTTCCACAAGCCATTATCTCAGACAATGGGACACCATTCAAAAATTAGGATGTCTGCGACTTATGCGAAAAATTCAAAATCCAACATCGCTTTTCCACCTCATACTATCCCCAAGGCAATGGCCAAGCAAAAGCTACAAACAAAACTATCCTCAAAATCCTTAAGAAAATAGTCAATGATGCAGTTGTGACTGACATCTGCAGCTTAATCCTGCCCTCTAGGCTTATTGAACCGGCATCGGTACACCCACTGGTGCCACTCCCTTCTCCTTGGTCTACAGATCAAAAGCCGTACTCCCCATTGAGATCAAGCTCCCATCCCTCAGAATATCACTGCAAAACCTCATCACAGATGAAGAATACAAAGTATCAAGACTAAATGAGTTGGAGTTACTAGATGAGAGACGCATAGATGCTTTAAATCACTTGCAAGTCTATTAGAATAGACTCAAACAGAGCTACAACAAGAAAATCACAAGTAGGACTTTCCAAGTTAGAGAACTGGTCTTCAAAGAAAATCAAAAGAATGTCCCAAACCCAAGCAGTAAAGGCAAGTTCAAACCTAATTGGTTAGGAGCTTTCGTCATCACACAAGTTATAAATCAGGGGCATATCAGTTATCAACACCTGAAGGGGAACCTCTACAGGAGCCCATGAATAGCTCCCATCTCAAAAAGTTTTATGCCTAAACCTTCTGAGGTATAGAACCAAAAAATCTAAAAAATTAGAAAAAGTCTTAAAAAATGGTTACTTCGGTGAAAACCTGGCAAACAGGCATCTTGGTAACAACAAAAAAAATCAAAAAAGTAAAAATCCAAAAATCAGAAAAAGGATCAAAAATAGTAAAGAGAAAAAATCATCATTTAGTGAAAACCACTTCGGTGGCACTTTGGGCAAGTACCTTGGTGAAAACCTGGCAAACAGGCGCCTTGTGTAAATAAGCACTCTCCATCCACCAAGATCTTTATGGCTTGTTCAACATCATCCATCCATTACATTTTCATCATCCATTGCATTCAAGTCTTCATCCATCGCTCATCCACTCGCATCTGCACCATAGCTTGGTCTCGTATCATAATCCCTCCTAGTACTACTCGGCCCATCCTCAAGGTTCGTTCGTCCTACCTTTATCGGAGTAGTCTATTGCATCACGCTGGGGGAACGTTCCCATTAGATTGGATTCGTGTATGATCTTAAAATCCTCAATATTAGAAAATCCAAAAACATCAGAAAATCAAAAAATCTAAAAAACATCAGAAAAAATCAAAAAATCGAAAAACATTCAAAACATTCAAAATCCAAAAACAGGTCAAAAAGTCATCAAAAACAGAGTCATTGGTCAAACTACGTGGTCTCTGTGTGTATAACGTAGGCAAGGCTAATCTGTTGATCAGCCCCCGACACCCCTAGGATAGGTCTTTAGGTTAGTCTCTTGGTCAAAATCTCATAAAATCCCAAAAACATTGGAAAATCGAAAATCAAAACATTTGTAAAACCTCAAAAAATACCAAAAATAGCCTCAAAAACATTTCAAAAACATCAAAAACATCCAAATATTTGAAAAAATCCATCTGCCTCGTCTCACTTGCACCCGCGATAAGCATCACTCATAATAAACCGATCGTCATCCTCAACCTTTGGTAAAACAATCAGAAACAAGTTTAGTAGGTAAAGGTGAATACTCAAAAGCGTTAAGCCTCAAGTCTAAGTCAAGTGCATAAGCAAGTTGTTCATCTCTTCGTATCGATAATATATCATCTGAAATGGTCCCATATCAATCATCCCTTATAAACAAAATGATGTGTCGCCATCCACTAACATGTCCTAGGATGAATCCTTCCTACAATGGGCATTATCTTTTGGCAATAAGTTTTGGTTATCATCTTACAAAACATATCATTTTTTTTGTTAGCAGTATTCAAGAGCATCAGTTTGTTTGTTTACTTGGTCTTTATCTTATTTTACGCTCATTCCAAGGACGTCTCGATGATATCCCAAAACAGAGGATTTACAGAAATAGGAATGGGGACAATGATCATTATCTTTTGTTTGCTATGCTTGTTGGACGTTCTTGTAAAACAACCTCGATGAATACTTGCTTTGTTAGGTATGTATGGAAGAGGTCTATGACAACTTGTTGACTATTGCAGGATAGGTTTACCTTTCCATGTTTTGGTTCGAGGTGTCTAAAACTTCCAAAATACATCCTAGCAAGGTTTTTCTATGTCAGGTGTGAACAAGAATACTCCTATCTAATTGTTGTGTCAAAGTCCATCACACTAAGTACCACGTCATCTTGGTTTTCTATACCTTGATGCATCATACCACGTGTGTTATCAAACATAAGAAAATTTGGCCTGTTGAAGATCCCAATTCCTCGGCAAGTAATCATAATCATCATCATCATCATCATCATTTGCATTTGCCTCATCTTGCGTCTTGTTGAAATGACTTCTTTTCTCACTAACCACACTAACAAGGTACTATGACAGTTGATCATCATCACCATCATCATCATCGATCCTGCATCCGCAAATTATTAGAACATTTGCATAAGCATATCATATAGAAATCATATACACTACATAAACATATCATATAGGAAACATACGCATTGCATCTTAATTATCAGGTTATCATAAACATTTTATAAATAGGTGCATACATGTCATCACATTTCACCCATTGCATTACATCGCATAGAATTCATTTGCAATTTCCTAACCATTTCATATTATCATCTAAATCATCACATAGCATCTACAAAAGCATTTCATAATCATTTTCGCATAATCATAAGCAAATAGGCATATAAGCATTTAATTCATTACACATTAGCATATCACTTTACGTGAACATATCATTGCATCACATACATCATTTAGGATAAAAACATTTGTTATCTTAAAGCATCTCATAAAATCATTCGCATCATATCATGACCATCGTAGCATATTCATAAATCATTTCGTAATTAAGCATTATTACACACATCATTGCATATACCATAAATCAAATCCAGATCACATATTGCATCATATAAATAACATCATTACATATCATTGCATTACATACATCATTATAAATAAATACATCCATAAAGCATGACTGTGAAACATATAAACCATCCATGCATACAAGAATACATTGCATCTCATCCAAATCAGCTCATATATATATATATATATATAATGTCATCAACTGTCATAGTACAAAATAATCAATCGGATCACTATACATGTATGTCAATAAGTACAAATCGCCCATCGGGCTATCAAAAATGAGCTCATAAGACACAAAAAATGTGTATCATTTGAATCACGATCGATCTCCGTGAATGCTGCCCTCACGTCTGTCACCATGACCCTCTGGTGGTCTTTGACTAGCCCGCTCTGAATACTCTGGGACCTAGTCTGCTCAGGGCACTGTATCATGATAAGCCTGACGATAGTACTCAATCTCTCAAATGGCCTCCCTATAGGATCTCATCAAAACTATGCCTTAGGACGAGAAGGCTATCATGCTCTCCATCTGCTGCCTGCGGCCTAGCTCTGTGGCTTCCTATAACTCTATAGCCTGTCTCTACTGAACCACCTGGTCTCTATCCATCCTAAGCTGATCTCTCTCAACTTGTGCCTGGTCCCTCTAGGCCGTCACTGCCTGAACCTGTGCCTGTAGCTGTAAGATCTGGGCATCCCATGCGTCTACCTGCCCTACTAGTTGTACCCGTGGCTGGTCCTCACCCTCAGCTCGTGGTGGTGGAACTGGTTGCTCTTGTTGCTAGTCTTGCATGGGGACATCTCCCTGACCTGCAGAACTGGGGGCACAACTACTGGATCCTGCCGAATCCTGATCCTAGGTCCTCGCCCTCACTCTCATCCTCTCACCTTGCCTTTGACCCTACGTGCCTCTAGATCCTCTCTAGGAATAGTCAATCGGAGAGGAAGTCTAAACCAGTCTCTATAGGCTTGTGTGGTGCTTGAATCTACTGGGCCTTGATCGTAAGCCCACGGTTGGGCTACTAGCTGACGAAAGTTGTCAACGACCACTGCTGTAGGAATGCCAGGACCCCATGCTATCTACATCATGCTTTGTGCAAAGATGGCTACATAATCATCATGTAGCCAATCATGTGGCTCCTTGAACTGCCGCTACACACGCCCAGGCAGGTATCGCTTGATCATGGTATGCTCTCGGCCCTGCATATACCGATCCTACCGGCAATAGAAGAGCTGATCAGCATCATCAGCTTACCAAGGAAAACCAAGGTACAGATGCCAGGTAAAAATGAGCATCTCATCCAAGACCCGCCTCCAATAGGGGATCCCATGCTCTCCAGTGTGTGTAAAGGACACATCACCTCTGTAGCATGCCACAAGGGCATCCTCTACCCCCATCAGAACTGGAACAACCCGTGGATGTACTACAAAAATGTGCTCCCATGCCCAGACATGCAAAAGAGTCACTCTGGCACCCAATGCTCTGCCATCCATGTAAACGTACTCGTGGAGATCCCTATAGAGTGAAGCCAGAAGGACGGGCCCCCATGCAAACCAAACCGGCCTATCCCGAACCATCCTCTCCCAGCAATATCCCCAACCCATACTGAAATATTTCCCTCGCCTGTCTGGGGCAACCAAACTTGAGATGATCGCTGCAACGACCCAGTGGTATGGAGGTGTGGTAGCTCTATACCTCTCTAGCTCGATCTGCCCCTCACAGTAGATGATGTCTCAGGTCGCGAGGACTTGCATGCAGCACTCGCGTCCCTCCTCCATGTCATAGATCACTCGACGGCCATGAATGGGCAACCATAAGATGCGCCAGACGTCCTCCAAGGTGACCATCACCTCACCAGTGAGAAGATGAAATGACGAGGTTTTGATGTGCCACCTCTCAGCCAGCACCGACAACATCCTAAGGTGTGTGCACACAGGTGTTGCGTATGCAATATGCCACAATCCTGTGACCCCCAGTCGATCCTGATCTCGGTCGCTCAAATCTCGTAAGACGCTCTCAAAATCCCGTGACTGGTGCTCCCAAGAGTAGAGCTCCCTTGGTCTGTCCTACATCAAGGAAAGTCAGCATGTTAAAATTTTTAGAAAAATCCTGACCTGATGCTCTAAACTTGTCTCCAGTGGCATAGTTTGTGAAGGCATTGTAGTTTGAGTTTTCTCAAACTCCGATGCTAGACTCTGTACTTAACCAAATGGCACCACTGCGGCGCAATTCGTCCATAACGGCGTAGTTTTCGTGAAAAAAGGGCCACTGCGGCGCACTTTCTCCAAATCGCCCCGCGGGTCCGAGCTGAGCCCAATCCCAGTAGCGGAGTTTATAAACTACAAACTACATAGTTGTAGTGCAGAACAGGAAATAGTGGTGCAATTGAAAGACCAAGCGGCGCTATAATAGCGCCGCTAGAGGCAAGTTCATCTTTGAAGGCCTAATAAATGCGTCAAATGAAAAAAATTAAGCTTTGGTAGGGACCACATACTAGTGCCCCAATGCCTGGTGGTCACTTGTAGGTTCGAACTCAGTTTGAAATGTGTAGAGGAAGCTGTCGTTGCGCCATATCATTGGAAGGTTAGAGCTCGAATCTCAAGGTTTGCTAGTGGAGGTGTGTGAAAATGACTTGAAAGTGACCCCTTTAGCCCCTTTTTAGCCTAAACATTAGGGTTTTCTGACCCTTTAGGGCTGTCCCACTAGGGTTTCGGTCCCCCGAACCTACTTTCATCTGTTTGAGGCCTGTTTTTCATTGTTTTATTGCGTTTAGACACATTTTTAGCCTCTCGGACCTCTTTTGTACCTATCAGGCACCTTGTCACCTTTTTCGCAAGATCACCCAAAAAATTAATTTTTTTGTCCAATCTCTCAAGGGGCATTATAATGGCATGTTTTCCCTCGCCGAGCAGCAGTGGGGCAAGTTTTTAAAATATCAAAAAATTTGTCCTTAATCAAGATCGATTATTCTTTGAACCAACACAACAAGTGCATTGCTTCAAAGAGGGGCAAAATGTGGACATCGAAAATATATTGATTGACATCATGCATCCGATCCTGACTTACTAACATCATTTCTTCCTGAATCATCCCTTGGTCTAACCATTTCTCAAATCCCCCTATCTGACTAAATTCATCAATATTCATCTCTTATCACTTTACCTAATTAGGTCACCTTCTCCTATTAATTAAATCAATCCATTTGATTTAATTATCCCTATTTAATTAAATAATTAGTTTATTTGATTAAATCCCTAAAGTCTATCTATTAAATTAAATAAATTAAAACCTTAGTTGATTTAATCTAACACCATTCCTTTTAATTAAATAAATCAAAATCCTTATTTAATTAGCCTCTTACCATATTCCTCTCTTATTTGATTTAAATAAATACATAAATCTAAGTCAAATAAGTCACATCATCAAATCTCTTGTTAAATTAATTAATCCTTGATTAATTTAATCTCATGTCACATCCTCCAAAAAATGCAAGTTGCACATGAAAATAGATTTAATTCATTTATTAAATCTTTATTTTCCCTCACATGGCATCTTTTGGAATATTCTTTCAATTTGAATTCAAAAATGCCATGTCAACATGCACATTCAACAAGGCAATAATTTTATGATATATGTCCTTTGCCTTGAGCCAAGTGACATTTATTTTATTTCCTTCCCTCTCACAAGTCATTTTCAACAAATTTGAAATTCAAATTCATGCATTGATTGGCACATTTCTCAAATCTTGCACATCCTTCATCCATTCATGGATTGCCAAGTGGCATCATGCCATTGGATGAATGTTAGTCCCATATTGCTCAAATTTGGACATTCATCCTTCAATTTCATCTATAAATGAAGAGCTCCTCTCCTCATTTGATGATCCACCAATATTGCAAAGTTACCATGCTCAAGTACTTATCCATTTTCATTCACAAATCTTGAGTTCTTAGCTAGGTTATTGCAGATTTTAGGCTTGGAGCTCTCACTTTCATCATCAAGTGGATCAACAATCTCTTCAACATTCGAATCTTGCATCATAGGAATTGGGAAAGGGCCAATTTTCACATCAAATTGGCACCAATTCCCCCATGGGATCAAGAGTTTGCACTTTTAATTAGGAGTTTATCTTGTTTTAGTTGTTTGCCTTGTGTTCTTCATTATTTGCATTCCTAGTTTGATTTGTAAATGAATTTCATGGGGAAACCTCGTTTATGCTTGCAAAATCTAACTTGAGGTGTTTATTGTCTTTGTTTTGTAGGTACCTAGGCTGGGATTCGCATAGTCTCAAACAAGCACCAAGAGCATGATATAGTAGAATTGATTCATATATGTAGAATAATGGATTTAATAGAAGCAATAGTGAGCCTATGTTATACACAAAGATCAATAAAGAAGGTAGAATTGATGATAGGAAGAGTATTTATTGATATATATTTCATTGTGAGACATGTGCAATATCATGGGAATTAAAGAAGCAACCCATAGTGACACTTTCATCAACTAAAGCAAAATTTGTAGCAGCAACCTCAATAATGTGTCAAGCAGTTTGGATGAGGAAAGTTTTGATAGATTTATTTCAAGCACAAGAGAAGCCAACTCCAATCTTCTGTAACAACAAATCAATGATCACATTGTCAAAGAATCATGTCTTTCACAAGAAGAGCAAGCATATTGATACAAGATATCACTTTATCAAAGAGTTGGTGAATGATGGTGAAATGCAATTGAAATTTTGCAGATCTAAAGATTAACTGGTAGATATATTTACCAAGGAATTGGACAAGGAGATTTTTGAATATGTAAGAGAAAAATTGGGCATTGTAAATGGTAGAAACTAGGGGGGAGTGTTAGAATAAAGCATAATTTCTCCACATAGGAGATCAATAAAAAAAACATGCTTTTCGTAATTGTTAGATCATAAGCTACGTAGGAGTTTATTGCTTTAGTTTTGTTTTTAAATGAAATTCAAAACTTTTTTAAAGTTGTTTTTTCACAATTGGTGTTTGTTTATCTCCCCATCGCTTTCTCTTCAAGAGCTCTATAAAGTTGAGCCATGTGTAACCTTTGTGAGATCAGAAATTTTTTTTTATTGTGTGTTTAGTTGTAGTAGCAGCTCGTAGTGCTTTATTTTGTATTGTTGTAGCAATTTGTAGCTTTTATTTTGTTTTCTTTGTCTCACCCGCTTGACCCAAACTACAATAGTGAAAAAATTCCAGCGTGAACTAAATGCATCTTTCATCAATGCACCAAGTCTTTTAGGAGAAATAAAACTATGAATAAGTTCATTTTCCACAGGTAAGCGGCCTCCAAGACATTATCTATGAGGTCAATCCAACATGGCTTTGAGATCCAAATCCGTATGAGTACCAACACAATACAAGATGAGAACATCATCATTGTGTGAATCACATTGATACTTGAGTTCAGTGGTTTTTACTAACCAACCAATTGACAAAACCTCTTGAAACCATCAATCTCATTAGGAAGAAATGATTCATGACTAGTCACCTTTGGGAATTGACATCAACTTCAGCTAACTTATACAGAAGGTCAAGAAGGCTACCAAACTGAGTTGATATTTGTCCCACTAATCCATAATGTTTGTGAAACCTAGGCATCCACTAGACCAAGTGAGAGAACCGTTCGTTGGTAGTCAATCCCATTAATGTCCAATGTGAAGGAGATGTTCGCCATCTTCATAGCCCATTTTATTTCTACTAACTGTAGATGATCTAATTGATGCTTAATAAAGCATCACTTGTCAGGGGTCAATGGGCCCTAGACAAGCCAAGTTACTATCCTCCTGGCTATCCAAGGGAGGCAGTGGCTCCCTTGGAATTTTTAAAAAAAATTGATGGAAGGTAGCCCTAACATGCCCACATTCTCCTCCCTTAGTTGCTTCCACGATTTCCTCCCACAACCCTTCTTTGCACACCTTAGAAGTTTAGCCACTGATTGGCTGAGGCTGCGAGGCTTCACTATGCCAAGATCATCAACCTCAAACTCATCCTCACCTGATTTCGAGTCTATTGGGAGAACAACCAAGGGATCACCCATTTTCTGCTGCTTAGATGGAAATTCTGTCTGTCAGATTGGCAACCCCTCTATGCGAGTGACACAATGATCTCTAGGGTTCTTGTCCTTCAAATTCCAAGGGGACAAAAGGTTTGTTGCTTTGGGTATGTCCACCATCCCAATAGGTGCTATTCCTAGACCTCCAATCCTTCCTGTGCTTGGAGGAGCACCCATTTCCAAGGTTGTATTCACCACCCTCTAATTAGAGCCATCACATGAGACTTTTGGCCACCATACCTTTTTTTATTTTGGTTTCTTTCTACATGTTTCCTCATTGTGCGATTTGCTTCTACACCTGCTACAATAATATTTGTCTTCTTTGATCTCCATAGAGATGACTCTATGGTTCCCTTCAACGCACAGCTAAATTTTCTTAGGTACCTTGTTGATTGTAGTTATCTGTATTCGAAGATATAGGAAAGATTCCCCCTCGGTGATTGCCAAATCCACATTCATTAAGGTCCCCAAGGATCACCCGATCTTTTCTATACATTCCTCAACCCAATACTTGAGTGAAAGATTGTACATGCAAATCCACAAAGGCCTATCATATCGCTCTAATTTTATTGGATCAAAATTTGCAACCCATTTTTGCATATAAATAGGGATTTTCCCCATCAACCAAATCCCACCTTGCAGAATTTTATTTCGATCCACGAATGAAGTAAGATCGCAGTGAAAAAACCCTTAGGGAGAAATTTCACGATTGCCATGGATTTCTAGTTTTTAGCAAGTTAGGAATGAATATCCTCTTGACTACATCTAGGGCCAACTACTCGATAGATTATAGCAAGCTCGCTCAACATCTAAATATCTAGTCAGGCCTCCAAAGAAAGATTGATTGACAAATATTCTTTGTCTATCAACCTCGCACTAGTGCCTATGCCTTTTTTCGATGGTGCACCATCCTTGCGGCCTACTAAATTTTGCTCACCTCCATCCATTCGACCGCACTTAAATAAAAATAAATTAATTTAATTATAAAATAATGTTATTGATTATAATTGTATGTACATATAAAAGGCTAAATTGATGTATTTGTTGGATCATGTAGGTTTCTTACATAACTATTATAAAAAAATATAATAAAAAAATCAAGTTCGCAATTGAAAGGCTATAAAATCTTAGTTAAATTTAAATTAACTACTAGGATAGTGAATACATAGTCATGCATATCCACCTTTTTAAGGAGAGTACCACAAGCTAACTAGACACTTTATTCCCATCATGACCACTTTTATAATAGGTGAAAATGCATACCTTGAAATTTATTTTACTATATATTGCATTCATTTTAGTGTTCCCTTTTACCATGTGTCTTACCTAAGTGTGTTTAAGAAGTTAGGTTCAATTTTTGCTCAAAAAGTGAGTCCTTTTTTATGAAAACCAAAGTTTGTCATAATTAAAAAAATTGAAGTACTTACACATAAAACATTAACATGATGTAAAAATATGAAATGTAGGAATTCATTTGTAGTTTTCAAATATGTAGTCTATTTTAATATTGAGATGATAAAAAATGATTTATAATAGGATGTGCAAAAGTGGCTTTTTAAAATTGTATGTTTTGAGCCAAAACATGCACATGTATGACCAACATAATTTAACCTAAAATAAATTCTTTTAAAATTCTTTTTGTGGAAAGATGTATATGATGGTGAAGTTTGGAAGATTATTTTTTGTAATTTTTTACTAAATAATATTTTTTCATTAATATTTTATTAGGCCTAATTTATGTTTTTTAAAACCCCTCATGTATGACCAACATAGTTTGATTTAAGCTAATTGTAAATAAATTTTTCATCATGTAGAGAATTATGTCTAGATTATCAAACATAATTATTTAAAAAAAAAAAAAAAAAAGTTATTAAAAATTAGTAATATATGTCATTTCAAGTTTATGAGTCCCTTTGTTTAAAAATTAATTAATAAGTAGAAAATTATTTGAACCAAAAATAAAAGAAATTATATATTTGAAAATTAGACATTGCAATATGTGAATTTGATTGTTAATTTGGTCCATAAAATTCTAAAAAAAGTCATCATATATTGCTAAAGTCAATTTTTACTCTTGCTATTTACATGACATTCTACTTGGAGGTCCAAGGCTAATGGTTGGATTTCAAAGCATCTTCGAAGCCTAAACCAAAGTAAAACCATGAGTTTCAAATTTGAAATTTTATAGAACATGTACCCACTTTGAAATGGTTACCCACTCTAAAAGGGACTAAGTACATGGTCTAAATAGAAATGGGTGACCATTTTATAATGAGTACACATTTTACAAATAAATGAGTACCTATTTTGATTAAATATATATTATCATACCTATTTAGAAAGGGCATGTGCAAAAATATCGGGGACCAAAAAGTGGCCACCTCATGGAAGCATAACATGAGTGTATTATAACATGCTCACATTTTTCCTTATTTAAACAAAAAAAAAACACAAAACACCATTCATTCTACTTTTTTCCTCCTATCTACGGCCTAATCATCCTTTCAAGTGTGCTTGTGTTGTTACAAACCTCAAATTTTACCCAAATCTTTGCTAAATGATCACCAAAATGTTGCAAAGATGTTGGGGAGGTCAAAGAAGTGAGTATTTTTAGTTTTTTATTGTCAAATTTGGATTAAATAGGTAGATTGAATTAGTTTTTTAATTGAAATTTGTCAAATTTTTAGGAGTTGATAATTCATCCCCAAATGTTCAAAATCCCAATTCACCTCTTCATAAAAACCCTCCTAAAGAATAGCCACAACAAACTCCTCCTACAATTCCTTGTCATCCTCCAAGAACACAACAAAACATATTAGGGAAAATTAAAAACAATAAAAAATATCAAGGAGTTAATTGCAAGGTTGAAAGTTCCTACAAGAAAAAACTCCCATAAGACCATCCTTGTTGAATCATTGCAACCCATTGTGCCTCATGTAGAATTAGTTAGTGGGAAAATAAGTAGTTGGTACATGACAAGAGGGAACAAAAAAAATAATTTTATGCAAAAAATATATTATATGAACAAGTTAAAGAAAAAAATTATGAAATATGGCTTGTGTGCACTCTTCAATGACCTATGAACCAATCAAACCTTACATGGTGCATGCAAGAAGTTCCCTATCCATTGGTACCACCACCAAGGGATAAGGAATAATTTTTTGGGATAGGTGGTGGATGGTTTTTAGCCATCCTCCATGCAATAACTATGAGGTACCACAATACTTATTGAGGAAACTCTATTATGAGTTTGTTCTCAACCAAATCCCAGATGACATGTGTGAGTTCCAAGATAGAGGTGGGGGAACAGTGTGACCCAAACCAAGCATTGTGACCACTAGCCAAACCAAAGTATGAGTATGTGACTATCCCTTCTATTATGAAGGAGGGTGTTGAGGTGGAGACCTTAGAGTCAATTAACTTGCTCACTTAGAAACTTATACAACATACTAGGCCTCTAGTATAGGGTGACAAAAGTGAGTCTTCTAGGAATTGAGTTCCACCTCATATATGTTGGTCTTGTGGGTCTCTTTATGTTTATGATCGTAAGAACAATCAAGATGTATGTGCCTGGGATACTCATATACAGTGGATTAGACGGTCATGGTATAAACTTTGTTGAGTGAGACATTTGTCTTTGATAGATAGGTAAATGTACACATTTCATTTAATTCAATTTATTAAATTTTATTTTAAAATGTAAGATTAACTAAATTAGTATAATGATTATAATGAAATTTAAGGGTCACAATATTCACCCTACTTGTAGCTATCCTCCACGTCCCTATTACATGACAATGTTGAGTACATAGGTATGTAATTAGTAAACAATTATAAATATTACATGCAAATAGTTGAACCTTATATGAAAGGTATTCTTATAACTCTCTTTGGATGTTGAATAGGTTAATTATGGGCTTTTGACATCAACACCTAGTATTTAAGGTGCTCGTTGAACTTTCACTCAAGTAATATAGAGAATTTTTAATTTTAATGGTATTCCTCTCTTTTGTGCATTTATTTTATGGATGATTGGAAATTCATGCATATCTCCTCAAGTAGTTAGTTTCAATTTTTTTATGATATGAAAACATGTATTATGCAATCCAATCTTGTATAGATTTGTGTATGAATTTCATTCCATTACCTACATGTTTTTTCATATCCAATGTTGCATTTCTATTACATGCATACATTGACTAATCTATATGGATTATTTTCAAAATCGAGTACAAGAATGAATAACAAAGAAATATTTATAAACTAGTATCTCTTCTTTGGTAAATGTATCTATATGCTTTTCTATACTCTTAACTTAACAATCTGATATCCCCAATAATTTCATAATCCCAATAAAGTGAAGTAAAATGTGATAACAAATATTGCATACCCCACAATTCTGATATCATTATTTTTCAATAATTTTAGTGTTATGTCCACTTTGTTCCCTTTTCCCCATTTCTAGCCTATTTTCTCTCCTTCCCCTAGCTCTTTCCCCTTTACATATGTCTTGACACATTCCTAGCCCTTATATCTTCTCTATGTCACCATTTCAGATTGTTCATGTCTTCCCCCCTTCATTATGATTACTTGACATTTAATCCATCCACTTCTTCATTTTGGAGGTGATTTCTCTAAAAAATAAATGCTTTCTTATTCTCTCTCAAACCTACTTATTTCCACATTACTGTTTTCATATTTCAAACATCATATCATCTTGTTTCCTTTTCCTCTTTCTCGCCATCAAACTCACCTTCTTTGAGATAGGCAACATCTACACCCCATAATTTCTCTATACCTTGTCTCAAAAAACTTAATACAAAAATATTATAGGATAACTAAGAATAAATTAAGTTATTGTCACTCAAAGCAATTAAATTTTTCCCCCAAAAATCTATAAAAGGATCATTCCTCCTATCATTATAATCACCACATGCTCAAGTTTTCTATTGTGAATTACATTATTTATTTTCCTTCATGGAAATCTAGAACCTTGGAGCATCATAATCAAGATTTAAAGCTGATTTCTATAATATTTTTAAGCCATGTCTATTTTTATTCATTAATGATGGTGTAAAATAATGTTAGGTAGTTTTGGTAATTGAATAATATTGTTTCATTTTTAAATGATGCAAACAAATACTCCTAATATTCATAAGACAATGGAGCATGGTGTTATTGAAGAAGTAGAAAGTTTCATGCCTTTGATAGAGGTATTAGGTAGATTAGTAAATTTCACGTTATATTTGTCATTTTATCTATCCATTATTGAAAAATCAAATGATATTCATGTTTTTAGTTTAATTTTAATCTTGATGGTTGCCACCGGGCTTGAAAAATATATATTGTGAGTGTGCCCTTGTTGCAGATGAACGTATTGATTCTTTGTAAGTAGTATGTGATATTTTGTTATATGTCATTCTATAATTTAATTTATATATTAATTTCTATAATTGTTAGGGAATTTCAAACATGAGGTTGAGTGAATGAGTTTGAAAGAGACCACCATCGTATGCATCTTTATCCTCTCAATAATCAAAGATAGCTCATGATCTATTTCCTTCCCTAGAGGAAAATGACTACATTAGGATCCTTTGTTGTATGTGTATATGACATTTTTGAATAGATATTTTGTATTACATATATGTGACATTGTATGTCCATATGGCTTTGTTGTGAGCCTATATGGATTTGTTGTATATATGTTACAATTTTATCGACATATAATGATGTATGCCTATATGGATTTTTGTTTAAATCAAATATTTTTTAGCAATATTATCCATATTTTTATTATAAATGATTAATTGAATAAATGAATAATGAATTGATGCAACTATAAATGATTAATGTTATCCATATTTGTACTATAAATTATTAATTGAATAATTGAATAAGACTCACTTTAACCATGTAATTGATGCAAGAATTTTAATTAATCATTCATAAGTTTCCTCAAACATGTTTGCAGGGCATGTGGATGAGAGTTTGAAATAGTCAAATGCCTTCTAGGGACATGGGATATCCTCAAGGCTAGGTGTTTTGACACATGTTTCATCCTTAAGCTTCTTTATCACATTTTTTGTCATTCCTTCTTTATGTTCTTTCCACTACCATTTCAAAGCTATGGATGCCTTGCATTTCATGAAAAACCTTCTAAATTCTATAACTAATTCATAAAAAAATCATTTTCCTTAATGGTCTTGAAGAATATCCATTGTCCTTTAACTCATGGCTTCACAGTACCCTCCATAAGGGTAAACCCACAAAAGTGGTTTACAATTTGAGTAAGGAAAAGTTACAAAAAATGACCACATGCAAAAAAAATTGGTTTTTGGGGTTTGAATGAACCCTTTGGTTCAAGCAAACCAAAAAAGGGTTTGAATGAACCCAGGTTCAAGCAACCCCATTTAATGGAAGGTGCCACCATTCCTGCAAAGAAAGCACAAAGAAAACCCTTTTTGAAAGGCGGTTCAAATGAACCCTGGTTCAAGTGAACCCCCTAGTTCGCCCGAACCCCCCTTTTCCCACCTTCTCACCCTTTGGCACCAAAAAAGTCCATAATTTTACATTTTGAAGCTCAAGTTGAGGATGAAAATGGAGGAGACTTCACAGACCTAGCTAGATGATGCTACTCCTTAGAATGAGATATAATTTTAATATGTTTTGGTTTTATTATATATTTATTTTTTTAGTTTTATTAAACATAGGTTTTTCATTGAAAGTCAAGCACATGTGGAAAAATAGCAGATTATAAAAAAAATTGAAAAATATGAGTGCACCAAATATTGAAGTCCTTGATCCAACAAAAAAAGAATTTCGATACATACAAAAAAAATTATGCATTATACGGTCCACCTATGTCTAAATGTAATTGGTTTGACTTCAAAACTTGATTAAGGAAAAAATAGAATTTTATCCTTCATGGAAAAAAAGTTATGCGTTATACAGTGAGAGTCACTCCTTAAAAATGTTGTTTACTGAACAAAACTAGTTTTCAAAGGAGATGGAAAAAGAAGTGCAATCTAATTCCAAAAATTTTGAAAAAAATATATTTAGAATCTACAGACAATGTGACAAATCACTAGTTTGCATCATCTTCAAATTCTTCACGATTTAGCAACTATAGGCACTTGAAAGTGAAAATTTAGTTGGAAAAAAATTATTTGTGTCCAGTTTGGCCCAAAATTGTAAACCAGTAATGTGGGATTACCCATAAGCACCTTGGCTACCCTTGATTGATAAAATAATAGGACAATATCTTCATATATGGTCCTTGTCACTCATCTTCTATAAAACCCTCTACAAGTGATCTTTTCCCTTTTATCGTTCTAAGTACATTGAACTACCACAATATCTATGCTTTGCATGTGACATTCAAACATTTTAAACAAGATTTTAAAAATCTTTCTTTAATTGTCACTAAGACAAAAAATCCTCATGACTATCTTCTAACTATTATGAATTGAAACTTTTATTGTGTCTTCAAAGCATTTTCATCATTTATATGTGTTTATATAACTTCTATGGACTGTCTTCCCTACCATCAAATTCATAAGAGTGTGTCCTTGTCATGCAAGGGTTTTAGCATGGCACACCTGCCTCCTTACAACAATGTTTTCTCATATACATACCCTTTCATGCACTTACATGGTTGAATTTAGATGATCTTTGAGGACCGGAAACCTTTTGTACACATCCTTTCTCTCATTGAAGGTGCATTTGCACATGAAATTTCCCCGTAACCACTTTTTTAAGGTGTTGAAACTAGAAAAATAGTCAATATGGATATTGCAATACCCTTTTCAAGATGGAAACTAAATGTAGAGGTGTTAGAATGAGCATAAACATATTAGATACCTCCCATAAAATTTTGAAGATAATCCTAGCTACAATGAAGGTCTACAAAATGTCATGAAAAGAGACCTATGGTGACCAAAAATGCTAAAGTGGACCCATTATTTTTGAACTCAAATCTCCTAAAAAAATCTTCATCTTTAATTCATGCTTTTTGACCTTCAAGGGTTAGTAATTAATGATGTTAGTGTTTCAAGTAAGAAATTGTGTTGGTCTAATTTAGCTCAAAAGGATAAGGATGCTTGGGTGCGATAATTAGACCTCTAATAGTAGTAATACACCCACCACAATGTGTTTCCATTATCATTTTTGCCCCACAAGATGAAGAATGTAAAAATGCTTCCTGACAACTTTTTACTAAACACAATTGGTACTTTTTGCAACATCTAAAATATTGTTTCCATGGTGAAACAACTTGGAGATATGAAAAAGTGAGAGAGTTTATTTTGGAGGGGCCTTATGTGACTTGAACCTTTAAAAAAAATGTTTGTAGGCGCACTGTTTGCAAGAAATAACCCATCAAATTTGGTGTGCTTTTTGGTAGTTAGGGATCTTAAAGGAAAGTGCCAACATAATGTAGTCTATAATGACTAAGAAAGATAGGGTATGAAATAGGACCTTTTCTAGCATATAATTGCTTATCTAGATATGTTGGCACTATCAATTTGGCTAGGCAATGCATAAAATGCAAAGTATGGATCTTGAAAAGTTTTTACTAAACATAATTAACACTTTTTCAACATTTAAAAAATTTTCACCATGATCAAATAGATTGGAGATTTCAAAAACTAAGAGAGGTTGTTGTGGAGGGACCCTATCTAACCCTATACCTAAATAGACAAAATATTTGAAGATGCCATGGTTTTTTATGAAACAACCCATCAAAGTTTGGAATTTATTGGCACTTAGGGCTCTTAAGAGAAAGTTTCAGTACACTGTAGTCTTCAATGTTCAAGAAATATTGTGTGTGAAATAGGACCTTGCCTATCAAAAAACCACTGTATCAAGGCTTTGGCATTGTTGGTTTAGCTTGATGATACACAAAATTCAAAGTATGGCTCTTGAAAAGTTTTTATCAAACATAATTGACACATTTTGTATAATTTTAAAAATTTCTGCCATGATCAAGTGGATTGGAGATTTAAAAAACTAAGAGAAGTTATTATGGAGGAACCCTACAAGACCCTATACCTTTAAACATATCATTTCTAGGTGTGCCATAGAGAAATGGTCATTTGTCATTTTCATGGCCTTTTAGGTTTTGTTTCATGGTGTTGAAACTATGTTGCTTTGACTTTATGTTGTATCATGGCTTGAACATGCTTATTTAAGTACTAAAACTCAAAGAGCGACATCTTGTGAAGATGTTGTGAGGTGTTGTAAGACATTTCCACATTCTTCTAGACTCTATTTACTAAAATTTACCTAAATATCACCTTTTTACTCATCAACAAGTCCTATATTGAAGTGTTGTAAAGTCTTGTAACAAGCTTTCATGCTTTTCTAGGCACAATCTCCTTATTTACACCTTTCTCATGCTTTATTTTGTCTCTTTATGCCCTCATATGCTTAATTAAGTGTATTTTTGGATATTATCCCAACAAACAACATTAAACATAACATTTTTCCTGACACATGGTTTTAGGTCCTTGATGGGACCCATTCACCATGGGTGGTGAATGAATCCCCCTTGGCCCCAAATTCAAAATATTTCAAATTTCCTTTCAGGATTTTATTAAAATTCACTTGATGTTGACCTGTGATGAGGTATGAACAGATAGTAAGGCACAAGAATTGTGTAAATAAGTGATTTTCACCTCATTTTACATATCCTACAATCTCCTCATTCAAGTATTCAATCCACATATACCTTAGTGTATTCAAGCATTCCACATCATCAATTGAAGCAACTATTGAAGCACTTTGGAGCAACCATTGACATTACTTTAGACTTATGAGATCAAGGATTTGGTGAGTTAATAGCACTTTCATGTTGTTTTTTTACATTTCCTTTGCATTTCACTTCTTTCTATTGGGTTTGATTCCCAAAGTGGGGTTTGACCAAGGCAAACCCCTATTTGCTAACCTTCTAACATTTTTCCCATTTGCATGTGTCTTTGCAACCTTTTTTTTGTAGTTTTGACAAGTTTAAAGGTGTTGAAAAGTGGAAATCAAGTCAACTAGGCTCTTCAAGTGAACATATCATTATTTCAAGCTTATTGTGTGTTTTCTGTCTATTTCCTGCAAAACTGACTCCAACAACCTGACATTCAAACATTCCCAAATATGGTATTGCAAAGTTGTTGTTAGATTTTCTAGAAATCCAGGAGTGGATTGATTCACCACCCTTGGAAAATGAGTCCCACCTGAGACCTGAAAATCTATATTTTGTCAAACCTTGGATCTTGACTGTCAGAAATCAGTTCCTAAGACTTTTTCATTAGTAGGAGGACTGATTCACCACCCTTGGCGAATGAGTCCCACTGTGAAAAACTAGTAAAATTCATTAGCATTCCATACATTCCAGAAAACTCATATTTCATCTAGGTGCACTCTAATTTCATCCATCTCTTTTTGTTATGCATAATTTCTTCATTGTCATAGTTATTTGCATATCACAATGTGATTTCAAACATAGCTTAAATTGTACTTTTGCATTCATTTTATTTCATTTTACTCAGTTAATTGCATTTAGTCAAGTTCATTTGCATCATATCATATAACATACATCCTAATTTGAGTGTTACATAAGCATTTTGGGACCCAAATCTCTCTCTTTCTAGGTGAAAATATTAGGAAGAGAGCAAGCATCTTAAGGTTCCCAAAATCTATGTCACACTAGGTTCCATAGTTTTTGAGAAATAGCCCACTAAAATTTGACACTTTTTGGAAATTAGGGCTCTTAAGAGAAAACACCAAAATAATGTAGTCTGCAACATTTAGGAAAGTTGGAATATGAAATAGGACCTTATCTCACATAAAATTGTCATCCAGATGTGTTGGAACTGTTAGTTTGGCTCAATGACACAAAAAATGCAAAGTATGGTTCTTGACAAGTTTTTACTAAACATAATTGATACTTTTCATAGAATTTGAAAAATTGTTACCATGGTTAAGTGGATTGGAAATTTAAAAAATTGAGAGATGTTATTATGGAGGGACTCTACATGACCTTGTACCTTGAGACATTTTTTTTTTAAGTGCCATGATTTTTTAGAAGGAACTTGCCAAAGTTTGACACTTTTTAGCACTTAGGGCTCTTAAGAGAAAGTGTCAACACAATGTAGTCTACAATGTTCAAGAAAGTTGGGGTGTGAAATAGGACCTTTTCTAATATAAACCAACCTATGTAGACATGTTGGCTTTGTTGGTTTGGCCTGATGATGCACAAAATGCAAAATATGACTCTTGAAAAGTTTATGCTAAACAAAATTGGCACTTTTTGCAACATTTAAAAAATTGTCACCACGATCAAGTGGATTGGAGATTTCAAAATTTGAGAGAGGTTATTGTGGAGGGACCCTACATGACCCTATTCCTTTAAACATAATGTTTTTAGGTACCAAATTTTTTGAGAAATAACCTATCAAAGTTTAACACTTTTTAGCACTTAGGGCTCTTAAGAGAAAGCATTGTCACAATGTAGTCTAGAATTTTCAGGCAAGTTGGGGTGTGAAATAGGACCTTTCCTAGCATGAAAACACTCATATAGATGTGTTGGTACTGGTAATTTATCCCAATGACACACACAATGAAAACTATGGCTCTTGACATTATGTACATTCAAACATAGCGTTTGCAGGTGTCATGGTTTCCAAGAAACAACCTGTCAATGTTTGACACTTTTTGGCAATTAGGGATCTTAAGAGAAATTTCTAATACAATATAGTTTGGAATGATCAAGAAAATTAAGGCGTGAATTAAGACCTTTCCTAGTAGAAAATTTTCCATCAAAAGTGTTTGCATTGTTAGTTTGGCCTGAAAATACACAAAATCCAAAGTATGGCTCTTGACAAGGTTTTACTAAACATAGTTGATGTTTTGTAACATTTGAAAAATTTCCCCATGATCAATTGGATTGGAGATTTCAAAAGTTGAGAGAGGTTATTATGGAAGGATCCTATGTGACCTTCTACCTTTAGAAAAAAACATTTGTAGGTGCCATAGTTTCTGTGAAACAACCCATGAAAGTTTTGCAGTTTTGGTACTTAGGGCTCTTGAGAGAAAGCATCGACACAATGTAGTCTACAATGCTCAAGAAAGTTTGGGCAGGGATATTTTTAGTGGTGAATCTTCACCAATTGATGAATAGAACATATCAGCCAAGTCAAAATTGGTGAATAAATCACAACCAATAGGGTAGCCAAATCGTTCAAATTTTATAAATTATCTATCCAATGCATTTCCATTTGCCATCGATTTATTTTGAGGAATATGTAAGTAATATTTTTTCCATAGAAAAATACATATTTCAAACAAATTAATTAATATTTTCTCTTGGAATCTTGGAAGCATGTATTAAATCACCTACATATTCACTAACATTATTAAAACAACATTGTGTATCAAGACACGTTTCACCAACATCATTAAATGTTGACTGTGAATGAGGACCCATTTCATCAATTAAAATTTGCAAATAATTGCTTATGAGGACCCATTTCGCCAATAACATTAAAAAATAATTACGTTCGAGGACACATTTTTCCAATTACCATGACATCTCCATGCTAATCGTAAGGCCATAATCACCTTGAAAATTACAACGTATGTGTTTTTTTGAGGTTTCATTCACCCAACACTTAAATGTATCATTGTATAATCATGCAGGATTCACCAAATTTTTACTATACCATTTAAAAATATTACAAAATTCTCCAAATATGGATTGATATAAATAAAATTGAAACTTTGATTTATTATTACACATTTTGTTCAATTTTGAGATTGTGAGCTCTCAATTTGGAAGTTGGACTTGGAACCTTGATCATAGGCAAGTTACAAACTTACAACAGAGGAATTCTCGTATAAATGAATAGTAAGTCAGTGAAAACCTAAAGGTAAGTGATCATTTCTTCATAGTTTTATAATATTAAATTTTATCTATTTTCCATTCTTGCTTCAATATTAAAGATGATATCAAGTAGGGAATGAGATCTATATTCTATACCCTTAAACAAGAAGACATTTTTTCCAACTTTTATTCGAAGTGAGATATCAAGATGTTGAGAAGAAAGTACAAGAAGTATAAGACTCCTCAAGGCTAGTGAAGGGACTGGGAGGTCATCAAAACACCCAAAACATAGACTTACCATAAAGTCTTACTTTGGAATTGGAAATGTTTTTGATCCGTCAAATCAATATGGAGCTACATCATCAACTCTTGTGCCAAATATTAATGAAGAAGACATTCAAAATACCTCACTAGAAGGTGGGATTGAGTTAATTGGGTCAAATGAGGATGAAAAAGTCACAGAAGATGTTCTAAAGGATGCCTTGGTTAGCTAGAATGAGATAAATGACTTCGATGAAAATGTTGGTGTTGTAGATAATGTTCGTAGCAAGAAAAGAAAATCCAAATAAAAAACATGGCACGAGTGGGAAATGACAAGGAATTTTTAGATTGATTGGGTGTAAAAGTACCCATTCATTGAACTAGTAGAGAATGAAAAGAAAGATGACCCTCCAACATAATGCAAGTGTAAGATTTGTAGTTGGAAATATAAAAGAGACAAGAAGATGCAACTAAAGCTTGACACTATAGAAAAGCATATTGGTAAAGTTTATGAAAAACAAATCATAGATGGAAAGGAAAAAACAATAGTAAGATGGAAATAAAAGGAAGAATGTCTCCATGTTAAGTATGCCTTGGAATATGATGAGCATATGCAAATAATGGTGAAGCTTGTTGCATATGGAGGTTCAATTGAAGCTCAATTTGGAAAGGTAATGCTAGCAACACAACTAGCAAATTTTTTTTAGATGAGTGCTATTTTTCTTATTTTGTCCAGAGGGCATCTTATGATAGACTACCCACACTATAATAATTTATTATCTTTTTTGGGTGTTCCTCACTTTCCTAGCACTCATTGGTCAATAAACACTAGATGGGAATTGGAAAGTTGTTTTGTTGAGGTGGAGAAATAATATTTATAGGAGAAAATAAAAGAATCAAACTTAAATATTGCATTATCTTTAGATGAAGTTATTGTGGTAGATAATACTTCTTGGGTATGTATGCATGTGTATACTGTACAACAACATGTCTTCCAACCTCATATTCTTTGTGTTCATAAAATGAAAGACAATTCAACATCACAAAATCTATTTGAACTAGTTAAGAAACCATTGAATGAAATTGGAGGCATGAATGACTTGATAATTGCCAAAAAGTTGGTATGTGTAGGAGCTAATGGAGTTGCAGTAATCCCAGGTCACATGAGCGGTCTTTGCATAAAGTTATAAATGACTTGTTCACCATACATGATTGGCATTCACTGCATGACCCACAAAATCAGTTTAGCATTTAGAATTGTAAGCAAGTTTCATATAGCATCAAAAGTTAAAAATCTAGTCCATGAGCTATATGCATACTTCTACCAAAGTCCCAAATGTTTTGTGGAATTTCAAAATTTTCCTAAGAGAATAAAAAGAGGAAACAAGCTTCTTAAGGATGTTGATACCAGATGGATCTCCTCGCATAAACTAGTGCAACGAGTTTTTTTAAAATATCAATCATTGATTGGAGTAATGTACAAACATCACAACATAGTGGATAAAGCTCTCGGCCTCTTACATGGGTTAAGCAATATATAGACGTGCTCTTAAATTTATTTGGTCTTCTCCTCATGCAAGATGAAATGAACAATCTTGTGAAGCAATCCCAATATAGAACTATGTATATCTATGAATATACCAAACTACGTAGAATGAAATGCATTACCTTAGATAATCTATATCTAGAGCTAACAAATTATCCATTTCAAAGTCCAAATTTTGTAAGTTGGTAGTTAATTATAGATTTGAATAATCTTAGCAAAAAAAATTATAGTTTAATGCAAGCAGGAAGTTATGTGCATGTGTACATGGATTTGAGATACTAATGCACTATTATACGATGGTTAGGCACTCTACTCAAGAAGTACCTATTACAAAGGAAGCTTTTAATGACATTGTTAAATTTGTTAGTGTTAATTTAAAGGATATTGCAAGATGTATTTCCTCAGATATTTATGAACGATTCCCTCAAGAAGAAATACTTGAAGCCTATTATGTATCCTCAATTTTGGACTCTCGGCAACCAAGCTCGCCCAAATATTTTTCATAAAAAAAAAATTACCTTGGATGAACACTTTTTGAAAATTACATAATACACTAGACAAAAAATAGGAGGAATTATAAATGAAATTAAGCTTAGAGAATAAGCTAAGAATTTTGCAGTAAGTATGACCAATTTGAGTCCATGGAGAATCCCAAGGAAGAAAGATCAATAAAAATGGTTTGGACAACCTTAGGTTAGAGGGAAATATTCTATGATTCATTATCAAAATATTTCAAACTTGTTGATTTATGTCAAACAATGATATTGGGGTCAGTGGAGGATGAGAGAGTTTTCAGTGCATTGCATTTTTGAAATCAAAGATAATAAATAAACTAGACAAGAATTTAGAAAATTGGTTGAGGGTGTTTGCAACCAGGTACAATATTTGAATTTTTCCTTTTGAAAGGGAACTCACAATTTGGAAGTCCATATGTGAAAGAGGAGGGTTGTGCAACACTCCAAACCTTGGTGGGAGTGGCTCAAATGATAGTGACACAATGAATGTTGATCTTGAGATGCACTTAAGCGAACGTACATAGGGTGAAGAAAATGAAGAAAAAAATTAGAGTCAAGATGACTCTCAATATCATCATTAGAGTGAGGGCCAAGACTTGATTTGGAAAATGGAAGTGAATTAGTAGTTTTTAGGTATTTATACTGCACTTCATGAATCATATCCCAAACTGTAGTTGATTTTTTATATTGTATTCCATAAAATTGGGAATTAGATTGAATACATGAACATATTATTAATAATTTCATATTTTAATTGTGTCATACTAATAAGTTTCACATTTACTCAGTGATTCATCATTCAACTCAAAGCTTAATGTTTCCTTGCTAGCATGGATTTGTGCATAAAACATAAAATTTGCAATAAAATGAAATTTTGATTTTTGATTTGATATGTGATTTTGAATCAATCTTCAAACTTTATGAATTATTTTGATTAGTGCCTTATATACAATAGAGTTAGAAAATAAAATATACTCCTACAATATACCAACTCATGGCTTCTTATAACCTCACCTCCTAACAATGAGAAACCAAGCAAAGAACAACACTTATCACACTACTTATAAATTCCTATTGCATTCACACAATCTTTGAGGTGGGTATAGAGAGAGTTAGGGAGAGAGGGAGGGTAGGTGGAGGGAGGGACGGAGAGAGGGAAGGGGGAGATGGGGAGTGGTAGGGTGGGAGGGATAGAAGGACCCTAAATGAATTGTGGGACATAGGGACCCAAAAAAACTTGAAAAGAAGCAGACCAAAGTGAATGAGATAGATAATGTATTGATTGAAGAGATTCACCGTACTCTTGAGAAGTTGAGGAAGGTGTGTGTGCAGTATGTGCAATGGGAAAATGAAAATGCAAAATTGGAGCAACAGGTGCTAGAATGTATGAAATGTAAAAGGAATCTTCTCTAAAAACACTTGATAATAAGCAAACCAAAGTGAATGAGATAGATAATATATTGAATTAAAAGATTCTTGATGCTATTGAGAAGTTGAGGAAGGAATGTGTGTAGTATGTGCAATGGGAAAATGGAAATTCTAAAGTAGATAAACTCAAGAGGTTTTGTATTGCATATGAATTTATGGAAGCAAAGGAAGTGAGAGATGATGCTATAAGTGGAGTTGAGCAAATGAACTCAAAGATTCTTGAAATTAAGAATTCCATGGAACAAATACAATTGGAAATAGATGGAAAGGAAAAGGAAAAATTAGATCTAAGTGCAAAAAAATAAAATTAGTTTGGTGGAGACATGAAAGTCTTATCTAAAAAGGTAGATAAGTCTTGTAACGAACTTGTTAGAAAAAAACATCTATATTCTCTAACATAACCTAGTTGGTTAGTCACCCCTCAGGTCAATTTGGTTAGTTTTATGTATCCCCCACCTACAACTCCTCCCCGAGATATCCACCCTTGAGATTTGAACAAGCACAATGAAATAAATCACAACCCATTATGTTTTCCAACCTACCATTAATTTGTGCATTTATTTTTCAATCATATGAAAAAATTGAAATGCAATTTTTACTATAACAATAGTTGTGATACATTTTGATGGTAACTTTCATTTCATTATTACTATGTAAATAACAAAAGGTTTTGATTATATTCATAATGTTATGTAAAACTACAGGTTGGAAAACACTAGGTGTTATGAAACCTACAACCCACATACTATTTTTAAAATCATAAACACATAACAAACCAATTGGTTAGTTGCCCCTCAGCTCAATTTGGTTAGTTTTATGTATCCCCAAAAATGCTTGACTCCTCCCTGTGCTCTCCACCATTTAGCTTTGAACATGCAAAATGAAGTAACAAACAACCCATGTGTTTTCTAATGTATACAATTATTTTATGTATTTATTTTTCAATCATATGAAGAAATTGAAACATAATTTTATTGTTATTAACAGTTGTTATAAATTTTGAAGGCACCTTACATTACATTCTTACTATCTAAATAACAATTATTTTTAATTACATCCATATTATTTTGTAAAAGTGCATGTTAGAATACAATGGGTGTTATGAAACCTTGCAACACACATACAATTTTAAAACCCTAAACACACAACAACCCAATTGGTTAGTTACCCCTCAACTAAATTTGGCTAGTTTTATGTATCCCCCACTTGCAAATCCCCCCTGCTCTCCACCACTTATCTTTGAATGTCAAAATGAAATAACTATAAACCCACTATGTTTTCCAACTTGCAAATATTTTTAGCACTTTTTCTCAATCATATGAAGAAATTGAAAGATAATTCTACTCTAACTAAGAGTTGTTCTAAATTTTGAAGGTGTCTTATGTTGGTGTGAATAAATTTCTTGTACCTAGCTAATTCACTCACTGGGTAATTAGGGAACATATTCACATGTTAAGTTTACTTATGATATAAGATTCCTTCTAGAAGTCTTAGTTGGCTTTTCTACAACTTATCTAGCTTGTAATGCTTGATTCCAAGGTAGTTATTTTTTAGTTGTCCCATGTTATAAGATTAAGACACTTGTCATGATCTCTTCTAATCCTATCTCTCTACGCTACCTTTATAAGCAAGACATCTCATGTACATTTGTATATTCAACCATTATTCAATCATATTCAACTTGCATTGTTGAAGCAAGTATTCTTGCGATTGAACTCTCTTGTGGAAGATATTGGTCTAGAAAATGTTTATGGGGGTGTTGAGGAGTCACCATTAACTCTTACATGGTATTAGAACCAAGATCATGACAAGTTCCTGATCAATGGTACTTGCACAATGTTAAGAAGATTGTTGTGGGAGGGAGAAATAAGTTCCAAATCGTTGGCCACTTTGCACAACCTCACATGGACAAAACCCTTTTCATTCCATGCAACTCAATATCAACAACTCATATTTTCTCATCATGCAAGGGTGTATCACCAAAGTTTCAAACATGAAGCCTCTTGAAACCTTTTTGATGCCAACTAGAACAACAAGTAATAGAATGTGTGAAATGACAAAGGAAGTTGCTCTAGAAACACTTGAAAAGAAGCAGAGCAAAGTGAATGAGATAGAGAATATATTGTTTGCAGGTTTCATAAATCGTTTACTCAAAACCCACCATTTTTTCCAACTTGCAATTATACTATGCATTTATTTTTTGAGCATGTGAAGAAATTGAAACACAATTTTTACAATAAGACTTGTTATAAATTTTGAAAGTGAATTTCATTACATTCCTACTATGTAAATAACATAAAATTTTCACTACATTCTTACTTTTTTGTAAAATTATAGGTTGGAAAAGATGGGGTGTTATGAAACATGCAACCCACATATTGTTGTAAAATCCTCTACACGTAAATACCATAATGGCTAGTTACTCCTCATCTCATTTTGTTAGTTTTGTGTATACCCCACTTGCAAATCCTCCTCAACCTCTTTTCCCTTGAGCTTTGAACAAGTACAATGAACTAATTGATAACCGATATTTTGTTTTCCAACCTCCAATTATATTGTGCATTTATTTTTCGATCATATGAAGAAAATGAAATAAAATTTTCACTCTAACTAATAGTCGTGGTAAATTTGGAAGGTGACTTCTATTGAATTTTTGTTGTCTAAATAACAAAAGGTTTTCATTACAATCAAACTGCCTATGCATAATTAGAAGTTGGAAAACATTTGGTGTTATGAAACCTACAACCCACATACTATTGTAAAACCCTCTACACATAACAAGGTTGATGCAAGAAGTTGGGTCCACAAAAAGCTCAAAAGTGGAAGTGTTTTTGTTTTTTTTTTTCAAATTTGTCACACTTGGATTGAAAATTTCAAGCACTTACACAATGAAGCTTAAAAAAAGTCAGTAATATGAAATTTAGTATTTTGAATCTAGTTTCTAAATATATAATTTATTCAAATACCCAAATGATAGAAATTAAATTTTGATAGGCACATATAAAAACCACTTTTCAAAAGTCATTTTTTTTACCATACCATGCACATGTACAAACACCATTTTTTGACCTAAATAAAAGTATTTTTCTAATTCCTTTTGGGGAAATATATGTAACAACATGAAGATTGATGAGGATTTTTTTTGTAATTCTTTTCTGAGTATTTTTTTTTTATATTGAATTGTTATTGGCCCTAATTGCTATTTTAAAAAATCAACGTGTATGGACAACATAATTGGACCTAAACTAAACATTTTTATTTTTATTTTCATTGTGTAGAGAATTGTCTGAAGATTGATGTCATATAAAAAAACCAAAAAAGGCTTGATATTTCAAGTTTATGGATCAATTTGCTTAGAAATTAATTAAAAAATAAAAAACATAATCCAATTTTAACAAAAATTATATATTTGGAAACTAGACATCGTGTTTTATAATAGGTTTTAATTTCATAGATTAATTAAAAAAAAAACTCCATCAACTATATTGCCAAATTTGGACATTTCTCTTGAACCTGCCTTAGTTTTTTAGTTGCAGGTCAAAGGCTAAGGGTTAGGTTGCCAAGCCTTTTCCGAGCCTAAAAGTGAGGCATCATATGGTTTGGGAATTCAAAATTTTAAAAATGCATAAGTGTTATGCAATGCATATGCGTTCTTTATTTGCTTGTTTATTTAAAAAATTAAATACCTTTTAGAAACACATACGCATTATAACACACATGCATTTTTAAAAGGTATTTAATTTTTTAAATAAATGACTTGTAGGTACATTTTTTGGGTGCCTACTCGAAGCATAACACATACACATTTTTTTAGGCTCATGTACTCGAAGAATAACACATACGTGTTTTTTAATAATACGTACGCATTTCTTGCGGGATTCTTTTTTGGCCAAAAATTCCCCTCTTCATGGACCCAACTTCTTGCTTTTACCCAACAACCCAATTGGGCAGTCACCCCTTAGGTCAATTTGGTTGTTTTATGTATCCTTGGTGCAGGGGCACCAAGTTCATTTTGTGTAAATGTGGTCAAATGAGGTCTAATGATAGGTTTTAGGTATTTTTTAAGTTTTTTCATTTAAATAAGGTCATAATAGACCATTAGTAATGTAAGTTGAGTCTTTAGGAGTTCATTTTGCAAAAAATATTAATCTTGTAAAAAGTTGTCATATTGAAAAGTTGTAAAAAGTACAAAAAATGCAAACTAAGAGAAGTTCAATGGCCATGTAAGTTGAAAGTTAGTTTGAGGACGTTTTGTTAGTTTTTTTTGGTTGTGTAAGTCTCAAATATAGGTGTGTGGGTTGAAGTTTGGTTCTAGAGTCTTGTATTGAAGTGGAAACCATAAATAAAACCCTATTTTTTTGAGAAATTTCTAGTGAATTATTGTTGCAAGCCATTGTATGGCCCCAACTAGTTTGATTTTGATCAAAATTGGAATTGTAATTGATGGGAACATGAAGTAGCTTCAATTTTTTTCTATTTTGAAGAGTTTTCATTGAGATTTGTGGTTTTTACAATCATTTTACTAAGGACATGTTTGTAAGTTTGTTTATGGTTTTGAGGACAATAAAAATGAACTAAAGACCCATTCCACCAGTAAAGTTGTCTAAAAATTAGTGGAATGGGGGAATTTTGGTATGGTTAGATGTTAGGATAGGGTGCAAGAGTAGGGAAGGTGCTTTGAAGAGTTTTGGTTACTGCCCTAGGAGAATTTGTGTAAGTTTTGGCTTGGAAATGGTGGTCAAATGATGGGGTCTGGTGAAATTGAATTTTTGGAGTTGTGTGAAGGTTTGATGAGTATGTGTAGACATATTTTGAAATTTTTGAGGTCTTGGTTGGTAAAGAAGAGGTTTGGAAGATGTATTTTCAATAAACCCCCTTGAAACTTGTAAAAAATGAGAGTTTTGTGTTTTGAGGTATTGGTGGGTGTTTCTTTGGATGAAAATTGTTGATTCGGTGCTTGGTAAACCTTTTTATGACTTTCCAATATATTTTTGTATCTGGAAGGACGATTATGGTGGTGATGCTTTGTAAAAGTGGCCTAATTGGCCTATTGGGGCAACACAACAACATTGAATTGAGGTTGATGGTCCAAAGTGACCTAAGGTGATTTTGAGATATGTTTTTAAGGGGATAAAGGGTGTCTAAAAATATAAATGGTTTGTGGTTTTGTGAAGAATTTTGTAAGATACGATCAGGGAACTAGGTCTGTAGACCTACAAGGGAAACTAAGAGGTTGTATGAAAAATCACCCTAGTTAGGGTTTTGGTGATTGAAGGGTAGTTTAAATTAGTTGGGATTTAGTGGTTGATTTCCTCCCTACTCTGCATCAATACCCCACCTATAACTTCTCCTTGAGCTCTCCACCCTTAAGCTTTGAATATGCACAATGAAATAACTCACAACCTACTATGTTTTCCCAACTTACAATTATTTTGTGCATTTATTTTTCCATCATATGAGGAAATTGAAACACAATTTATAGTCTAAATAGGAATTGTGGTAAATTTTGAAGGTGTCTTTCATTACATTCAAACTCACTAAATACCAAAAGGTTTTCATTACAATCATACTATCTATGCATAATTGGAGGTTGGAAAACATAGGGTGTTATGATTACAAGTATATGAATCATTATAAATTGTAATATTTTATTAAATAATACACCAATGAGTTCTATGACTACTCTATATACCTACATGAAGATACTTTCTAGCAACAAAAGGTTCTTAAATACATAACAATATTATCACCTTACATGTCTACATATAAAATATAGAGTTTATAACCTCAAAGATATTGAGGTAGGATTATTATAATGCATCTAAGAATGAAGCCAAAGTTATGCTAAATTCCAAATACAACAATCTCTTATTACATAAGACACATTAGATCCCATGCAATATGAGTATATCAATACGATGAATTCTAGTTTCATGAATACATAATTAGTATATTTAGAATTTTTAATCTCACCAAATGGTTTGAAGATGGATCCAAAGAAGGTAAAGTAAACTTTTGAATTTCCTTCAATTAATATTATAGAGTTCAGAAGTTCTTCAATAGGTAGTTCTTCAATAAAACTTCTACTAGCCTCACATGTGTGGAGGTGTTGAGCATCATATTAAATCCTACATTACTTAAAAAATCAATAATCCTAAAAATAGGAAGCTTGGAATCTACGCCACTGTTGAAATTCTAGCACAACTATAAGAATCAATTCTAGCATGGATTTCTTGAATGTAATACCTACAAAAAATCACCAATATGAGTAAATATTCATTATGGTCGATGGGTTCTCCGGGTGATCCCACAATAGTGGTTTACAATTTTTGGCCAAACCTAACACTTAAATTTTTTTTTTAACTAAATCTTTACTTTTAGGAACCTATACTGGCTAAATCGTGAGGAATTTGAAGATGATGCAAACTATAGTTTAATGAAATTTTGTTTATATATTATAAATATTTTTTTTTTTCAAAATTTTTGGAGTCAGATTGCATTTCCTTTTCCATCACCCTCGAAAACTAGTTTTTTTTCAAAAAACAACATTTTAAAAAAGTGACACTCACCGTATAACACAACTTTTTTTCCAATAAGGATAAAATTATAATTATTTCAAATTTAGATTCATAACTCCAATATCTAGTGTTTCCACTTCGTTAGATAGTTTTTTATTGAATATTTTTTCTTTAATCAAGTTTTGAAGTCAAACCAATTATAATTCAGACATAGCGCGACCATATAACATGTAACTTTTTTTGTATGTACCGAAATTCAATTTTTTTTCTTTGTTGGATCAAGGACTTCAATATTTGGTGCACTCATTTTTTATTTTTATTTTATAATCTGTAATTTTTCCACATGTGCAGAACAAAGAGCTTGATTTTTGGTGAAAAACCTACATTCACAAGAAATAAAAAATAAATATAATAATCAAATTAAATTTATTTAAAATTATACTTTTTGGGAAGCTTATAATTCGGAATACGTACTTACAAAAAATAAATTTTAAATGAATTCGTTTGATCCCCCAAAAGGTAAATCAAAAGTGGTTTTTTATCAGCATTGTGATAGGTGTAAATGAGACTCTATTATAGGTATGGTTTAAAACTAGTGAGGTTCTATCCAAGGGGGTTTGATTTAAGGTAGTTTGATCAAACCATCCTCAATTGGAATTCTTTAAATTAAACTTTTTATGGCTTAAATCATTATATTTTCTAAAAAAATATGATTTCAGCAAAAATCATATCCTCACAAAAATTGTAAACCAGCTTTGCGGGATCACCCCTCCATGATGGCCATAATATCACATGCATAAAAGTATAAACATGATAAATGTCTTGTGTCTTTTCTTCACTCATGTTTGGGTCCATTTTGGCTTACCAACATCCATTATTTATGACTATGATCCACGACTTTTTTACTTTTGGTAGACATTATGGACCATGTTACATATATAAAGGAATTAGTCTATAGGATTTCATTTGTAGAATCTAAGCAACCAAAAGGAGGAGGTCAAATACATTCTTGTATATATATTTCATGTATACTATGTTGTGCAACAACACACTTAGGATGATAACATCCTCTACATACAACATTACTTCATTATAGTTATTCATAGTTCTTTCTAGACATGTCTTGGGTTTCAACCTAAGAAATTTATTGACACATCCTACTATGCATTACAATCCACAATGGAGTTAGATACTCATTAAAAAAAAGTTGACTAGGCACATGAAATGTTTTAGAACATAAAGTGCAAGTACTAATAGGTTCAATAGTTCTTACATTCTAATAATATAAATATAGAGAGTGACATAAAATTCACCACAAACCTCACATGTTCTATGTTGGTGACAAATTTGGTTTTATATTCAAAATAACTTTGATATAAGGTACCATATCAAAATATTAAGCCTTTGCGCTATGATCCTTATGTAAACCATTCTCCATAAGCTAGTAAGAATGCCCTTATTCTTGACCTCCCTCAATGCTTGAATTTACACTTGATATTCAAAATACAATTCCTTAAGCCATATTTACCCCCTTTATAAGAATTTACAACTATCCAATATCCTAGAAAATCAAGACTAGATAATATACAAATCAAACTAATTGGAACACTCTTTAGAAAATATGTACATATTTTCCTTAAATTACTATTGATGTAATGCATATTATTCTAATTAAGAGGGAACAAATGATTTCAATATAGCCTCATACATCCTCTTTAGAAATTTTATCAACACATGTAGCCTTTCCCAATATGCACAATATAGTACTTATAAACTTGTGTGTAATACTACCCTCACATATCTTTTTTTCAATATGCACAACATAGTACTTATAAATTTATGTGTAATACTACCCTCACATCTTTATATAAAATTAGCATGCACAATCATGTAGTAGTACACACATGCATCTTGAAGCCTTACACAAGGATACACATGCTAGTGTCTAATCAAACTACATGTGCACAAACAAATGGAACATAAAAAACCAATTATTATTTTTTATGTGCATGTGACACCTATGGCCTTTCTAAAAATAGACACAATCATACAACTAGCATTATATGCAAACAACACATGAAAAATCATTGAATTATGTTAAATGATGATCTAATTGGTGTCATGTGGGTTTAGTATATCTATCATCATCCTATCCACATATGAAATGTGTTATATGCATTGGAAGCTTGTTAGTATATACTTGCATCTTATTTGGGAACTTTCTTGTATAAATACCTACTTTGTACATGTGAATTACAAGAGGTGTAAAAATTGTCATATTATAGGTTTTTTAGAGTGTATAAATTTCCCCTATTCATTTTAAATTGAAATGACATATCTATTAGAATCCTTAAAAATAAAAAAATGGTTGATATATTTGATTCTCTCTATGCATTATATGATCTTGTTGTATTGCTAGCTAATATACATGAAGTTCACCCTAGGAATCATATCACAATATTTAATAATTTTTAGTTATCCACAAATTGACATTTTATGTTACAAATACTAAGATACATTAGCCAATTTATAATAGGAAGAAAATTGTATAGAATAGACTAGATAATTTTGCATAATCTAGGGATCCATGACTAATTTATAAATCATTTAGAAGAATTTATCCCAAATAAAATATGGCAATTGAAGAGACCATATTGAATCCAATTTATGAATCATGTATGTAAATATAGAGAAAATCATCTACATCCTTTTCTTGGGGTATAGTTGTAAAGAGAGTATAAACATATAAAATATAATCCTTCCACTAAGGATTTGTATGATGTACATGAACTTTGTGTAAATGTTAAGGAAGCACAACCTGAAATGTTTGTTAGAATGTTTAATTATCCAAAAGATTCAAGATGAACATAGATCTAGACAATGGGAAGTAGATCCAAGTAGATTTGACCTTGGAATAAAAATCTTTGATATGTCTTTTAATTCATTTCCTAAATTTTTTAATATAGTGCATTGAAGAAATTTTAATCAATGACTTTTTCTAAAATATAACGATGATAGACATTCATAACGATTGATGGTTGATAGAGAATACAATCCAAAACCCATTACCATTCCATAGTATATAAAGATTGGATAGATTTTTAAGCCTTGTAGATACTTTTGGCCAAAAATATTTCTTCAATTTTAATAAGAATGAGATAGATTACAAGAGAATAGAAACCAAGAAAATTCTAGGTAGTTCTACAATTCAAAGAACCAAAATAAATACAATTCTATTGAAATAATTTTAGACTTTATTTCCACTAAAAAGACTTGACAATACAATTACCACTTAGCACAATTATCTTTCTATTCAGTTCAGTAAGTCTCAACTCTATAGAGTCTTTGTGAAGAAAATAAAAAATTCTAGGCCACTTTATGAAATCCCTTGTTGTATATTGAATTAGCCCAAAGGGAATCTTGTAAAAACATCTCTAAAAATATGTTTGACTCTTCAATTTGTATCTAAGGTTTTGTTTCTTGAAAATATAGGGGAAAGGTGCAAGAGATAATACATTTTAGTTCACAAGTGTGTTGTTATTCCCCATTCATGCCATCATTTGTTAAAGTAAAAGGTGGTGGATACATCAAAGAGGAAGTTGGGGCATCTATTATATTCAAATAGGAAAAAATGGAAATGGTGGTAGATATATTCAATAGCAAGCAGTGACATCTATCGACTCATTATTTGATTGCTTCATCCATTTCTCTTTTATTTATTGATAGTGAAAATAGATTTCTTGAATATCTTGATTACATCTTGCTATATTGATGTAGAGGAATCATGTACTACCAGTAAGTAACTTCTTTTTTTTCTAATGATTTATTTTATTCTATTTTAAAATTATGAAAAACTACCATCTAGTTTGAAAGTCAATTAACTTTCCTATCAACAATATTTATGCCCAGGCTAAACAGGTATGAGGGATTAGTGATTTTAAATTTACCAAGGTTGCTCCCATGATAAAGGGCTACAATTTTAGTGGTGAAATAGGATTTTGAGTGATATTCTAGAGAGTTCAAGGGTAGCTCTAGAATATTTAAGAGATGATATTTGAAGAGAGTATGACATGAGAGAGTGAGTGTAGATGAGGTTGTAGATAGGAATATAAAATAGGCAAGGCCACATGATAGGAGGGTCCATTAGGAGGCCAATAACTTATAACACAAATGTGGAATCATCTCTTATGTATCAAGGGCATGAAAAATAGACCTAATAGGATGAGGAAAGAAAATGTTGAGATTATGGATGCACAGTCCTTGAAGCTGCAGTCTTCAATGGAGGACCTTTGAGCCAGGAAAGATAATCAACTACAAAGAGAAGTGTTGTAACTATGGAATGTTGATTAAAGATTCTATTGATATGATGAAAAAGATATAGGCAAGAGGTAAACCCTAATATGCATGAGATGTTGCCAAGTGTTAAAATCTAACAAGTGACAACATGTGAACCCTATGTAGATGATCATTAAATGATGAGATAAGTTCTAGAAGGAATCTTATCCCACAAACTAGGAAAGGGAATAATACCTCATTTATTAAATGATTTATCTAATAATGCAACCTAGGACTTAATTAATTAAATGCAAGACCTAAGTTAACTTATGCTAGTGTAATAATTAATTAATTAATTACACTAACACCCCCCCATAAGTGCAACTTAGGGAGGAAAATGCAATGATTATGCAAGATGATGATGGGTCCCAGCTACGAGGCCATGTTAGGTACCCATGTACATGAAGATGCAGAGAATCTCCCACAACTAGAGAAAAGGGGAAAACCCAGTAGGAACAAAACCCCTCTCCAAAAAGGAGATGAAAAAATAAAAAAGAATGTGAGATAGGATGGAAAGGATGGAGGAATCCAAAATGCCCCCCAAGTACACCATCCATCACATGGATACAATAGAGAGACTAAATAGCCCCCCCCAGAAGATGTGAGCACCTACAAAGATGTAAGTGTTTGAAGACAAAACAAGATCCAATGTCAACAAACAACTTGTCTCCCTTTCGGAAGAAACAAAACCAACTGCAAGTGGAGAGATGCTTCCTATTCTGGATAGGAATTGAAGGAAGGAAGGATGAAGGTGGATGATGGTGTTTCTAAACTCTGCTCAAGATTCTCCTTGCCTGATGAAGATGCCACAATCAATGAAGAGGGTGACAAACCGGGATGATGCAAAAACTGATGCTAAACAATATCCAAAGACTGAGATGGAATGAATATGATGGAGACTTGATTTCCCCCCCTGAATGAAGTGTCCTCAAAACCACTGAAAGAAATCTGAAGCAAATCCAATGGTAGATGTTGAAGAAACCTCAAGTCCTGAATGGAATGACAGGGAAGAAGTCTTGAATATGAAATCTCGGAATAGAGGAGTGATACCCCCTCAAGAATGTTCTCCAAACCTATAGAAGTAGCCAAGTCAATGATGCCTGAAACAAAGCCATCCTATGATGCCAAGTCTGAAAAACTAAATGTGTCCTAATGGATGATGATAGTGGAAGCCTTAATTGATGACTCTGGACAAGGAATCACTGATTGTGAAGGGATACCAACTGTCTTTGATGAAGAAGAAGCACCGAAAGGAACCTTTTCAACCTCTTTAGAAAGATCAAGGAATTCAACCTCCTGCACAACAATATCATCATAGGGAACTTGATCTGAAGCAAGATATTCTGAATCATGACCATCGGGGAATGGTGGAGTATCTGAATCTCCGTAGATCTCCCAAAGCTTAATCCAAAGGATATGAGGACAATCACAATGATCAATAGTACTCAGAACATCACAATCAACTTGCATCTCAATGATCTCCAAAACAATGTATCTGCTGCAACTCCAAGAAATTTATTGAATTCCTTCACTTAGATGAGGAACTATACCAAATAGATGTGGCAACAAATCAAGTGATTGAAGATGGTGGTAGATCCCATCTTGCCATTGCTGATAGTTACCCTTGTGCAACATAACCAAAGAAGGAGAGAAATATGCAAGCCCCATAATGAAATTTCTCCACAAACACAAAGACAAATGACCTTCAACAGCAAATAAAGACTTCCAAATATGATGTACAACTAAAGTGATGCCAACCAAATCAAACAAACTTGTCCCAAGCTTCAGAATAACCAAGTTATTGATCAAATGCACCAAACTGAAAAAATCGCATGCAAGAGTACCTGGAGCTAAAACTGATCAAGGGGCTAGACTAATGAAAATAAGCTCTGAATCGCCTTCCTAATGCCGCTAGAATCACTGAAATTTGATGAACGGTTGCAAAGTTATGAGCCTTTATGTCCAAATTAGGGTTTTGTCTTCAGTTGGATGTAGAATTTTCTGCGAGAAAAAGTTCACAAAACAGATGTCACCATTGGAAATTATGCAAAATTCCCTTTCCAATGATATATGGTTTTCCAAATTTTGATATCCTGGGTGAAAGTTGTGATAAAACAAAAAAATGCCCTAATTAGGCACCTGCAGGCTAAATAGGGTCAAAAAACTGGCCCCCGGGCTTTAAAAAAATAGCCCTTGGTTACTGATATGACTAGGGGACGAGCTGGAAGTTAAAAAAAATGTGCCGCTGAGCGCAGTGGCAGTGGAGCGGCCGTCAGGCAGCGGCCAAGGCAGCGCCATTGGATGGAGCGGAGCCTTCAGTCAGTCGGGAATTGAACGTCGTCGTCGAGGAATGGCTGGGAAACAAACTCCAACAACGAGCTTGGACGGTGGTCGACGGTAAGCAAACGGTGGGGTTGGGTTGAATACTCTGGTCAGCGGATGTTGGTAGAGAATGCCAGTCGCAAGGAAGCATTGACGGAAGTAGACGGGCCGGTGTGGGACACCGGTGGTGAACGAAGATCGAGGCCGGTGTGGATTTCCAAATGGACAGTCCAAAGTACTTGATGCACCCGACAACAAATGTGTACCTCCCTGCAAAAAGAAATGACCTCGGCAGACTAATAAATGTGTTGAGCCAACAAAATTTGATTTTTAATATTGCATATAGCAATTAAAAATCAAAAGGATAGATATGCCGACAATAGAAAAATTGATGCCGATGGACTATAGTCCAAAAATATTAAGCCTGCGGATTATGAAAAAAAGAATGCCGACCAAAATATATTTTGATTTTTAATATTGCAATTGGCAATTAAAAATCAAATAAGCTCGAACCTTTTTTAATAAAAATGTCGATGGAGATTAATAATTGTAGGTCGAAGCCACAAAATTTGATTTTTCTGCGAACTATAGAAAAAAACCCACAATTTGATTTTTTTGCCAAATAATAAAGCCTTGATTTTTTTGAAAATAGAAAAAGGCCTGCGTATAAAAAATTTTTGCCTCAGAGGACAACTGACCGGATGATTTTTTGCTGCAAATTGTATAGATAGTACAATTGATTTTGCAAACCCTAAAAAATACCTCTAAAGCTCCCGAGTTGATGTATCCGATTTTGATGAATGGGTAGGCGATCCTAGGGTTTTGAGGCCTTCTGAAGACAATGGCGAGCTTGGATCTGACTCAATCTACTCCATAAATCATCTTGGTCCCTGGGTGGAAACAAGTAGCCTGCAATGGGAACCTTCAACTTGCAAAGAATCTCGCACACCAACTTTCTTGATCGAGGGTTGATGTTTCACTGGATAAGCTCTGATACCATGTTGAGATTATGGATGCACAGTCCTTGAAGCTGCAGTCTTCGATGGAGGACCTTTGAGCTAAGAAAGATAATCAACCACAAAGAGAAGTGTTGCAACTATGGAATGTTGATTAAAGATTCTATTGATATGATGAAAAAGATATGTTACAAATGAACAAGATGCCTGATTATATAGGCAAGAGGTAAACCCTAATATGCATGAGATGTTGCCAAGTGTTAAAATCTAACAACAAGTGACAACATGTGAACCCTATGTATATGATCATTAAATAATGAGATAAGTTCTAGAAGGAATCTTATCCCACAAACTAGGAAAGGGAATAATACCCCATTTATTAAATGATTTATATAATAATGCAACCTAGGACTTAATTAATTAAATGCAAGACCTAAGTTAACTTATGCTAGTGTAATAATTAATTAATTAATTACACTAATAGAAAAATCATAAGGGGGTCGTAGAGGATAAGTGGGATATTTATGAAAAGAGTGGAAATAGAAGATAGGACAAATAAGGAAGAAGATATATTTGTTCTAAGTTGTTGACATATAGGAAAGACATGCAAAACGACAAGATGAAGATGGGAACGGAAATGCCTTTTTTTGGAGTAAGGAGATGACAAGAGGATTAGAGGGGAGTTTTAAGAAATTAAGGGAGTGTATAGGGAACAAAGAGAAAGAGAGAGAGTGACTAAATTAAGAAATTAATTTCACTAAAACAATCTCCATTTCACAATAAATATTTGGTGACCACTGATTTAATGTCTACAATTGATAAGTAGCCACTACTATTGTGGTATCAACCAAGCTACAACTTGAGAGTATTAACTTTGGCTTAGGGTTGGAAGGAATCCTACAAGAACTAATTGTGGTTGTTTCCATATAGTAAGAAGGTTGTAGAGGTGAGAAAGAGAGATTTAGGGCAGCAAAATTCCTCCGAGAAGAAGAATGAGAATGGTTGTTGCAACTCCCAATGTTATAGATGGAATAGATGAGGTACTAGAGGCCATAAGGGGAGTTAAAACAAGGATGAATGCATTATAAGGAGACAAGAGAAGGGGTAGAATTCATGCAAGAGCATATAGTGAAAGTGGAGAGGAAGGAGTTGATACAAAGGAACAAGAACATGAAAATGCAAATTTAGAGAAAAAATACAAACATGAACTTGCAATTGGGATTTAAATGTAGTTCTAGAGATGTTATAATTAATAACACTAGGGGGTAGTAAAAAAATTCCACAAGTTAGAGGAGGACCCAGTAGATGTATGATACTAATAGATGTTATAAAACAACATGAACAAGGAGCTACACAATAGATGCTACAAGTACATGTAGTAAATGGAGTTGACTTTTTAAGTGCATATATACTAATGATGGACTCTTTGCAGTGTTGCAAATTGGACCTATAAGTGAAAAAAAATGATCCTAAAAATGAATGCATTTAATTAACAAACTTTTGCAATATAGATGTTGCAAGTTGTGACAACACTACACCAAAGAAGATAATAAGCAACACCATGGAAAGTAAAAAAATGAAAAGGTATCAATTGGACAACGTATACTCAACTAATAGGATACTAGATGATGTAGTATTGTAGTGGATATTGGTGGAGAGAAAGGTGAACGTATTCTTCGGCAACGTATACTTTGGAGATAAAATAGAGAGGTATTAATTGGACAATGTATACTCTCAGCAAAAAATTGTAAGAACTCTCTTAAAGCATCTAAATTCCAACTGAATTCCTCAAGTATAGCATCTACATGGTTAACATGGTAAGTTTTAAAGGGGTCACAACTCTTAAGAAGTTGATAGGTGAAGTCATTTAGACTAAGGGACATGAGATTGGGATCTTCCTCTCTTATATTGTCCTCGTGGTGCCAATTAGCTAGCTCTACTTGAAACATTAGGCTTGGAATGAACTCTAATTCTTCTGGATTCATATCTTATATAAAATTAACATATAATTCTTGCATAATCTCCTGTGAAGGATAAACATCGCTACCTGATTTTCTTTGTTTTCTAGATCAAGATCGAGGAACCTTATAATTTAGTCATTGGACGTGAGGGTGCATGATGAAGAATAGCATGAGGAGTTGTAGAAATCGCACCATTACTATCAATAAGCGGAAGTACTTCTCTTGCCAACATTGCAGTGTGTAGTCATGTCCCTGAACAACGCAATGATCGCTCGAGAAGTCAACGGTGGATTTGAACATGGAATTAAATGTGCCAAATATGTGATTGAGGTTTAGTTTGAGTGGCAGTCTAGGGACCTTCAATATACACGTCTACCTTCTAGACAACCGAGCAAACCAGATAATTGTGCGGTGGGTGGTATGGTGTTCTTTCCATGTCCAGTGCTATTGAGCGGGAACAAAATTTAAATTTGAATTGATCAAGTCCACCGAGTGCATGTACAGATAATTTTGTTGCAGGACGAATACATTGAATGTGAGTGAACCAGTTTGTGTCCCACAGACACAAACTACTCATAGAATGTTTGATGGAGACACTGATGGTTCATACTTCACAGTTTGTAAACTGATGTTTGTAATGTTTTTGGTGGTCTCACACCAAGAGTTATACTCAACAACTGTCAGTGAAGAGAGGGCGTTATAGTGCATAGTGAAGGACAAATGGTTCCTCCTCTACACGCAGTAGTTGTGTTGTATCAATCCACTGATAGATCTTGCAGAGCTGGCCATGCGAGGTTTTGTTACGACTGAATGGATGGACCAACACCTCTTAAAAGCACCTTCCAAAGATGCAGCTGCACGTGACCATGAGGTTGGAGAAAGGGCTTTAAATTTTCGGGTTTTAACTATCCCAGACGGCTTACCACCCGAACACGGCCGAACTTCTGATATGGGTGAGCTTTTGCTTGCTGTGCAAAGTTTGGGACCTGCTTTGGAAATTTTGTTAACTGGAACGGATAAATTTGTACCACCAATCACTTGCATTGTTTCGGATAGCGTTTTCTCGCAGAGGTAGCTAAAAATCTTGGGGTGCCCAGAGTTCTCTTCTGGACCAATTGTACTGCATTTGCCATTATTCAGATGCACGCTAACTTTCTTCTTTCTCAAGGCCATATTCCTGTGAAAGGTAATAATCTTACAATTTTTTTCTTTTCTTTTTCAACTATTGAATTTGGAGAGGTTTGAATAGACATATATTATTTAGGGGCTTACAATTTTTTTTATTGGATGAAATATGTAGATAGATGTATTTCTATATGAGAAACGTAAATCTATGTGGCAAATGTTTAGGGATTGTTATTAATCAGCGTTTATATTTTCAACCCTTGTACACAAATGTTATTTAATTATATAATGCAACTAAAAGATGGGGAGCACCTATAACAAATAGTTTTATTAGTTACCCTTGTGCATATGTAGAACATATAACACCAAAGCCTTCTGAAAAGTATACAAACTTATTTTTACTAAAAGATTTAGTGAAGATGCTTATTGGTCACCATATAGACTAGCTTAATTACTTAAGTGGGGATATTGCTCACAAATGAAGTGATTATGTACTTTAATATGCTTTTGTGTGAGCATGAAACACTAGAATATTTGACATATTCAACACTTTGGTTGTCACAATACATAAATGTGGGATCACGTTGTGGATGTCAAAGATCCTCATGAAGTTGTCTAAGTCATATTCCTTCATATGTTATTTTAACAACTACCTTGTACTCTACTTCAATGGATGACAATGCAATATTAAGTTGTTTTTTACATCTCCATGAAATAATGGCAAATCCAAGATTGAATAGATAACCAAAGGTTTGATTTCCTAGTGTATATGCAACCTAAGAAACCAAACAAGATTGAAATTTTCATTCTTCAAATATTTCAATCTATTTTTTTGTGTTCTTTGAGGATACCTCAAAACTTTCTTTGTAGCTTACCAATTATTGTGTTTTGGATGAGTCATGACTAGAGAAAAGATTCCAATTGCATAAGATATGTCTAGATGAGTAGTAGTCAAGTAAAGAAAATTTCCTATCAAACTCCTATATAGTTTTTCATTAATTGCTTTCCCATTTGGTTTTCCAATCATTAGCTCATAACTCCATTAGTGTTGGTGAAGCTTTGCACATTTGCATTTTGAACCATGAGAGAATTTATTTAGTGTACTTCATTTGAAAGATAAATACTTTGCTAAGTGCTTTCCACACTTCAGTTCCAAGAAGGTAATGAAGCAATCCAAGATCAAATATTTCATAATTGATTTTCATATCTTCTTTCACTTCATGTAAAGTGATTGATCATTCCCAATAATGAGAAAATCATTAATATACAACACAATGAATAGTAACTTGTGATTAGAAATCTTAATCTACAAATCTAGATGTACATTAAATTTCTAAAATCCCCTATAAAACTACTTATCAATTTTTTAATACCAAGCTCATGGAGTTTGTTTCAAACCATAGAGTTCATTTTCTAGGTGACATACCATATGCTTCTTTCATTTTTCAACAAAAAAGAAGATTTTTTCAAATAGATATCCTTTATTAAATCCCCATTTAAGAATATTCACTTTTGAGATTCATTCGGTGTACTTTCTAGCTATACTAGGATATATCTACTATCAACATTCTAATCATGATCACCCTTGCTACTAGAGCATAGGTTTCCTTGTAATTATCACCTTCAATTTTCTTATAGCCTTTAGCTACAAATCATGCTTTGTGCTTGTCAATTGAGCCATTAGATTTGAACTTGATTTAGAATTGCCATTTACAATCAATGGCTTCTTTACTTGTAGGTCAAGGCACAAATTATCATGTTTGGTTATAATGAATTCAATCCTTCTTTTGATACGTACAAATTTTATTATTTATTTCTTATACTTCTTCCTTAAAAGTGTTTATTTCACAAGCACTTAAAATAGTTATTTTTTATGTGCAATTGGCCCCATAGTCCTATAATTTGTAGGTGTTTCCCTTGCTCATTTTGATCTCCTTAAAGGAATACTAGACTTTAGACTAGACGACTAAACAATGAGTTTGAATTTGGCTCATCAATTCCAAGGTTCTCTTTCTTCTGTTAATTCAATGACACTTCTAGTTGTGACTCTACCTTTCTAGGTGAGTATGATGATGTATTAATGTCATCTTTCTCTTTTGTCAAATCAATATGGCAGACAATTGGAAGGTTACATTCTTCCTAAAAGTGACATATCAAGAGATGTGAATTTTATTTTTCTTAAGATCATACAATCAATAGGCTTTGCTAGAGTCATCAAATCTAAGATGGATGTAGTTTTGACTCTTATCATCAAATTTCATTGTCTTCTCTTTTAGAATGTGTTTATAGCCAATGCTTCCAAACATTCTCAAATATATAACCAAGGGTTTCCTAATTAAATATGTTTCTTCTAGAGATATACTCTCTAAGCTTTAAGTCAAACATTGATTGATCAAACATGTTATTTTATAAATTACTTCTCATAATTTATCTTCAAGATTTTAAGAGGCAATAGAAAAAATTATCAAAGCCAATACTTGACATGAATTTTTGTCAAATTCTTCTTGTAGACAAGCACTTATGAAATGTTTTGTTTGTATTTTTGTTGAAAATAGAAGTGAGATTTGACAATACATTTTTTATATTTAATGACTTAATTAAAATGTCACCCAATATATTATCTATGTATGACATAAACAAAATTCAAATGGACCCTCTAATAGTGGTTAAAATTCTTTAAATTAAATTATATGAATTTTTTTATGATATCTGCACATCTACGAATAACTTGGAGGAAGTAAATGGGTTGGATCTCATTACTCATTATTATTATCCTACAAAATATCACATCATATGCTTTGGTATACCGTTTGTTGCATATTTTCCTTACACAACAATTAGATATTTGTTTGAAGTTTCAAATTCAATTTCTGCTTTGTTGAAAAGTTATTGTATTGGTCAAGAAGATTGCGTAACTATAAAGCAATTAATATATTTTATTGATCTTACTCCAAAACGGTTTGGGGAAATTTCCTATCCCTCTATAAGGGATACGTTACCATCACAGATGATGAGATAGAGTTTTGGATAGTTTGGGCATTTAGTGCAGACTTGATATATTGTAAAACTGTTCAGATTCATTAGGTAGCAGTTGTCAACCATTCTAGTAAGAATGACCTAGTCAGATAGATAATTGTTCAATGTCTTACTTTTCTCTCTCATCAAAGAGAAATAATACAGTATAAGTCAAAAAATAGTGATGGTAATTCACAAAACTTTCAAACAGTTGATGAACAAGGAACTACTCTGAGATAAATGTTTACTTAAATATCACAACTTTCTTCTATAAAATTTTTACATCATTTTTAATGATGGTTTTGATATCATTTGTTAAAATTGAAGAAATTTAAAAAGATTTGTGTTATATTTTATTTTAAGATTTAAAAATATTTTAAATAGACAAAATATATGAATAAATATATTTTTGCATGAAAATATAACTCTATGTGACAAATTACAATTAAATAGAATTTTATATTTTCAAGAAGTACAAAATGAGCCTCAATGATTAATTTATTTATTTATTATTTTGCATAAGTAATTTGGGCTATTTACAACTCCATGTAAGTATTATATTCAGCTTTACAAGGTCTAAGGAATATTAACTGAGTTTGGATGTCCAATGCTTGTACAATCCACAGTAGAGCTTCCAAATTTTTCAGTCTTCACATTTGCTTGGTACTTAGAGCTGTTACTAATGTCCTATGCTGGTTTGTTTCCCTGTATCACTTATGTCCCTTTTGTTTCTTATTTTACTTGTTTCAATCGCCCCATGATATATTACATTGCGCTTAATTGAGTTGGTTTTGTTTCCTGTATACAATCCCTAATCTCTTCTAATATGATGAGCATTGTTATTGCAGAGGAGGACTTAAAATCTAAAGAGAAAATCATCACATGCCTTCCTGGAAAAATCCCACTTATCAGGCCAACGGACTTACCCTCCTTCTACAGAGAACACATCTCTGAGAGCATTTACAGTGCCTTTCTCTATGGGTCTCACATCCAAAACATAGCAGATTACATACTAGTAAACACTTTTGATGAGTTGGAAGGAGGTAAAGATGCACAAATGGGTCTTAGCGTTAACGGATGCCCAGCTCTGGCAATTGGCCCTGTGTTTCTTCTAAATTTCATACAAGGTAGGAATTCCATGTACGGCAGCATGTGGGAAGAGGATAAATCCTGCCTTCAATGGCTAGACACCAAACCGCAGATGTCTGTGTTATATGTCTCCTTTGGTAAGCATTGTTGTAAAATCTGAAAGGCATTTGCATGAGTTGGCTCTTGGACTAGAGGCTTGTGGATACCCATTCTTGTGGGTTCTCAGAGTAGATGGTAAGTCTCTGGAATTACCTGAGGGCTTCAAGGAAAGAACCAAGGATCGAGCCCTGATTGTTAATTGGACAAACCAATTGAAGGTATGGCGATTTCATGTCATGTTATTTGCCTTACATAGAGATTATAGTTCCTTAATTCAAAGACAACTGTGTTTTCTATAAATATTAGATCTAGTGATTTCAAGGACTAAATTTTGAATAAGAGACTGCATTGTTGTCTGATATTGTTATGTGAGATGAGATTTAAAATCCATAATTTATAAGAGTTATAATGCGCTAATAGTTCTAACAAATACAAATAGAGCGATTGAAACTCTAGATGATTAGAGTCAATTCAATTTATGTGATACATGTAATTGTCTCCAATCACTGGACAAGAAATTTAGATCTTTCAGTGTTTCTTTCGAACATATCTTCACGGATGAAATTGTTTCAATGTTATAAACTTCTCTTCGAGAATTGGGTTGGAATTTGAAATTTTTTCAATAAAAAGTCAGAACACCAACGGAGGATAATGTCGTTTTTTTCCAATTTTGTAAATATCTTGTAATACATGTAGCTTTTGATCTTGTGGTGCACCATTATGGTTAATCAGAAGGTTGTACTAAATGTATAAGATGAAAAAGACCACATAATTGGTAGTTTATATTTTTAAACTTATAAAACTTTTAATTATTGTAGCTTTAAAAGAGTTTTTAGGCTTGTTTTTTTTGTTATGGATGTAGGTGCTTTCTCATTCATCAATTGGAGGATTCCTTAAACATAATGGGTGGAACTCTACTTTGGAGGCAATCAGCATGGGAATTCCTATGATTGGACGGCTATGTTTTGCTGATCAATTTCTTAATTGTTGATTTACAAAAGATGTTTGGAATATTGTTTTAGACTTTGAGGGTGTTGATGTAGATAAATTTAAACTAGTGACAAAAGAGTTGGTTGAGAGTAATATTAGAAGTGTGATGGAAGGTTCTATTGGAAAGAAGCCACGTGAAAATGTTGTGAGGTTAAAAGAGGCAACGAACAAGGCAACGATGGAAGGAGGAACTTCTTATGTAAACTTAAACACCTTTGTAAAAGATATGCAAAAGATAGCAAAATAAAAGATCTAAAGAATTTCCGAGTTTGACATTTTATCTAATGAAATTAATGAGTATTAACATTTTAATCAATTCAATGTAATAGATATTATATATTATTAGTAATGTTAAGGAACCTTTAAAATGAAATTTAATATAAATTTCATATTCTTTTTTCCTTTACATATTGTTATATGTACATCTAGATATTTATTTTGTTCTATTGAGTTACTATGACTTCTTCAACATTCAAAATTTCAAATCTACGTTATTCTTCCTTGTATCGTTGACTCCAACCTCCAACCTCCAACCTCCAACCTCCAACCTCCTCCAACCTCCAACCTCCAACAACCTCCAACAACCTCCTCCAACCACCTCCAACCTCCAACCTCCAATCTCCAACCACCAACCACCAACCTCCAACCTCCAACCTCCTCCAACCACCTCCAACCTCCTCCAACCTCCAACCTCCTCCAACCACCACCAACCTCCAACCTCCAACCACCAACCTCCAACCAACCTCCTCCAACCACCTCCTCCAACCTCCTCCAACCTCCAACCTCCAACCTCCAACCACCTCCAACCTCCAACAACCTCCTCCAACCACTTCCAACCTCCAACCTCCAACCTCCTCCTCCAACCTCCTCCAACCACCTCCAACCTCCAACCTCCAACCTCCAACCACCAACCTCCAACAACCTCCAACAACCTCCTCCAACCACCAACCACCTCCTCCAACCTCCTCCAACCCCCAACCCCCAACCTCCCCCAACCCCCAGCCCCCAGCCCCCAGCCCCCCCAACCCCCAACCCCCAACCCCAACCCCCATAATATTTTTTGAACGATATTGATATAGATATTGAACCCTTAGTATATAAAGAGAAAATTGAATTATACTACTGCATAAATTTCCAAAGTCAAAATTGAAATTTTTTTTATTGAATAAGCATTCAATTAGAGAGATATATACAGTAAATAACAAAGCTGTAGCAGAGGAAGATACAGCAGCAACTGGACTGTAATAACAAAACCCCTTTAAAAGAGCGTTACTCTTAGAACATGAAATCATGACCTTCAGTACAAGTATAATTACTGCGTGTAGGCAGCAAGAAAGAGCAGAAAAATCTTGATATAACCAAATAAATCAAGCTGCCCTAACTGTGTTGACATACAAAACCAGCCATGAGCAGTGCAGCTCAGAACCAAGAAAATCATCCACTGGCAGGATGCCAAAATTGAACTGTACTGCTGCATAAATTTATAAAGCCAAAATTGAACTATACTACTGCATAAATTTATATAGCGACAATTGAACTATAGTACTGCATTGCACAAATCAGAGGACGACGGAGATGGTGTATTTAGTGAGGCATGGAACCCCTTGCCATTTTCCTTCAATATTCACGTGAAGGTATGGGATTTCACATCCTTTGTCAGTATCCACCCTGCCTGAGACGAAAAGGAATTTGTTGAAAAGGCTTAAAATCCAAATTCCACAACCGTTGCCTGCATCGTCCCTGCCTGTGCCGTAATGAGAGCAGATAGAAGCGACTAGGGTTGAGGGTTGACCTGTGTGTGGCGAGATAGCAGAGGCACTTGTTTGAGGGAAGGTCCCCAGTTCTATTTCCATCTATTACAACAGACATTAATTGAATTCATATGCAATGGTAAGCTACAAGAGGCTCTTGAATTTGCACAGGAGGAACTGGCATGAAGAGAATAAAATGCACACTGTGAAGTATTTAGAAAACCTAGAAGAATCATAACATCGACTCATGGGTTCTTTATGTAGAACCTCATGAAAGTACTAATTAAATTTACTGTAACAAGTTTTTGTTTTTCCTAAAATAAGGTTTTCTCGTATTTTAGTTTGGATGGGGTCAATTAAGAGTTTCTAGAATAAAGGACAATTGACATCTGATTGATTGAAAGTATAGTTAGTATTTGTATGTATTGTCTATCGAGTCATCAAAATGTACATTTGATCATATTTACTAACAATTGCACCTTGGTGTGCAATGGGTATGCCGAAGAGGAGTGGAAGTTCAATTAGGAAAAAAATTGGTCTTTTTTTTAACTGTTTGCAATACATGAGGTCAATTCGTAGGTCATTTAGCAATTGATGGTTGTGCAACAAAGGTCTCAATGGAGAAGTGATAGCTTCAAATCAATTATGCGTCCTTTTGTAAGGATCTAAACACGAATGAAACAAAACCTCTGAATGAGGAAGATAATTAGACTCCATTACCAATAGGCTCATATTATGTTTGAAAAAGAGAGAGGGGAAGAGATAGGGATAGAACAAGGGAGAAATAGAGGGGGGAAGAGCAAGAGGGGGTTGTTGTAACAATGAGAATATATACATGTATATATTCATATAAGCCCGTGCTATATACCTATCAATGAAATATGTATTTAGAAACCAAACTTATGTAATGATTTCTACCAAACAAACTATTCTAAATTAACCATAAGACCCAATGTGTGTGTGCATGAATATAGATGTGGATTTAAATTTTAAATCAAATGGATATTCAGAAAGAAAGACATAATATCCCATCAAGCCTGCTAAATTATGTGTTCTCTCCCTAGCCAAATGAGATTCACAATGTACACAAGAGCATTTGGATCAAAACAAATGAATGGCATCATCCCCTGCTAACTAAGATCCATCTAAATTGAATAAAGTACCAGATATTCTCCTTAATAAATAATCTATCTATGGGAATATTGTCATTTCATAGTGTAACTGAATGTTGTTATTCATGGGTTAGCAGTTTTTGATTGCTATTTTCTAACCTTTTCCTCAAGTATGGAAATGATCTGATCCATCAGGAAGATGCTTTTGTCATAATTTAGGTGAATGGTGTCATTTACAGTTAAAAGTATTTTTTTGATAGGAAATAACAAGCCTTTTGAGGAGTCGTCAAATGGTGCAGTTTACAATATATTTGTAGACTTTTGGGTTAACTTCTAGAAGGCCTTTTCCACGAAATTAATTAATTTTTACCAGTTTCTTGATGCAGGAGGATTTGTTGACCATCCTGCAAGACAGTTTTGGCAAGTGGCACCTAAAGAAATATGGGTGTTGAGATTGTGGGATCTAATTATGTTAAAGATCAAACAATCTCACAATTGGTGAATGTTGATGGGGAGAAAACTCTAAAACTTGAAACTAATGACAGAAAGCATTTTCTAGTTTACAAATTATTAATAATTTCATATTATCATGAACCGAGGAATGGGTTGGAGCTTAGGCTCAGGACTTTAATATATGATAGATACATGTTGGAACAGGGCAAAAAAGATTGAAAGTTAAGCGACACAATCAATTACAGTCCCACCATAGCTTCTGTAAAAGAGATTTGTGAATAATGTTTTTGTATTTTTTGGTACGGGTGGTTCTTTAGTGAATGCAGGGAATGTTAAACGGTCAGAGAAAACAAAGGTAGAAATAAATGTTTGTTAATAGGGAGAATGCAACATTTATGTATATTGTCTTCACTGATCTCCGCCCTATTTTCATTGCACTAGCAATCTTCATTGACTATATATACAAATATATAATCTAATTATTTCAATACATTGAATCCAAAACTAAAGGATATGACTTACCCAAAACAACAAAGAAAGTTGCTCGTGGGGTCTTTGATTCCTTGCTAATGGTTGTTGTATTTAAATGGTAAAGATCCTTACACTCACGAAAAGACAAGTTGAAAAAAACAATGTATGGAAAATGTCTTAATGATGGGGAACATATAATCTAAAATGTCAAAAAAAAATAGTTCAATTATTTCTATTGACATGAAGGTTTCGAATTTAGTTCTAATACAGTCAAAATGTCATCTTTCATTTCACTTAAGGCTGAAAATTTATGATTTATATAAAGCATGTAATCCTTCTTGCTTGTATGGGCAATAGTTGGCTTTCCTCCAATTAAGTTGGGCTAGTAATATTTGGGTGGTTATCACCAAACAATATGGCCTAGCTACGATTTCATACTCATTCCTTCTCCTTCATTTCATTTAGCACATTTAGGGCATCATCCAATTTCCCTGTCCTACAAAATCCATCCAGAAGAGTATTATATGTCACCACCGTAGGGCTAATGCCAGAACTGATCATATCATTCAAAAATCTTTGAGCAGAACCAAACTTCCCCTTCAGAAAAAATCCCCTAATAAGAATATTAAAAGTAAACACATCAGGATTCAAAACATCCTCCGACATCTTATTATAATACATCTTGGCCATGTCAGTCCTACCACTTCTAATCAAAGCGGAGAAAAAATTACTGTATGTCAAAATAGTAGGATTTACACCCATTTCACTCATTGTCTTAAACATCTTAACGGACTCCACCACAATCCCACTCTTGCCATAGGACTTAATCAGGCTATTGAAAACATCATCTTTCCACTAGACCCCTTTATCAGGCATCTGAAACAGGAGGGTCCTGGCAGCACAGATTTTTTTTAGCCCTGCCAAAGATTTCAAGCATCTTAAAATAGGTCCAACTATCATGTTTGAACCTGTTTCTCTCATCCCATCTGAAGAACCGAATGGCAAGTTTTGATGTTTTCACCTTACCCAGAACACCCATGACTGTTTTATGGCTTAAATTAGGGCTTCCTTCCACATTTTTGTTTGTAACCTAGGGCTCCAGGGGCCACTATGCTTGATTTTGCAAAGATTTTCAACTGGGCTTTCAAGAATTTTGGATTTACCTCTTTTACTACGTTTGGGCTTGTTGGTGATGTCTTTATCCATTGTCGTTTCCTTGCCCGTCTCTTTTACTAATCTTTCAATTGGACTCGCTTGGATATCTGAGACATCCATGTGAATTTCAGAGAGACCCGTTTCAGCTTCTAAGACTTTTGCATCTTCTGTTGATTGCAATAGGATCTGAGCAGCTCCAGCTACGTGATTGGTATTGAGTGTTGTTGATATGGAACGTAATATGGCTATGTGTGGGGTTTGAATCCTATGAAACCCACCGAGTATTCTTGCAATTAACATGTGGGTAAGCGGCATTCTAAGGAAGTGTTTGGCAGAGGAGATCATTTTGGTTGGAGAGTTTAGAAGTAGTTTGAGGGAAAGAAAGTGGGCTAGTACATTCGCTCATGGTTTTGGATCGACAACCATGAAAAAGAAAATGTTCATGAAAAACAGTGTTAAGATTCAACCAAGCGGGGCAAAGAATGGTTTTGTTTAACGGGTTTAGGGTTTTATTTTGAAAGATAATAACCTCAAAAAAATATGGCCAAGCTATGATTTCATACTCATTCCTTACCAGATCTCCAAGCTTGTGTTCCCTCATCCAATCCTTCGCTCCCTGCAAAACACACTAATTATCATTAACGAGGACAAAGAGGCAAATGGCATAGCTTATCACCAGGGCTCTGAACAATACAGTGGAGGGGGCCTCTTCACCTGCCATGACATCGTATGATGTATTGTCTGTATCTCAAAGCGTGGAATTGGATGAATTGAAGAAATCCCATAGAGAGAAGGTGAGAGTTTACCACCCAGATGTTTACCCAATTGTTCAATGAGAAGAATCCTGCGAGATGTTCCTTCAGGTACATGAAGCCTAGGGGAGAAGACCTAGTAGCCCCAGGGCTAACTTCGCGCAACCGTAGAATTCAAACCGTATGTCGAATTGGAAAAAAAATTTATGGGTTTTTTTCGCACATGAGTTAAGTGCTTATAACAAAGGTTTCAGCTTCTGGGCAATTCGATTGAATGCGGGAGCATTGGATATGCGCGCGGAGGTAAAAAAAGTCACCTTTTAGAGGGCTGTCCCAGTAGCCGCTCGCTCTAATTTCAATCAATTAGAGCTGTTTTAGCACTTAAAATCCACTTAAATCAGTCACTTTAGCACTTAATGAGTGGCTATTGGTGTTTTTGTAATTAGTTATTCAATAACATAAAGTTTTTTAATGGATCAAAGCCAAAAAATTTTTGGGGGGTTAAGTGAACATGGAGGTGGCGGTTATTCAATGGCGGGTGGCTACTGGCTCTTCTCCCCTACTATTGTCGGTGATTTCACCCTGCATTTTAATCCTCAAATAATGTCATTGAATGAGAGAAATGTGAGCGTGAGGGATGGTACCAAGAAGTGTGGGCCTTCTCAGCGCTTATGATGCACCCACTTCCAGGTTTGATGAATTTCGTGCCATCTAAAGTTACGTAAAACTATTAATTCGTTGTTTGTCGTACAAACTTTTCAAGTATAGTCGTACAATCCTCATGTATCCAAAAAAATATTACCGTATTAGGCTAAAAGATAAAATTAGGCGGAAAAGAAGACCGATGGAAAAATAAACGTCCAGGATCACTGTGGCCTTCTTGAAAAGGGTGAACCATTGATTTCAAAAATTAGATAGCTCTTCTTCACATTGAATACCTCTTCGATATAAATTTCAGCATAAAATACACCTTTGATGTAAATTAATTAATTGAAAATCAGAATACAATAGATTTTTTTATTTTCAATGAATTACTAAATATGATCAAATGGATAGTCTGATTGTTGGGTAGATGTCATTGTATTTGTTCTACAAGATCAACTAAATATACAAGTTGTAAGTCACATATCTGATTGAGCTCTTCAGATTGTTTAAAAGGAGTTCAAAGTCTTTTCTTTTAATAGGTAATACGCTATTGTTAATAGAACAATATGAAAGAAATGGAATTAAAAATATTAATGTTAGAACTTGTTTGAAAAACTATACAAATGTACCTCATATCTCATAATAAAAAGTAATTTAATTATTTCTTCTAATATACTTATTTCAGGAGTCCATTCCATATAATCCATGGGGAAACATGCTTGATCATCAGTAGTTTATACTCTAAATACTTTATTGATCAATCCTTATGAAAGTTGGAGTTGATGTTATTTTTAATAGTAATTGGATTATGCAACTTTTCCCAATCATTATCATGATGACTAATCATCTTGTTTTGGATGATGTGTATAACATGTCAGATGTGTTGAGTGATGAAAGAATTGAGAAATACAATATATGGCTAGTCCTAAGAAATTATATTATTAATTTTTTAATTTTTATTTTATTTTCATTTTTGAATTAAGGTCATAAGGATCATTGAATTTCCCTCTATTTCAACATTCTTTATTCTAAATTAGATGCATGTTTGGATATCCAACACTAATGCATATTCCTCAACTTCGTTGATTTTTCTTTCTTTAATTTTTTTATGTTTATGAATCTTTGATTATGTGCCTAGCCCTAAAGGGACCTAAGTTTTCTATTGATGCCCCACCAAAGTCTAATTTTCCCAACTACTTGGAAATGGTATCTAGTTTGCTTCTTTCCTTTCTTTGTTTGTAGAATTCACTCCACAAAACCCATAAACAATGGGGAATCAGTGTTTGTCCATTCCATCTATCAATAGCTTTATACTCACAATGTAGAAAAAATATACTTTTGGCTAATGTTATAGTTTTATTATTTAGTACTTAAAAAATGGTTGTTTCTAAATTGTTGAGGAATTTACTTCATTTAAAATATCGTTATATATCTCTCCTTCCAATTTCCTACATTGATAAGGACAAGCTCAAGGTCCACACACTAGAAAATGTTGACTCTCTCTATATGATTGGCCACAACATGAAGTATTTTTCCACATCATTTGGAAGTGCTTATCTTAATCCTAGCCTAGTACATAGTCATTACTAGAATTTACTAGAAAGAGGGAAACCGAGAAATAAGTGATTTGAATTCTCTTCTACCTACTCACACATTACACACCTAGATTAGACATAGTGTCTCACTTTCCTAAAGATGTCTACTACTAATGTCTTCTTCTATATAGCAACCCATGAAAAATTCTCTAACTTTAGGATATAGTTTTTAGCATAGAATACATGACCTAACCAATTTTTCTTTATATATTTTTCATCCTTCAATAGCTATCCTAAATTGATGGTGTATTCTCTATTTTTAGCACAATTTGATCTTATTATATCTTTATCCTTTAAAATAAAATATTTTTATTGCCACAATATTTTTAAATGAAGTTTTTACTATCATTTTGGGATCCCTGAGGCTATGGGATCCTTCTAACACCACTTGCGTATACCTCAATTATCATTTTGGGTAAGGAAATCAATTACTTTATATCCCCATATTTCTTTTTTATATATTGCATAATTTTTAGCTCTTATTTTCTATCTAGACATGGGAATCCATTTTGTGAATCCTCCCAAAAATGAGCAAATTTCCCATTTCTTATCTCATAGGTTAGGTGGTTGGTTTTGAATTTCCTTCTTGATCCTTTTAGAGGGTGGGAGATTATTAATTTTCTTATTGAGTATTGTATGTGTAGATATTTGTTTTGGAGGATTTTAGCCCATTTAAGATGCACATTTTTGTATAGGTACCAACTAATCTTGAATCCAAAATTTATATTTTGGATGGAAATGATTCTTGAACCTATTCGATCATATTATTTTGATCTACATACAATTTCACAAGAAACCAAAAGTATTTATTTTCTTTTGGGGATCACTACCATAAAAAATATATCCATTCATTTTTCTAGTCTAAAGACAAGGAAATAAAATAAGGCAATAAACACAAAGATACAAAAAATAGACAATATCTTTTACCTTAAATAAACTTGCTCCTTATATAGAGTTAAAATGGAGTGCACCCTTGCTCCACTTCATATGGTCTCTCAAATGCTTGATTGAATACTATAAAATAGAATGTGGATTTCTCTTCAAACCAACATAATCTTGGTATAGTTGGAGAATTTTTAATAGAAAAACAATAGCATGAACCTAATAGAAAATTTGTTGATGATAATGAAGGGTAGAGGCTTCTATTTGTAGACTCTTGTTGTGCAGAATGATGCAATTCAAGGATCAAGGGATCACAATAGATGTGAGATATCAAGAAAGAGGAAACAACCAAGTGTCAAGAGGAGGTTTATTGGAAAGGGTGGCTAATAGTATGGATTGAACAAAGAAATGGGAGATCTTTGTAGGATTTCCAAAAGAGGAAATATTTAAAATTTTGACTACTTGAAGGGAGGTGGGAAATTTGAAATTAGGACTAATTGGAAAGATAAAGATTGCTTCATGCATGGCCAAAACGTAAAGAACCATTTGTCTCAAGTGGATTTAGGAATGATGAGGTGGAGAATAATTGGAAGATTGTGCATACTTGTTCATGTAAAGAGAAATGGCACATGTCACATGATGGAAAATTTGAGGATTGGAAGAATATTAAATTAGGAAAAATGGTAATGAAGAATTAAGGTGGATTGATTAATTAATTAGGTTTAGAAAATATTGAGTAGGGGATATTGTTGAATTAATTAACTTAATCAACCTTAGAAGAAAAGAGGAAAACATAATTAATTGAATATAATTTAAATAATTATAGAGAAAAATAGCAATTAATTATATAATAAATCGTTTACCTAATTATGGGGATGGATAATAATATTTTTTTGATCGGTAAATTATGGGATATGGACCCACTTCCCAAATATAATAGATGTCAAAAAAATAAGAATGTTTTAAACCTGAAACTAGGGAGTGAAAAAGATAGAGAGAAAGAGTGATACATGAAGATAATTGTTGGGATTAAGGTGTCTCAACCTTAGGGTCTCAACATGGTGAATTATTTTTAATTAATTGTTGCATAATTATTTTTATCCTAAGCTATTAACTTCCTAAGTTGTCATTCATCTTTGTGGGACCTTTTTTTGAGGTGGCATCCTACATGGCAGGTGATGAGATGGCATAATCCCTATTTTTTTAGGAAGTTGGAGCTCACTTGGAAGATACTAAATTTTGGGGAGATGTCGTATATTTCCATTTTGGAGTGGAAATTGATTTGGCAATTTCCTTTGTTGAATGAAGAGTCTTGGTTTGCAAATTCTATTATGGATTGGAGTTGTATTTTAGCAACTGGCATTTATGGTTTTGTTAAGTGGTGTGAGGTAAGCAAAGCACCTATTCTTGGTTATTGTAGTTTTGATGTTGAACTTACATTGTATTTGGCAAGATGACCATTATAGATGAGATAAGTGTTGTTGCTTTTGGAAGTTGCTATCTGCAACGTTTCATGGATTAGCAAGTTATTATTTTTGACACAACTTACCTCTTGGGCTTTTAAGTTGGTTTTGGAAACCATGGGAGCCTACCTTTTCATGTTTATCTCTATTTATATGTCAGTGCCTTAGCACGTTTTATGAGATGGGTTGAAAAATTTTAGAGACATTGTTATGCTGCCGGAATTATTCTAGAATCCTATAATAGTGTGAAAACTCCTGAAGAGAATAGCTTTAAGATTGTATTGTAACTATTGTTGTTTCTAATTAATACAATTGAGCTGAGTGTTTGGAGTGTTGGTTTTTTCCCAAAAAAAAATTCCCATGTATATGCTATGTTATGAGTTTATTATGTTTTGAATATCAGTTTATGTGTTTTTAGATGTGCATTTGAATCTATAAATGTTAATTGATTTAGATTTTTTTGCAACTCTCTCTTGATAGATTCAATGTAAGAAACTATTTTCACCACTTGTGTTTCCTTTCAGTTGGTATCAAATCCTAATCACCTTTGATCTCAGTTGTGGGGTTTGTTGGGTTTTTTGTACTAATCTACATTTTAGTGGGAGTTTTGTAGAAGTGATTTTCTTGATATCCTGTTGCAGAAAAAGATGGCAAGCACATTTGGAAGGTTTGAGATGGAGAATGATTATTTCAGTGAAGCATTGGTTGCAACTTTGGTAATGTAGGCATCAAAAGATGTGTGGTTAATTGATTCTAGGGCATCTTTCCACATGACACCACATAGAGATTGGTTCTCAAAATATGAAGAATATGATGGTGGAAAGGTGTATCTCAGTAATGATTTTCATCTAAAGATAGTTGGCCATGGAAGATTTAGGATACAATTCCCAAATGGTAGAGTGAAGGGAATTGATGGTGTGTTGCATATCTCAGGTTTGGAACGAAACCTTCTTTCATCGAGTAAATTGAATGATGCGAGTGTGCAAGTTGTCTTCTTGAGTGGAGGATGTAAGATGACTAGAGGAGTTCAAATAGGAACCTTGTACAAGCTAGATGCATTGTGGTATAGTGCAATAATTCTTCTGACAAGTCAAACAAGAACATTTTAGATTCTTCATCCTCACCGTTGAATAAAGCAGTGAAGAAATTTGTTGCATCTACTTTTGATGGTCATTCTTTCTAGGTATCAAAGGGTTCTAACTCTTTGGAGATGAAGCTACCAGTAAAGAAGATGATGTTATAGTAATAGAGACTTGGCCATATTGGTGAGAAGGGTCTCAAAACCTTGAAATATAAGAGCCTTGTAGAAGGCCTTGAAGATTACAATCTCAAGTTTGACTTATGTGAACATTGTATCTTTGGTAAAAAAACTATGTGCAATTTTATAAAAGTTCTCATAAGACTTATGGGGTTTTCGACTATGTGCATTATGATGTTTTTGGTCCTGTGAATGCTCCTTCATTGTCAAAATCTATATATTTTGTTTCTTTTATAGATGATTACAGAGAAGGACATTTATATATTTTCTCATAAGCAAATATAAAGTCTTCAATTGGTTTAAGGAGTTTAAGGCCCTGGTAGAAAATCAAACTAGTAGAAAGATAAAGTGTTTGAGGATTGACAATGGTCGTGAGTTTTGTTCTGTAGAATTCGACAAGTTCTATAAAGAACATAGGATTGAAAGGCATAAGACAACCCCATATAGCCCTAAGCAGAATGGAGTTGCAGAGAGAATGAACAAGACATTAATGGAGAGGGCTAGGAGTATGCTAAGTGTAGTTAGCCTTGAACAAAAGTTCTGGGTTGAAGTTGTTGCCACTATAGGTTATCTGGTAAATAGATCTCTTACATCAACTTCTTATTGATAAGACACCTATTAAGGTATGGTCAGACAATAAGCCATCAATAAGACATCTTCGTGTGTTTGGTTACGAGGCATATGCTCATGTGCCAAGGGAGAAAAGGTCAAAGATGGAAAAAAATGGCTATTAAGTGTATCTTCATCAGATATGATATTAGTGTGAAAGGGTAAAAGCTTTGGGATCCAATGGCTAAAAAGGTTCTCTATAGTCGAAGTGTTATCTTCAAAGAGATGAAACCTTCCACCATTTTGCATCCTATAGAAGAACAAAAGAAAGAAGATGTGGTTTAGCTTCCTCTTGACTCTAAGAAAGTTGAACCTGAAGCCCAAAATGGACTTGATGATGAGGAGAGCTTAAGAACCTTGAAAATTTCTAAAGAAGATGAAGAACTTCAACATCAGCTAGTGAGGAGGTCTACGTGTGAGAAGCAACAACTGAATAGATTTGGGTATTTACCAGAGGTGTTTGGATATTCATTGTTGGATTCAAATTCTATTTTTGCTTTGATTGCTAACACTGATGAGCCTAGGACTATTAGAGAGGCTATGGGTATGGATGATGCAAATTCCTAGTTGAAAGCCATGGATGAAGAAATGGCTGCATTAAAGAAAAATGATACTTGGGATCCAGTACATTTTCTTGAAGGATGTAAACCTGTTGGTTGTAAATGGGTGTTCAAGAAGAAATTGGGTCCTGATGGTAGTGTTTAGTAGCATAAGGCATGGTTGGTCATGAAGGGATATTCTCAAAAGGAGGGAATTGACTTTGGTGATATTTTCTCTCCTGTAGTGAAGTTGACATCCATTCATTTTCTATTATCACTTGCTACAGTTTATGATTTAGAGATTGAACAGATGGATGTGAAGACAATGTTCCTTCATGGTGACTTGGAGGAAGAGATTTACATGTCAAAGCCAGAGCATTTAGTGGTTGAAGGTAAAGAACATCTAGTATGTAAGTTGAAGAAATCTCTATATGGTTTGAAACAATCTTCTAGGATGTGGTACCAAAAATTTGAAACCTATGTGTTGAATTTGGGATTTCAAAAATCTAAATTTGACCATTGTTTGTATTTCAAAACAAAAAATGGTCACATTCTCATTATTGCATTGTATGCAGATGATATGTTGTTTTTGTGGGAATGGTAGTATTATTTCATATTTGAAGTTCCAATTGTCAACACAATTTGATATGAAAGATATAGGTGTAGCAAGGTATATTCTAGGGATGGAGATCAGAAGAGATAGATCTAGCAGAAAGCTTTGGTTAAGCCAAAGCAAGTATGAGAACTTGGTGTTGGAGGGATTCAGCATGTCATCTTGCAAATCCTTGGTAGTTCCTATTTTGCAAGGGATGAAGTTATTAGTTGAGGATTGTCCAAAATCTCCTATTGAGATTGAGGACATGACCAGAGTACCATATGTGAGTGTTGTAGGAAGCCTGATGTATGCTATGGTCTGTACGAGGCCAAACATTTCCCAAGTAGTGGGAGTCCTGAGTTGGTTTATGGGTAATCTTGGATGAGTGAATTGGGATGCAATGAAGAGAGTGTTCAAATATTTGTGGGGTACTTCTGAGTATTTTGTATGTTTTCATGGTTATCCTACTGGACCTCAACATTCAATTTGTATTTGTGTGTTTGTGGATTTAGATTGGGTAGGTGACATTGGTAGCAAGAGAGTGGATATGTTTTCACGATTTTTGGTGGTGCTATCAATTGGATGAGTGAGCGGCAAGTTGTAGTCACTTTGTCCATGACTGAAGCAGAGTATATGGCAGCCACTCATGCTTGTAAGAAAGCCATTTGGCTTAAATAGTTGTGTTTTGATATTGGTTTTGATGCTGGATAAATTATGATCTATTGTGAAAATCAAAGTTCCATTAGCTTATCTAAGTATCCTACTTTCCATGCCAGAACAAAGCACATTGATGTACAGTTTCATTTTGTTCATGATATGGTAGAAGATGGAAAGGTGAAGTTGGAAAAGGTTGATACTTTGGAAAATATTGCAAATGCATTGACGAAGCCAATGAGCACTGAGCAATTCAGATGGTGTGTCAATTCCATGGGCCTTGGGGCCTTGATTAGTTGATGTTGTAGACTCTTGAGAGGTCTTCAACAAGTGGGAGAATGTTGGGATTAAGGTGTCTCAACCTTAGAGTCTCAACATGGTGAATTATTTTTAATTAATTGTTGCATAATTATTTTTATCCTAAGTTATTAACTTCCTAAGTTGTCATTCATCTTTGTGGGACCTCTTTGTGAGGTGGCATCCTACATGGCAGGTGATGAAATGGCATAATCCCTATTTTTTTAGGAAGTTGGAGCTCACTTGGAAGATACTATATTTTGGGAAGATGTCGTATATTTCCATTTTGGAGTGGAAATTGATTTGGCAATTTCTTTTGTTGATTGAATAGTCTTGGTTTGCAAATTCTATTATGGATTGGAGTTGTATTTTAGTAGTTGACATTTATGGTGGATTTCATGTTTTTTAAGTGGTGTGAGGTAAGGAAAGCACCTATTCTTGGTTATTGTAGTTTTTATGTTGAACTTACATTGTATTTGGCAAGATGACCATTATAGATGAGATAGGTGTTGTTGCTTTTGGGAGTTACTATATGCAACATTTCATGGATTAGAAAGTTATTTTTTTTGACACAACTTACCTCTTGGGATTTGAAGTTGGTTTTGGAAACCATGGGAGCCTACCTTTTCATGTTGAGCTATATTTATACGTTAGTGCCTTAGCATGTTTTATGAGATAGTTTGAAAATTTTCAAATACATCATTATGCTACCAAAATTATTCCAAAATCCTGTAATAGTGTGAAAACTCTTGAAGAGCATAGCTCTGAGATTGTATTGTAATTGTTGTTGTCAATTAATAAAATTGAGATGAGTGTTTGGAGTGTGGGTATTTTCTCGAAAGAGTTTTCCCACATATATGTTGTGTTATGAGTTTATTCTGTTTTGAATGTTAGTTTATGTGTTTTTAGATGTGCATATGAATCTATAAATGTTAATTGATTTAGAATTTTTTGCAACTCTCTCTTGATAGATTTAGTGTAGGAAACTACTTCTGCCACCCATGTTTCCTTTCAATAATTACATAAACCGAACATTACCCTACAAGAGAACAACACAAGCACTCAATCTAAAAACTCCAAAGATCAACCTTTCTTTTGCTTCTGCTTGCTCCTGGTAAGGAGCACTTCCATTGTCCATTGATTACCTTCATCTATCAAATCCAATGCTTCCAACCACAATTTTTATACTTTAAACTTTATACCCCTGCACTTGCTACTCTTGGTAATGTTTAGCTTAGAAATATTTCTTAGAGGCTAGAAAATGGTGCATATATCAAAACAAGCCAAGCCATCAGCCATATCCAGAAGATAATCATGATCTCCAACAAAGACCATCCATAGATTCTCATCTTTAGAGGACATAAAGCCTTGATTTTTTGTCACCATGCTCTAGTTGATCGAAAGCAACCACAACCACAACCACATCAACAAGAGGAGTTGAGCTCTCAAATCCTTTTCCAACATCCCCACAATCTAAGGGAGTTGTAGAATGAGGTTCCATGAAAACACCATGATTTCTCCATATGAATTCAACATCTGGGTTGCCCTCCTTGTGAACCCATCTCTTGAGATTAAGCATACAAGGACCATTAACATATTTAGCATGATAGATAATTATATTATACCCAAGTTGGTTGCATCTGAATCTACACTTTGGAAGCCCTTAGTAAAGTAATGGCTATTTTTTATCACAATTTTCCTAGTTTGTAGTCTTGTAAAAATTATTCATATGTTAATTAATCCCTTTAAGCATATGAACATTAAACCATGTTTTGGCACAAATTAGGATGATTTCATATTATATTATTGTGATGGATCCCAAAGTGATAGGTAAAGTAATTTAAAACCATAAATTTATAAAACATGTTGTCAAATTATTCCATGACAAGTTCAAATTGTGGTTACAATTTAGTAGAGTCAAATTTGATGACATCTGAAAAATTCCTTGATCTAAAATTTTGACTCGATCCATGGTCCATTAAAGCTTAACTTTGATTCAAATATGAGCCTATTTTTCAACATAATATAAAATGTGAGGAGGTCATTCATTTAATAAGAGTGAACAATTTGAGCTTATGCAAATGAGGTCATGTTCGTGGCTTTGTCTTGAACAAGGTTTCATTGTATGACCTAGTCTTTCCAATGCAACCTAGTCTAATTCTAATGTAACTTGTAGGGATCTATGTGCATATGTGTCCTAACCCATTTGTGATTTTTTTTTTCCAAAAGAGCATAACAAGATTATAATTTAAAATTTATATATAATGTAATGAAATTTGGTTGCCTTGGGTAACTTCACCAAATTTTATCCCCTTAAATCATCATTTTGTCCTAGGACATTAATTCATAGATCATATTAAGCCATCCTATTATTTTTTCAAGATAAGAGGAGAAGACCTAGACAAGTTTCTTAGTCACAAGCCAAGCACCTATAATTATCGAAAAAGATTGTTGTCATCCCTTGAGCACAAAGATGCTAAAGAAGAGATATAATGAACACATCCTTAATGCAAGTATGAGCCTCTAAATTCCTAATAAAATGAATTTCTCAAGTACATGTGCCACACCAACTTCACCAAATTTGATCCCCTTGCTTGCCATCATGATAAAGTGATTATACATTAATAATAGGAGGCCATCATATGTTATTAATTACCTCTTAAATGTACATTTTGAAAAATAGTATATGTAATTTAATGAAATTTTGTTGCCTTGGGTAACTTCACCAAATTTTATCCCCTTAAGCCATCATTTTTTCCTAGGACCTTAATTCATAGATCCCCTTAAGCCATCCTACGATTGTTTTCAAGACAAGAGGAGAAGACCTAGATAAGTATCTTAGTCAATAGCCAAGCACCTATAATTATCGAACAAGATTGTTGTCATTCCTTGAGCAGAAAGATGCTAATGAAGAGATCTAATGAACAAGTGTATAATGCAAATGTGTGCCCTCTAAATTCCTACTAAATTGTATTTCTCAAGTGCATGCACCACACCAACTTCACCAAATTTGATCCCCTTTCTTTCCATCTTGATAAAGTGATTATACATTAACAATAGGAGGCCACCATATGTTATTAATTACCTCATAAATGTACATTTTAAAAATTAGTATATTTAATTTAATGAAATTTGGTTGCCTTGGGCCACTTCACCAAATTTTATCCCCTAAATCCATCATTTTTTTGTAGGAAATTTAATTCATAGATCCCCTTAGCCATCCTATTACAACCCCCTAAGCCATCCTATGATTGGTTTCAAGACAAGAGAGAAGACCTAGACAATTATCTTAGTCACAAGCCAAGCAACTATAATTATCAAACAATGTTATTCTCATTCCTTGAGCACAAAGATACTAATGAAGAGATTTAATGAGCAATTTTATAATGCAATTATGTGCCTCTAAATTACTACTAAATCATATTTCTCAAGTGCATGTGCCACACCAACTTCACCAGATTTGATCCCCTTTCTTTCCATCATGATAAAGTGATTATACATTAACAATAGTGTTATGCACTTCTTGCACACACCCCACTATAGGCAGGGACCCTCTTTTGCTTGCTTTCATTTTTTGTTTTGCCTTAGGTTTGATCTCTTCCCCTTAAGGAATAGTTCCTTCAGTTTTGGGTCTACTTCACTTGAGTGAATCAGTGCTTTATTTGCATTTCAGGTGCCTCCATTCGCAACATTTTCATCTTAGGTCATGCCTTGGACTTCAACTCTTTGGGAAAATTTGATTAAAGTCTTGAAACTTTGCAAGTCAGGGAAGGTTTCAGAGAATCTATCTCCTGGTGGATTTTCCAAAGGGATGTTGTTTTGGAGAATCTGCCACCAGACATATTTCTTAAAGGTTTGTCTGTTTGGAGAATCTGGCCCATGCCGTATTTTTTGAATTCATTTCTTGGTCGCATTTCTGAACTCAGAGGGGTCATATCACCACATTTATTGCCTGTTAGTCACCATTTCTGGACATTTATTACTATTTTGGGGAGTAGTTCCTTAACATTGACAAAGAATTTTAAGCCAAAACCCTTGCCAGTTGCCATTCTTAAAAAATTATGCACTCAGATTCTCCAAAAATCCTCCAAGGCTTGAAATTTCTAAACTTTGTGAATAGTGAGGAGTGGGTGCATGAATGTGACTTGACTATTCGAGAAAGGTGTTTGCATGAAGTCGACATGTCAGGTAATGACTTAATTTTGGGATGAATTGACACTTTTTGAAAAATCCGTTGTGATCTAGATTCTCTGACAGTCTTGACTTTTAGAAAATCCACCTGCCTCCGAATTCTCTAAAATCCTTCAAGACCTTGAAAACTCAAACTTTTGATTAATGGGATGGATGCTTGAGCTTAACCTTTGCATAAGAGTATAAATGGTTGCATGATGATTTTAAAGGGACTTTGACTTGAAGTTATGCTAAATTGACCTTTTTCAAAAAATTCGTTCCACTGTGGATTCCTTGAGAGTCTAGACTTTCAAAGAATCCACCTAAGGGTAGATTCCTCAAAATCCCTTTGTGAGAAAAATCCATGAGAACTTGAAAATTTTGAAGTTCTATAATGTTTTATTCTAAGGTTGTGGTGATGGGATTTTGTGGTTTTTATGATGTTTAAGGGTTAATTATGTGATGCTCATGGATTTTCATGGTAATATTGATAATGTGATTGATGTTATGCTTGATCAGGCTTAATATCATAGTTATTATTGCTTCTTTCCAATAGATGTAGGTTGAGACAATTCTATTCAAAGGATCAAAGGAAAAATCATCAAAGGCTGGTTCTGAGGAACCCCACACTAGGGCCGAACAAAGATATTGCTCCCTTCATTTCTTGGCCTTCTCCTCCTAATACCCATCAATAGATTGTCACTAGAAGGATGGAGGTTGGTAATAATAATATGAATGTTAAGCAACTTCATAAATGGTGGTATGAAGTGTATTCTCTAGGTGACAGTGGGCCAATAGAAAAAACCGGCTTAAAGATGTTGCAATTTACATCTTCGACCTAGATAGATATCAGGTTCTTTATTTTGAATGGGAAAAATCTTTAGCTAAGTATGAAGGAGAATTAAATTCAATAAAAGCAAGGATTATTTTGATATCTATCCCCACTTAGGCCAACCTGGACGATGTAATCTCAAAAGTATAAGAAATTTTTATAAGGGAGGAAGGAGAAAAGGACAAGGAGGACTGCCAGGCTGGATGGTCTTGAGATGTGTGCCCACTTCATCGAGCATGCAAAGGGATACAAGTTGGTTGCACCTTGAATTTTGTGCCATGATGTAATGCATTAAATTATCAAGTTGACTTTTGAGGCTGACCTCATAATATTTTATTTTAAATTTAAATTAGGGGAATTTTTTAAAAAAGTGTCATGTCTGACCTATATGGTTGACCTAATTGTAAACCCTAATTTGGGTTGACTTAACTTGAGATTTCTATAAATGGAGGTCTCCTCCTCATTTGTAAGAGTTAGAATGGCTAGTTAGAAAGCCAAAATTGGAAAGTAGATTCTAGAAGTTAGTTGTAGGAGATGAGAGAGCAGGAAGACTGTTATGTCAATTGTTGGAGAAGTAATACAGTTGAGTTGTTGATTTGGAAATTTTTTTGTTTATCTTTAATAGTCTTATGGTTTCTTTTTCTTGATTCTCAATGTAAGATGTTAGTTTTTAGTTCTTTTACAATGATGGTGAAGTGTGAATGATGTTAATCAATCTCCGGTCCATACTTTTGGCAATTTGTTGACTGTAGATTATTGTGTAAAGTTAGCCTGAGCCCTATTTTGTGCTAAGTTCAACTGTGAATGCTTGTTTACACTGTGCCAATTATTGGGTATGTGGATGAATGTTCATAGAATGAAAATCTTTTGATTTCCTTAGCATATTGCATAGTTTCTTTGTAGTTATCAGTTTGTCCTTGATCAAGTAGAGACCGATTTATTGGGGATCTATCCATTTGCAACATTCATCATTGTTGTGATTGATCTTAGGAGTTAGAATAGGATCTCTCTCAAACCTTCTCTTTTTATCTTTCTTTGAATCTAAGTTAGTTTAGGATTGAATCAACATCACCACATTGCTACATCTGATGATAAATATACTTCTAGCATTGTTATTTTGTAAGGTCCCTTGTGATTACCAACATTTTCACATTTATCACTAAGCTATTTGGGCATTGTCAAGACCTGACATTAGATACCTTGGGGTTATCTCTTGAGGCTTGCTGATAGAGATTTACCTTTCAAGAGAGATGGGATATTATATTTTTTTTGAGTTGTTCTACAAAAAACACCATCAACAAAGAGGAGGCCAACATATGTTATTAATTACCTCCTAAATGTACATTTTAAAAATTAGTATATGTAATTTAATAAAATTTGGTTGCCTTGGGCCACTTCACCAACTTTTATCCCCTTAATCCATCATTTTTTTGTAGGAAATTTAATTCATAGATCCCCTTTTCCATCCTATTACGACCCCTTAAGCCATCCTACGATTGTTTTCAAGACAACAAGAGAAGACCTAGACAAGTATCTTAGTCACAATCCAAGAAACTATAATTATCAAGCAATATTATTCTCATTCCTTGAGCACAAAGATGCTAATGAAGAGATTTAATGAACAAGTTTATAATGCAATTATGTGCCTCTAAATTCCTACTAAATCTTATTACTCAAGTGCATGTGCCACACCAACTTCATCAAATTTGATCCCCTTACTTTCCATCGTGATAAAGTGATTATACATTAACAATAGGTCATCATATGTTATTAATTACCTCCTAAATGTACATTTTAAAAATTAGTATATGTAATTTAATGAAATTTGGTTTCCTTGGGAAACTTCACCAAATTTTATTCCCTTAATCCATCATTTTTTCCTAGGATAGTTAATTCATAGATCCCCTTAGCCATTCTATTACTACCCCTTAAGCCACCCTACAATTATTTTCAAGACAAGAGGAGAAGACCTAGATAAGTATCTTAGTCACAAGCCAAGCTACTATAATTATCAAACAAGATCATTCTCATTCCTTGAGAACAAAGATACTAATGAAGAGATATAATGAACAAGTGTATAATGCAATTATGTGCCTCTAAATTCCTACTAAATCATATTACTCAAGTACATGTGCCACACCAACTTCACCAAATTTAATCCACTTACTTGCCATATTAGTAAAGTGATTATACATTAACAATAGGAGGTCATCAAATGTTATTAATTAACTCCTAAATGTACATTTTAAAAAAATAGTATGTAATTTAATGAAATTTGGTTTCCTTGGGAAACTTCACCAAATTTTATCCCCTTAAGCCATCATTTTGTCCTAGGACCTTAATTCATAGATCCCCTTAAGTCATCCTATTACGATCCCTTAAGCCATCGTACAAGGACCCCTTAAGCCATCATAATTTCTCCTAATTTAATGTAATTTAATGAGATTTCACATCACATTAACAATTATTTGTTTCTTCGTTTACATGCCTTAGACATAAATGAGCCTTACACATTTTTCATTTGTATTGAATTGGGTCATTTATATCATGGATTAAGGGGATTTCTAAGAAAATGGTTTAGGGGGATTAAATTTACCTAGAAATTTAGCTTTTTGTATATGTTTTAAGTTTATTTTTTAGTATGTACATGTATTAAAATTACATGGTTAGATCTTAAATTTTGAAATTTGTATGAATGCTCAAGTTGAATGATGTATGTATGTATGTGTATGTATCATATTTAAACACTCATGTACACTTAATTTAAATATATCTTGTAATTTTGTACTTGTTTTTTAATTTTGTATAAGTTTTTCAAGTTCACTTATTTATCATGGATCAATTTGACATTGACGATAGCCTCAATCCACCATCTCATCCCCCTTCACCTCAACAACCTCCACCTCCACCCCCTCCCCCTCCACCTCCACCTCCACCTCAACCTCCCCCTCCCCCTCCCCCTCCATCTCCCTCTCCACCCACTCCACCTCAAAACCCCCCACCTCCACTCCCAAGATCCAATGAGGATCACTTGTGAGCTTGAATAAACGATACCATTACATCCATTCAAGATCAAGTCAATGCTATTCAAAATGAATCATTTATTCTGCCTCACTTGAGGTGTTTTACATCTTCAATGCAAAACATTATCAATGTTGTTAAGTCCATTGATGTGGACTTAGACAGTCATCAACGATGGTGAGAGGAGACGAGACAATTTTACTCTGATGGACTCTCCTACAAACAAATCTTGGACCTTAAAATAACAAAATCCCATCTTGCACATTTTTTTATCAACCCCATTACCAACCAGCCTATTCCTACAAACAAACCAAGAATATCAATGAGGTAGTGTAGACATTCACATATGTCTACCAATTTTTGGGAGCAATGGTGGATTGTATTTGACCATCCACCACATGTGAATGTGGAGGTCCCTCTATACTTTTTGAGGAAATTATATAATTTTTTTTTGTTGGGACAAAAACCCAATTATTTTGATTTTAAATCATTTTAGGGTGTTGGTGGAAGCATACCACAATAGAGGTTAGGGGCATGGATTAACCCCTAATGACCCATGCATGCTTAACCTCTTTTAGATCCTCCTCTAGCTTGAATTCATGCACCCATGTAGCATTGAGTGATGGTATATGCACTAGGAGCTTTGAGTGCACTCATGACCAACCTTGATGAGCGAATTTCTAAAATGGCAGCTAGGGCTATAGAGCGAGACTATGGAGGAGCATTATATGAAGCTGGTCCTAGTACCACTCCACTTGTGTCAACACCTCATGTATGTATGAGTTGTCATCAGTTATGCTATGGACCTAATTT
>VDFB02271358.1:753307319-753350283 GCA_007258455.2 Sequoia sempervirens
GGGGCATTGCCTTAGTGGTTGAGGAGCATGATGGTACTTGTTGAATTTCTAGCTTCCTATGGTGTTTTGGCCTCTTGAAAGTTTTGAAAATCCTTAAATTGTGTAAGGAAGTGTTAAAAACTATGTATTAGGGGTTCCAAAACTTTGACTCTCATTCAAAACCCTAGTGTTTATCTTAAACCCTTGCACTTTTCTTATGTTTCGTCGTTAACCTATAACCAAGGTTACATATCCTTTAAGTTGTAACCTTAATTCTTCTATCCCGTGTGTTTACCAACCCCTTTTGTTAGAAAACCAAGTGTTCCCATTTTTATGAATATTATAATCTATCACTAAAAGGTTTTGAGATTTTCTGGGTCCCACTAGACACACATCGACATTTTGTATAGTCTCTTTAGTTCACTAAAGATTTTTCTGTTCAAATATTCTCCCCATGAGCTCATAAAATGCATTTGCTACACTGATGTGTACAAGTCCCTAACTAATCAAACTAAAGAGTTACTTTTTGCACTAACATTTTAAGTTTTCTAATGAAGCCCCCCTCCTATTGTTCATGACTGACCCCTTTTTCCTCGTAGCCTTAAGTTGTTTTTAAGGCATGTGCATTCTTAAGCCTTATAATATTGTGCAAAGCCTTTGCATTGTGGGACCCTTTGTTCTAATAATTTTAGTTCTTGTGAATTCACAAAATGCTTTTATTTCAAGTAAAAAGTATACATATAACTATTTTGTACAAGATAAAACCTTTGATGGGTGATGTTAAACAAAACTAGTTCTTCCTCGAACTCTCGAAATCATGCCATGTGTCCACTTTTATTTGTTGCTAGTATTTCATGAAAGAATGAACTATCAGCGAAACCTCGAAGCTTCTCCTCATGCTTGTGTGAGTCCTCAAAATAACGACACATTTCTTAGATCTATGCAACAAAAAAAGAAGTTTTTTCATTGCAGAAGGAATTCTAAATTCCTGTGATCATTGTTGATTTCCTAAGATCAATGACCCACATTCAAATATGAGAAACAACTACTACCAGTCGTGCATTAATCATGTGTAGACATTGATGGAAGATGTGATTCATATCTACCAAATCCTCAAGGATAAATTGGTTTAATTACCACATCTTTCATTATTCAAAACATAATTTATCTGAGTATCAAAGTGAATTGTTGAAGATTTTTGAGTGAATGAGGGTTTTCATAGTGAAATTAGGGCATCTTGCGAACAACAAACAAGTAAGTACATATGGTCATCTATGTGAAAATTTGGGGCATAGGGGTATTGAATTATCTAGTATCAAGTTTTTAGAGAATAAATTAGGGTTTGTATAGGGAAAATATTGTAAAATTTTATAGAGCCTGCCTTCTATGAAGAGTAAAATTTTAGAAACCCTAGTCAGTAAATTATAAAACCCTAAATTAAGAACAATGGTTGGAACATTGAGAGGTTATAAAAGGGGGTTAGATGATGATATCATGACCCACTTACCAAGATCAACTAAAAGGCCAAGAATGGCATAGGGGTATGGGATTTATTCTAACATAATTCTCGACAAGAATGAGAATTATAGGGACCTTATCACTCTTGTAAAAAGTTACACCCTATTTAAACACTCCTTTCGAAAAGCCTTAATAGATAGACATATATGCTGTTAGAAATGTGTCCCTCAATCCCATAGGCTGAAACCTCTAAAAGGGAAAAGTCGGTGTGACATCGTTTGTGTTTGGCCGACTAGCAGTTGAAACCTTGTTGAAATTATTTAGGTAGCTGTGACATTGCTTTAGTCTCACCGAAGGAGCCTATCGCTGTGGCATTTCGTTTAGTATAACCTCTCACCACCCATGGAAACCTCTTGTCAACTGTTGGCATTTATCGAATATCAAAGAGAATCTTGGATGTTCGCTATGAGCTCTCAGTGATATGGATGTCTCACCGACAACGTTTTCTATTGAAGACTTCAGGGAGAGTCTTGGGTGTTTGGTAAGAAGTCTTATTGATATGGATGTCTCGCCAATAGCTTTATCCTTGAGACATCAGGGTGACTTAAACACTCGGGAAGAACTCTTGGCAACAGTTGGTGTGTCTCACCAATAGTATACACTCTGAGTAACATGTGGTGGCTCGGTAAGAAGTCTTACTGATGTGTGATGTCCTACCGAACGGTTTTGCATTGAAGTCATCGGGATAACAAAAGAGGTCTCGATGTGAGGTCTTAGCGATGGATAAAAGTCTTGTTGACTGTTGTTTGGTGCTCGATATGACTTGTGAGCATTTAGAGTAACGTCCAAGTGATAGTGGTATGTCTTTCCGAATGTTGAACGTTTCAGTATAACCCTTAATGACTCGATATGATCTCTTAGTGAAGGACGATAGTCTTGCCGACTGTTGAACACTTTGGTTACTTAGTGAACATCGATGTGATGTCTTGGCGAAAGATAATTGTCTCACCGAATGGAAAACTCGTGTCTATGTGACTTATGGAGCTTTGGTATGACGTCTCACCGATAGTGATGAGTCTTGGCAATAGCGATACATGTGAAGAACTTCGGTATGAGGTCTTGGCGATACGAGGAAGTCTTAGCGATGGTATTCTGGACTCGATATGACATCTTGTCGATAGTTGAACTCTTGGTGATATTGAATGCTAAGCTGTGTGGCATCGGAGAGACACGGTTAGTGTCTCATCAACATGCCAACACAGATTGAAGCCTTTTGACTGAGTGAAGACTATCCTATGTGGCTTGTTGTCGACCAATCAGAGAAGTAGAATGGAAACTGTTGGAAGACAGTCTATTGTGGAAGTTCTGTGAGGAAGTTCGTAAGACAGGAACAACATGAATATAGTCTAGAATCGCAGATGATGTCTTGTTCGATGGATCGATGGATTGTTGTGTGATTGTATGATCAGTGGATGAATTCTATTCTGTGAAGACTGTAACGTGAATTTTTTGTAACAAGGTTGTTCATGGTGAATGCTGCTGTAAACTGACATCAGAAAGATAAGTTAGAACTCTACATATGTAATCTTTATTGTTGTAATACAAAGTGACTTCTCTTGGTGTGGTGGGTTTTTCTCCCTTAAGGGTTTTCCCATGTAAATCTGATGTTCATATGTGTGTGTATATTTCTCTGTTTCTGTTATCTATTTCAAGTGCATCTTAATTGGACTATAATTGAAAAAAATTAAAAGTGTCTCTGCATTCTTCCCTGAGGTTTTGATATTAGGAGAGTTGTTTCCAGGTGAAGCCACAATAGTGGTTTACAATTCAAGTGAGGAAGGAAAACTCACAAAAAATGACCCCAAAGTAAAAAAATTGATTTTGGGGGTTCGCACAAACCTGTTGGTTCAAGCGAAACCCTTTAAATTTTTCCCGCCAAAATAAAAAACAAATGCATGGTAAAAGGGTTCGAACTAGGGTTCGGTCGAACCTTGGTTCAAGTGAACCCCTTTGGGTTCGTTCGAACCCCCCTTGCTCCTCATCCCCCTCCTGAGACACAAAAATAGTCTAATTTTTTACACTTCGGAGCTCAGGTTGAGAATGAAAATGGAGGAGTCTTCAGAAACCAAACTGGAATTAGATAGTCCTCAGAACAAGCTATCCAATGAATATAATTTTAATATGTTTTGGTTTATTATATATTTGTTTTTAGTTTTATTAAATATAGGTTTTTCATGAAAATGGATTCTTGTTCCACATACGTGGAAAAATAGCAGATTATCAAAAAAAAATTTGAAAAATATGAGGCACCAGATATTGAAGTCCTTGATCCAACAAAAAAATTGAATTTCAATATATACAAAAAAAGTTATGCGTTATACGGTTGCGTTATGTCTAAATTATAATTGGTTTGACTTCGAAACTTGATTAAAGAAAAAATATTTAATTAAAAAATGTCTAACCAACTCTAAGCACTAGATATCGGAGTTACGAATCTAAATTTGAAAGAAATAGAATTTTATCCTTCATGGAAAAAAAATTATGCGTTATACGGTGTGCGTCACTTTTTAAAAATGTTGTTTTCAGAAAAAAAAACTAGTTTTCGTGGGAGATGGAAAAAGAAGTGCAATCTGATTCCAAATTTTTTGAAAAAAGTATTTTTAGAATCTACAGACAAAATTTGATGAGACTCTAGTTTGCATCATCTTCAAATCTCTCACAGTTTAGCCAATATAGGTGCCCGAATGTGAAGATTTAGTTAAAAATAATAATTTCAGTGTCCAGTTTGGCCAAAAAATTGTAAACCACTATTGTGGGATCACCCTTCCACATCTAGCTTTCCTTACATATGCAACATATGGATATTAGGATTGGGAGGGTTGGTGGAACCCAACATATTCATAAATGATGACCTAAACAGATAAATTATATAAGCTTACAACCCTAAGAAGAGGGAATTGTTCTATAGGGTTGGAAAATTCTTGATGTCCTTGGATAGGGCTTATACTTGCAATTTTTTTTAATTTGAACCCTAATTCTTAGCTATCAATAGATTTGGGTGTCATTACTAGAGAGTATCAAAGATATAGAGACAATTATAAGGAAAAATTGTTGTCATGTTTTAGACCATGAGGTCTTAATAGAGAATTGAGAAGATTTTCCAATAGGGGGGTTGAGCCTTTTGGTTATGAAATTTTCAAGGATTACTTTGTGAAAACATATTTTTCATTGTATCAAGTTTTAGGCCTAGATAGCAAGATTAAGATGTTGGTAAACCTAATGGTACTTGTAGTACTAGAAATTCAAAGAAGAGATGTGAATAAACCATATGACTATTTTGGCTACATTATAGAAGAGATTCACAAGTCCTTAAGTTCACTCAAGAAGGGTAACATCATAGTCCATTTAAAATGGTATTCACTTCTATGTCATATCATCTTGTATAGTGAAGAAGGTATATGGTCCCCACATATGCAAATTAGGGTCATTAATGAGCAACAAAGAATGTTGCCAGTCCAGGAATGGACATACATTTGGGACAAGGACTGTGATAAGTCTAATTACTCTATTTTTGAGAAATATTTTGTTAAGATAGTTTTGATAAATTTTGGTCTTCCATTAGATTGTAGGCTATCTTCAGAGGTTAGGCAATTTTCAAGGCCTAAGGATTTAATCCTTGAGAAGGGAATCAATCACAATTGGGGTGATTGGTTCTTTTACATAGATGACACCATCATCAGAACATATGGATCCCTAGTGGCACCACATGTTCTTCCTAGAAATGTGCTAGAGAGAATTAATGTCTTGGCGATCTCATGTGGTAGTTGAATGAGTATGATAAAACCAATTTTAGAAACAATAATAAGCATCCTATCCTCCTATCAATAGTTTTATTTTTGAATTTTTAGTAACATCAAGATAGGGCATGGAGTTATTATATGACAATTTATTTCCCCACAAGACGGAGGTAGATAAAATAAGGTGTTATCCAAAGAGGTTTATTGATGTGACCAAAGAACCATTTTCAAACTCACACAAGCCTTATCCACATGACTTTGATAAGGTGGAGGATTTAACCAATAAATGTTCAACAAAAAAGGAGGCTACCCAAAGGAGGGATTTATGGGTAAAAATTCAAAATACAAAGAGCAAAAGGAAATAAGCAGATTGATCTTTTCAAGGAGCATTTTTGGACATCAAACATCTTATTGTTAGGTTAATCACTATGTTGGATAATGCAAATCAACTGCTAACAAATGTGGCAAATCCTTCACCTAGCACTCCTAGCCCTTCCACTTCCACAAAAAAGTGTACCACCCAGTCCTCAGTAGGTCACTCCCATTCAACAAATTGACCCTTCATATAGACCATTAGTATTATCCTTTAGGCCTAGATGAGTTTGATGGTAACCCCATGCATGATTGATTTTTAGTATACTTTACATAAATGTGTGTTTGACCATGTACATGTTACCAAAGGATGAATAACTCAAGTGTGCTTTAGACCTGAGAATTGTGGAGTGTTATACTAGTATACATGGTTATTTCTAGTGTTTAGCATTGGTCAATTGCATGCACAATAGTAGATGACTAGCATACCCCATGGTACTAGACACCCCCTTCTACTCAACTCCCTTTTTGAAAAAAAATGGTATGACATACACACATGCACTTAAACCTAGGATCATGACATCTTATGGTTGATAGAAATAAAATATTAACCATTAGAATAATAATAAACAATTAAGGCATTAGGACATAAACATGTATCCTTTATTGTATGAGGAATGAACATATCTTGATTAAGCATGATAAAATGTCAATCACATAACCTTAACTAGCTTAAGTATCTTAAAATGCATCCATCTAAAAGATGATGTGAGACATTTGAGAGACATAACCTACAATGAATTTGCAAGGGATGGTGTGTAATGGTGTGATCATGTTAATAAAAACTACTTAGCTCGGTTACATTTACTTTTTAATATAAAGACACTAATATTTTAAAATAGTTTTAAAATAAAATAAAAATATGTAATAAATCAAATACCTATTTTGAATTTTTGATATCTTTATATTTAAAAATAAATATCCTTTTCAAATATTTTTTATTAACATGATATGTCATTATACTCTACCCCTTATTTAAAAAATGATAGGACATCACCTTCTAAAACTTTAATTAAACTAGAACAAAGATTTTAAATAGGTGAGATAGGAGATATTCCTATTAAATGCTTTAAAGTTAAATCTCAATATATATACTACCAAGTTATAAGTCGATAAGTCCTAAATATCCACTAAAATCTCAATGAAAGACATTTTGTACTTTTGAGAGTCCTTACATATGCCATAGAGATATTTCTTTCATATCCTTTGACATAAACATCTTAATATCTTTAATTTTAACAATAAGTTTAGACTCCACCTTGATTATAATACTATCTTTTAATATTCCAAATATCTTGACATGAGATTCAAAATCAATACAAATATAACACACTTCACTGAAAAAAAAAATGATATAAAGTTTACATTTTATTTTTATTTTGTAAATTTATAAAATATTGTTATATTTATTAAATTTTATTATATATTTGAAAATCTTATAAAACTACGTTTTACATTATATATTTTAAATTTATTAAATCTTTATTATAAATTTAAAAATATTATAAAATTATACTTACATATAAAATAATAAAATATAAAGTTTACTCATTTTGAACACAAATTTCATTATTTTTATATATTTAAATATCATTAAAAAAAACTCCAACCATCAATAATTCTCTTTTAAATACTATAATTTCACTTAAAAGTCAAGACACAATAAAAATATTAGTAATATTACACCTATTTCAAAACATTAGTATCACTTTAAAACAAAAAGAAGATGCAAATACCATTTGAAATTTTATACCAACACACAACCTAATCTCAATATAAAATACATTTTTCAGCAATATATTTAAAAAAACAAAAATAATCCTTCACAAGAAAACATGTCCTAATGAGGCTCACATCGCTACTGTACGGGACGGTGTAGATGCAGTCAAGGTTCTCTGAATCAATCTACACCTTAGAATGTCCCGTCATTTGAGTCCCTTTTATCAACGCTTTCATAAAACCCCACAGAAGGAAGATATCTAGGTGAATGTGACCTTAAAAAAATTTAGATTTGCCTTATCTTCATATTATCCTTTGCTTAAACAAATGAAAATAGTTACCGTCAACATGCAAATCGGACTTATTTCTATGAAGTAGACAACGTGGCCGTTAGGTCATATGAGGGGCATTGAATCCATTAAATCTTATCCTAATATTTAGCATTGAATTTGCAGAACAAGTACGCACATAGAGGCCGCAAAGTCTTTTTCCCTGTAACAGAATACTAACATCTGTCTCAACTTGCAAGAAAAATTAAACGCTACATCTGCAGGAATCGTCTAATGAAATAATGCAAGAGAACGTTTCAACTCCAAAAAACATTGTAACACTACGTCTGCATAATTTAATGTAAGGAGTGATGAATGATCTGATGAAATTATCCAAAAGCTATGACTTCTGTCAATGGCGATTTTATAGGTTACTTATACAACAACTACCAAAATATACATGGGTTTAGCCAATATTTGTGCGTAAATCTGAAATTGTACAAATCCATAAAAAATATATATTAATTCGTTGGTTTCAAAATATACTAATTAGAAGCGGTATACAGGGGATATAATACAGAGTATTCCAAACCTACTCTGTACATGGCTAAAACCCGCTTTTGTTATAATTACAGGACGGCATGCTCATGTCAGAAACCCGTACGTTTATAATTACATAAAAGAAACAGAAGAAAACGTTGTCAAATAATTAAAAAATATCTCTGAAATTTGCACAATAATCAAGCACTGTTGTTGGGTCTCTGAAATATGCACACCAATCAAGCACTGTTGTTGGGAGTGGTTTTTGTACTCGGCCACTTATCCTGAACAGAAGTGGGAGAGGGAGGGTACAGCCCGGTGAAAGCTTTCTTTGCTCCATCGCTATCGAAAGAGGAGCGAGAATGAGCGTTTGTAACATGCACCCAATTTTGGTCTATTTGGTCAAGCTGAGCAAATATTTCCTCCATATCTGGTCTATCGTCCTTAGAGGACTGAAGGCATCTGAAAGCCAACTCTGCAACTGCTGTGATAGATGATCTTACCTCATTATCAAAATCAAAGCCTAAATTAGAATCTACAAGCTCCTGCAAAGCACCTTCTCTGATCTTTGTTAAAGCCATATTAGCCAGGGAAATTTCCCTTCTAGTCCTATTTATATCCACAGCTAACTTGGAGGAGATCAATTCCACTAACACCACACCAAAGCTGTACACATCGGATTTTTCTGTGAGCTGAAAGCATTCATAGTATTCTGGATCAAGGTACCCCGGAGTGCCCTGTGGTGCAGTAGAGACATGAGTTACATCCGGAGGCATAAACCTGGAAAGCCCAAAATCTGCAACTTTTGCCTTGAAATGCTCATCTACAAGAATATTTGTGGTCTTCACATCTCTGTGCAGTACAGGGGGCTCTTGTTTGTGAAGAAATGACAAGGCATGGGCTGTTTCCACGCTGATCTTTAAACGTGTTTTCCAATTGAAGCCTTTCCCTTTCTTTTCTCCGTGGAGATGATCTGCCACAGTACCGTTTTTCACATATTCATAAACAAGAAGCAGATCTTTTCCCTCTGGAGAAGTGCATCCATAGAGTCGTACAAGATTTGGATGCTGCAGAGACGACAGAATCTGCACCTCGTTGATAAACTGGTCCTGCCTTCTGGAGTTGTTCTGATACATTCTCTTTACAGCTACTGCTCGCCCATCAGGAAGCTTTCCCAGATACACGGATCCAAACCCACCGTCCCCAAGAATTTTGTCTTCAGAGAAGTTGCTTGTTGCATCTTTTAGGATTTCATAGGAGAAAATTGGCAAATTCCCTATTTTCTTTTGTACCCCTGCTTCTATATCCCGGCTTTCGCTATAGTCAACTTCTTTTGCAATAAGAGTTGGGCTAGGAGAAAAGTTTCTCCTCCTCTGTTTTGGAGTTTTACATATTAGGAATCCTCCTCCTATCAATAACAGAGCCAATCCTCCACTGACACCACCTGCTGTGGTTAGAAAGATGTTAGTGCAGGGGAAGAAAAAATTATCAAAATTTCAGTCCCGTACAATCAAGAGGTCTCTCACCTATTATAGGACCTAAGTTTGAGTTTGAGTTTGAGCTCTTCTTCTTGCCTGTATTAAAAGTGCAAAATGCTAATCAGCTCGAAAAACAAAGGTGATTCAACACAAGAAACTATGAGAAAGCTTGAACTCTATGGCCCTCACATTCTCTTTTCCGTTTAGTTTTTTCAAACTGTGACGTTAGTAAACAAGATTAGTAAACAAGATTACTAAGAAGCAAATATAGAGAGATTTGAACCAAATACCTGGTGAACATGTGGCTTGATGGGGTGCATCCTCGCAAAAGCAAAGGAACTGGTTTGAATCGGAAATATTAAATCCACACATCCCACCGCTTAAACCACAACTGCGACATTTACGGCCTTGTTCCTCTTCAATAATCCAATGAGCAGATGCTTCTTCAACAGTTACCCATTTCAAACCACATTCTGGCAACTGAAGGCCAGGTAGTACACATTGCAAACCACACACATATACTGTTAGATTGATGCTCCGTCGTTGTATGTGATCGAAGAGACCCAAGGCTTGGATTGCCTCTTCGTTGAGATTATATGGAAATGAACAATTTTGGAAATTCGTGTCCTCTGTAATTGTTGAAGTCTGATTATCAGGGAAAAACTCTAAGACTGTGTATTTCTGGCTTTCAGATTCGATTACCGGACGTGCGTTATCTTCACAGTCGATTTGAAAGTTTGACAGACCACATCCACTTCCCCGCAAACCGAAAGGATATGGGATTTCTTTATCGCCACATGTTTGATTGTTTCTGCAGCAAGTATAATTGAGGCATGCGCATAGCGAACATGGGAGTAAAAGGGTATAGACAATGAATGTATAAAGGAGATTAAAACGAGACACAGAGTGATGGATGGGTGATTGTATTGAAGTAAAATGGGCAAGAATTGCAGCCATCGGCATTGCTTTGGGCGAATCCAGCAATTGCAGAGTTATCTCACCACAATGAAAACAGGCTAACATTTGAAAGAGGATTTAGGGTTCTTGTCGTTGCTGTACATCACTGTTGAGAAGGTTCATAATCTATTTCTTGACTTTCTCTCCTAATAAAACAAGATCACCTCCAAGATGCTTTAAGTCAAAGCTGACCAAAGGGTTTAGTTTCACACTTCAATTGGCATATGGATATGATATCTGTGAGGTTTAGTCTATAATGACAGAAGTGGAATGTAACGAATTATATAATTGTATGTTAACAAAATTATTTAGAGTTGATATTTAAAAAATATATAAAAACAAAAAAATATTAAAATAGTTTTAAAATAATTTTGATAGCTATTTATAAGTTTTGGTGTCTTTATAGTTAAAAAATAAATGTTAATCTTAAATATATATTTTTAAACATGATCATGCTATTACATTCCACTCCTTGTTTAAATAAGATTTTAATGGTAAGACATTAAATAAATAGAACACTACACTATTAGGAAAAAATGAGTTGTTCCTTTGAAATGCTTTAAAATTAAATTTTATTAGATATGCTAAATCTTATTAGATATGCTACCAAATTATAAGTGGATGAGTCCTAATATCTGCTATAAATCTCAAAGATCTTTTGGATTTCCTAGATATCGTAGAAGATATTTCTTTCATATTTTTTAACATAAACATGTTCTTAATATCTTTAATTTTGACAATAAAATTCAGCCTTTATTATTATACCTTCTTTTTATATTTCAAATATCTTATCATATGCTTAGACTTAATATTATTATATAAAACTCACTTTAATAAAAAATCATAAAATATAAAAAATTACATTTTATTTTATAATTAAAAGTTATAAAATATTTTAAAATTTATTAAATTTTATTATAAATTTAAAAATATAATAAATCCACACTTACATTGTATATTTTAAATTTTTTAAATATTATTAAAATTTAAACAAAACCACATTTTACATATATTTTTTTTAATCTTAATCCCAAATCTCATTATTTAATATAACTTAAATACCAATAAAAAATTTCCTTACCCCAATACTTATCATCTATATTCTAGAACTTCAATTAAAATTTGCATTAACAATTAAAAAATAATAAAATTATTCGTAAAGTCATACAAACTTCAAAATATTATAATCATTAAAAAATGTGCGATTTTTTTTGAAATTTTGTGCCAATACACACAACCCAATCTTAACATAAAATACGCAACACATTTCAACAATGTATAAAATAAATCAATTTTTTTTTCTTATAGCAGGCTCAAATAGCTGCTATACAGCACGGTGCAGATGCACTCCAGGCTCTTTGGAATAATCTATACCTTAGAATGTCCGGCCATTTTTGCCACTTTACTCAACGCCTTTATAAAACCCCGCACAAGGAAGACGTCAAGCATCTGACGTCTACACAGAGCGACCTTGAAAAAATCTACAATTCTCTTGCCTTCTTATTATCCTTCGCTTAAATAAATGCAAGTGGTCACTGTTGAAAAGCATATCGGACTTTTTCCTATAAAGTAGTCAATGTGACCGTGGGCTTCGTATGACCGTTATGTTTAGCATTGATTTTGCAGAACAAATACGCAAATAGAGGCCGCGGAGGCTTTTCCCGCAAGAAAAATCAAACTCTTACATGTGCAGGAGACAAAGGCAAGGAAGGGACTGAGAAGTCATCTAATGAAATAAGTAGGACAGGAAGTAGGTAACTTTTCTCTTTATCTGTATTGCGTCTTGATGATGGATCATGGAGTATGATCCCAAATGTTGATGTAAAAACTGACACACAGTTTAATCTAGAAATCTTATTACAATACTATCATGTACTGTGGAAACTTCATGCTTCTAATTTAACTTAAGACCGTTTCAACTGCAAAGAACATTGTTATGAATGATCTAATGAAATGAAATAAACCGAAAAATAGAAATGCTACGTATACCACAACCACTACAATACACGAAAAAGATTTAGCCCAATTGCTTCAATGAATATACAATATTTGTGGTTAAATTTGACATTGCTTTATAAGAAGAAATCCATATAAAACATATATTAATTCGCTGGTTTCAAAATATTCTACCTAGAAGTGGTGTACAGGGGATATAATGTAAGGATTCCAATACTGATATGTGCACGGCTAATACCCGTATTGTTATCATTACAGAAAGACATGCTCATGGCAGAAACCCTTACTGTTATAATTACACAAAAGAAACAAAAGAAAACATTATTAAATAATTAAAAAGTATCTCTGAAATATGCAAAACTAATTACGCACTGTTATTAGGGGTGGTTTTTGTGCTTGGCCACTTGTCCTGAACAGAAGTGGGAGAGGGAGGGGCCAAACCGCTGAAATTTTTCTTTCCTCCATCGCTGCCAAAAGAGGAGTGAGAAGCAGCGCTTTTAACATGCACCCAATTTTGGTGTATTTGGTCAAGCTGAGCAACAATTTCTTCCATATTTGGTCTATCATCCTTGGAGGACTGGAGGCATCTGAAAGCCAACTCTGCAACTGCTGTGATGGATGCTCTTACCTCATCATCAAAATTAAATCCTAAATTAGAATCCACAAGCTCTTGCAAAGCACCTTCTCTGATCTTTGTTAAAGCCATATTAGCCAGGGAAATTTCCCTTCTAGTCCGATTTATATCTACAGCCAACTTGGAAGAGATCAATTCCACTAACACCACACCAAAGCTGTAGACATCGGATTTTTCTGTGACCTGAAAGCATTCATGGTATTCTGGATCAAGGTACCCTGGAGTTCCCTGTGGAGCAGTCGAGATATGGGTTACATCCGTAGGCATAAACCTGGAAAGCCCAAAATCCGCAACCTTTACCTTGAAATACTCATCTACAAGAATATTTGTGGTCTTCACATCTCTGTGCAGTACAGGTGGCTCTTGTTTGTGAAGAAATGCCAAGGCATGGGCTGTTTCCACGCCGATTTTTAAACGTGTTATCCAATTAAAGCCTTCCCCTTTCTTTTCTCCGTGAAGGTGATCTGCCACAGTGCCGTTTTTCACATATTCATAAACAAGAAGCAGATCTTTGCCCTCTGGAGAAGTGCAACCATAGAGACGTACTAGATTTGGATGGTGCAGAGATGACAGAATCTGCACCTCGTTGATAAATTGGTCGTACCTTCTCCAGTTGTCCTGATACATTCTTTTTACAGCTACTGCTCGTCCATCCGGAAGTTTTCCCAGATACACGGATCCAAACCCACCGTCTCCAAGCATTTTTTCCTCAGCGAAGTTGTTTGTTGCCTGTTTTAGGATTTCATAGGAGAAAATTGGCAAGTTCCCTATTTTCTCTTGTACCCCCACTTCTATATCCCTGCTTTCGCTGTAGTCAACCTCTTTTGCAATAAGAGCTGGGCCAGGGTAAAGCTTCCTCCTCCTCTGTGAAATTTTACATGTTAGGAATCCTCCTATCAACAACAAACCTAATCCTCCTCCAATGGCACCACCTGCGGTTGTTAGAAAGATGTTAATGCATGAATAGAAGAAATTAGCAAATTTTCAAATTGATAAAATCAAGAAGCCTCTCACCTATTACTGGGACTTTTGAGCTCTTGCCTGCATTAAACATGAAAAATGCCAGTCAGCTCTAAAAAATAAAGATGGTTCAACACACCGGAAGAATAAACTATCAAAAAGCTAGAACTTATAGCGCCCAAATTTTCTTTATTCAAATTGCAAGGCTAATAAATTTCATTACTAGAGAGGCAAATATACAGAGATTTGAACAAAATACCTTGGGGGCACTGATTTGAGTGGTTTGCATCCTTGCAGAAACAAAGAAATTCTCCTGGATCGGAAGTTTTGTACCCACACCAACCACCGCTAGATTCGCAACTGCGACAATTCTGAAATAATGGGTTGCCTGAAATATTCCAATGTGCTATTCCCGCCTCAATAGTCACTAGTTCCAAAGTACACGACAACGAAGTTAAAGACAGATTATAGAGTACACATAGCTTGTCACACTTTGAGAGAATGATTTCCTGTAGTTCGACACTATCAAAGATACTCGTGTCCTTTATCACATGAAAGATATTATATAGAGATGTGCACTCTTGGAAATACTCGTCGTCCACTATTGTTGAGGTATTACTATCACCGTAGTAATTTATGACTGTGTAATTATGGTTGTCAATTTCGATTACAGAACGTTCCTCCTTTACACAGTCGATCTGAAAGCGTGGCAGACCACATCCATTTCCCCGCAAACCGAAAGGATATGGGATGTCTTCACCGCCACATTTCTGATTTTTGCAAGAAGTATAACCGAGGTAAGCGCATAGCGAACACGGGAGTAAAAGGGTATAGACAATGAAGGTATGAAAGAGATTAAAACGATACATTGGGTGACGGACAGGTGATTGTATTGAAGTAAAAAGGGCAAAGATTGCTGCCTTCGGCATTGCTTTTGGGGGAATCCAGTAATTGCAGACGTCTCTCTATAATGAAAACAAGCTAGCATTTGAACGATTCGATTATCCAGTCAACAATGATAGGCGGTCACGCGGTCAATACGCGCAGTGTTATTTTAAAACTTCATATCTATACGAAATTAATCAATAATCTAAAAGTCAAATATTTGGGTTCTTCTAGTTGCAGGACATCATTGCTGAGAAAGGTTCATAGTCTATTTCGTGACTTTTTCTCGTAATAATACAAAGGCAAGATCAACTCCAACATGCTTTTAAGTGCACCTAACCAAAGAGTTTGTTCAACAGCTCGCTGCTGACTACACCAAACTAAATGGAACAAAATTTTCTTTTATAAATAGTCATGCATTCAGACAAAGTTACATTGTTCATCCGGAGCAAACACATCTTCACCGTCTGTCTTTTATTTATTCTCTCTTTACACATCATATTTTACATATTAAAGACGAAGCAAAAAACCGAGAAAATGGAAAAGCAAAAAACAGAGTAATCAATAGCTCAGATCACCCTACATTTATTTGAAATTGACAATCAGACTTACAAAAAACACTGTACACAAAACAATCAGGGACTTTTGTCGGAGGTGATGCTGGGCCATCTTTCCTGTACAGAAGTAGGAGATGGTGGCAGCGCCACACCGTTGGGCTTGCTGGTTTGTTTGCTTAATGAGTCTGGCTGTTCATGGAGATAGCTTACATGCAACTGTTTGATTTGCTCAAGACGAAATGCAACCTCCCTCATGTCTGGTCTAACCTCCCTGTTGTTTGCAAGGCAGTTAAATGCCAATTCGGCAACGGCATTAACCATCTCCTTCACCTCAGGATTCGCCTCAATCTCCAAATGGGGATCTACCAGTTCTTGCAAAGCTCCACTTTTTATCTTCTGCACTGCCATAATAGCGAGGCTGATTTCGTTTCTTTTTCTTGTCACATCCACGGCTAATTTAGCAGAGATAAGCTCCACCAATACAACCCCAAAGCTGTAAACATCAGACTTTTCTGTCAGCTGAAAGCATTCATGGTACTCAGGATCAACATACCCGGGCGTGCCTTGCGGAGCAGTGGTAACGTGTGAGACATCCACAGGCACCAATCTGGAAAGGCCAAAATCTGCAACTTTTGCCCTGAAATTTTCGTCTAAGAGAATATTGGTGGATTTCACATCTCTGTGAAAAACAGGGGGATTGATACTGTGTAGGAAGGCCAAGGCTTGGGCAGTGTCTATGGCAATGTTTAAACGAGATCCCCAAGGCAAACCCTTGGGCCTCCTCTTGCTGCCGTGAAGATGGTCGGCCAGGGTTCCATTCGGCAGGAACTCGTAAACAAGCAGAAGCACTGGACTATCCGGCTGAGTACAGCCATAAAGACGAACAAGGTTGGGATGATTCATATTGGCAAAGAGCTCTACCTCATTGATAAATTGTTCAATCCTTCTAGAGTGTTGCTCATAAAGCTTCTTTACTGCTACCATTCGTCCGTCAATGAGTTTGCCCAAATAGACAGCTCCAAACCCTCCATCTCCAAGTTCGTTCCTTTCGTCGAAGAAATTTGTTGCCTGTTGAAGTTCTTCGAAAGAAAAAATTGGCAAACTGCCAATCATATGCCTCTGCTGACCCCCTTCCATGTCGTTTCCTTTATGTTTAGTGAAATAATTAGGAAGATCCCTGGTAGTGGAGCGCTTTCTTCTCTTCACACGAAAGATTAAAAGCAGGACTAGTGCTGCTGCTGCTGCCAGAGCAACGCCGCCTCCAATGGATACACCTGCCAGGGAATTAATAAACATACAAGTTCTATAATTCCCAATGTCTAAATCTACAGGAAAGTCGAAAATAAAGCAAAAATCGCTAAAAAATTTATACAACCGAGAAGAAAATGGAGCATACCCAAAATTATGGATGTCCTCGATTTACTCGGCTTTTCTGCAACACGTCAATCTCAATATTGTGAGATCTATGTAATGGAATGATAAGTGAGAAAGCAAGCGCCTTCAGTTTGTGGAGAAATACTACAATATTCGTTCATTTGCAATTTAAGTAAGAAACAGAAGTAGAAGTCTTACCACTGGAGCATTGTGAATATGACATAACATCGCAGTAGCAGAAAGATGAGGTATTGAGATGAGAACAATTTATGTGATCTGGCTCGTAACACGGATACTTACAATTTTTGCTTGCATCATACCATGATATATTGACCCCTTCGCTAATAATCTGAGGCAGCTGTTCTGCCGGTGTTAATTTTAAGTCAGTTTCATTCACGGCAATCGTGAAGTTCGATACACAAACTGTGCCTGGAATACTGGCATTATAGTATGAATAGTCTTTACACGTTAAATTGGGCAAGTACGGTTCTCCATACCAACTAGAATTAGTGCATTCTGTTGCTACTGTTATATTTGTGTATCCATGTACAATACGGAATTGGTCGGCACTCCAGAATTGATCATAGACACTCTCTGATAAATTGCATGCATCTTTCTCAAATTGCTTGTACAATATTATCATGGTAGGGTAAGAATATGCCGCTACCTGTAGGGAGTAATTGTGGGGTTCCTGTATGTAGTATTGGTAGCCACTGATAGAAATTAGAGGCATCTCGGTTGTATTATCACACTCCAGCTGAAGCGCAGGGTCACCACAGCCGCTGCCCTTTTCTCCGAAGGGATAATCCAAACTGTAATCTCCACACCTGAAAACTTCACAAGCTCCATTACAGTGAAAGGTCAACCATGAGAGTGAAATTACGACAAAGAAGAGGAAGCGGCATAAGCGTATAGCAAGGGGTTGAAGAGTCTGAACCATCTGAAGTGCTTCCATATTCATGCGATAGAATTGAAAGAAGGAAGAAGGCAAGTGAGAAGCAGGGGAACGTCAAAACGAAGGTAATAGCAAAAGAAGTCGTCGGAGATAAAAGAAAGAGTGGGAGAAGTGGGTGGAAAGATAGATCAGACACGACAACAACGGTGACGGTAGTCCGCAGTGAAGAATGCTAATTTGACCAGTTCTACTTGTACAACTCAACTACTTCGATAAAAGAAATGCAGTTTTGTTCCTACGGTAAGCAGGCGCAATGTGGTGAAAGAAAAGACGCGAATTGGGTAGAGGTTAATTTCCCGACTCTTTCCGCGTTAACGTTTCGAACACTCCAAATCACGTTGAATTCATGTTACTTTTTAAGGTTGAAGATTCCATATAAATACTATACATTTACCAACTTGTCTTGAAAATACATTTGGTAGCTGTAAACCTACTACACAAAGGGTTATAAATCATATTAGCAAGTTGAGTATGACACTCTTGAATAAGTCGTTGGAGTGTGGCCGTGAAAATTGATCCAAGATTATAGTAGTAATTATTTTCAATATAGCGTATGAAATGGGGATACTAACAAGATTAAAGTAGTAATTATTTTTATTTTCTAAACTAGTAATTTATATTTATAGGTTTAATAGGTCTATTGATAGTTTCTTAAAGAGTATCTTAAAATTATTTTCAGAATATTTTTTATATATTTGTAAGATGAGAGTTGAATTTTTGTAGAGAGACATGCGAGATTTACAAAAGTATGATATCAATATGACAAGAAAGTATATCACATTAAAGGTTATAAGATTTCCTTCAATACAAGAATTTATTTTTGTATATTATATAATTAGGAGAACCAAATAAATATTTAGGATTTTTTTTTGAAAAATTGTATAGATATTCCTTCTATTGCTTCCTAGTATTACTTATATATTATTTTCTATAATGCATACAATATTTAAAAATCTAACAATTTTTTAATAATGTTTTAAAGTCAAACTTTCATTGAATGTCAATTTTTGTCTTTTTTTTTATCATTAAAAAAAAAAATTATACCCTTTTGGAAGAATTCTCTCCTCTAGACCATTGTATATTTTTTAAAAATATGTATGTTTTAATATTATTTTTAATTTTTTGTGGATCCCAAATCAGCGAACTTGCACGAATCAAAGCAAACAAATTACATCGTTAGCCTAAAAATGCAAGATCAGAATAAGAATCCCCCATAAAATCAATTTGCATTGTTAGAGAACCAAAAAAAAGATAAAATACTTGAGCAACCAAAAATAACTACTCCTTATTCTTAAATGAAGCAAACACTTGATCTTATGGGGGAATTGGTGCTATTTTGATATGGAAAATAGCCCTTTCCCAACCCCTTTAGATAAGCTAATGATAATGATGGACAAAATCATTTCTCAAATGAAGAGAGTGACCTTGCATGATCTTGGAGATGAAATGCTAAGATTGTGGAGTGATGGTGGGAAAAATCAGTTCTCCTGAAGAGTGTGACTTTACATGAGCGATTGTGGAGGATTTGCTTGAAGAATGATGCCTCTATTTGTAGATTATCAAATGCTAAGAGTGCCAAACATGGAGGATGTGGGACTAAAGATTAAGCCAATGAGATGAGGACACTTGTCATCATGTGAGTGGTTGATGCATGTGCAAGATTTGGGAAATGTGCCCAAGAGGGGGAAAATTTCAAATTTGAAATGAGAGTAAATGTTGAGTTTGACTTGTGCAAGGGACATGTAAAAGACATTAATTGCTTTGTTGGATGTACATGTCCACTTGATTTTGAATTCAAATTTGAGGGAAGATGCCATGTTGAGTGAAAATGTTGATTTAATAAATCAATAAATTGATTTATTTGTGCAAGTGGCAAAATCTAGAGAATGCAAGTGGTTAGGATTAGCATTTAATCAGGATTAGGCTAGCTTAATGATGTTTAGGATGATTTGACCAATTTATGACTTAAATATTTGATTTATTTAAATCAGAAAAGGATGGAAAATGCATTTGGGGATTTAATTAAATAAAGTTTTGATTATTTAATTAAAGATTGATGTGAGACAAGTTGATTTATTTAAATGAATAACCTTAGGACTAAAGACTTGATTTACCTGGCGAATGGATTTGCTACATTTGATTTATTCAATGAGCAAATGAATATGCATAATGCTAACTTTGCGTGTCTACATTTTGCCCCTTTTTGAAGCAATGTACTTGTTGCGTTGGTTCAAAGAATAAACTTGTTGCGATCAAAAATTTAAATTTTTTTTGATTTTTTCTATTGCCCCAGTGAAAAGGAGTACATTGGTACATTTCCCCCTCGAGAGATCGAGCAAAAAGATTCGATTTGAGGGTCGATCTTGCAATAAAAGAGGTTCAAAATGGATGGTTGTGAATTATGATGTAAATAAGATGATTTTAAGATGCTTAGAATAACAAATCTATATTACCCTAAACAACTTAAATGATCATATGATGTGATGATGGATGAGATGGGTGATGTGATATGCTATGATTATGCAAATGTATGATTTTATGAGATGCTTAGACTAACAAATCTATATTATGATGATGAATATGCATGTAAGATGATATGCAGAATATTGATGATTCATGAATGCAAGATGAATGCACGATGGATGCATGATGGATACATTGGTGATGATGATGTTAGTGCAGACATGAGATGATGACAAGAGGATCCCACAAGTCCATGATCTGACGAGACTTTATTAGAGATGATGATGATGATAGATGATGATTTTCTTATCAAGGATTGGGATTTTAAAAGGGCTACTTACCTTATGTTTGATAACACACATAGATACGATGCATCAAGGTATAAAGAAACCACGCTTTACGCGAAATTCCTAGTGCGATGGACTTTGACCTCATGTCGATAGGAGAGCTTTTGTCACACTTTATACAGCTACGAAACCTTAAGGACATACCCAACAAAGTGGGGCATTTGCCAAGTTATTTTACAAGAATGTCCAACAAGCACAACAGAGTAAAGATAATGATCAAGGTCTCTGCCCCGTCTCTCAAATCTGGTCCGTGATATCATCAGAGGTCCGAATGAGGCAATGACAACTCAAAGATAAAAGATCAAGTACGCAAACAAGCCAATGTTCTTCATACCTTTAGCCAAAGGGATGTTTTGATAGGATAAGAATCCAAGTGATATCCAAAAATGATGCCCATTGTCAGAATGATATATCCTAGGACATGCATTGTATAGGATGATGATGGTTTGATAAGTTGATTGATAGGCTGCCGATATAAGGTTGATTGACATGTTTGAAATGATCAAGAGTTTGATTTTTCTTTTAAAAATATTTGTTGTTTGATTTTGATTTTACTGAATGTTTCTATTAATCGAATGGACGATTTCTATTTATGCTGCCAAAGGATGAAGATGATGACGTTTATTATGGACATTTGATTATTGTGAGCGGAAAGTTAAACGATGGGTGGATTTTTTCAAATAGTTAGATTTTTTTGACATTTTTTGGAATGTTTTGAGGCTATTTTTGATATTTTCGAGGTTTTCAAATGTTTTGCTCTTTTATGAGATTTTATGAATGCTTTTGGATTTTGATGTTTTTAAAATATTTTTGGATTTTTGTGTTTTTCAAATATTTTTGGATTTTGATGTCTCGGGGGCTGATCAAATATTAGCCTTGCCTATGTTTAAGCTCAAAGATGACGTAGTTCGAATTTTGATGTTTTTGACATTTTTTTGTTTTATGGATGTTTTTGGATTTTTCGCATGATTTTAATGATTTGGATATGGACATGTGATGATATCAGTGTTCTATTTAGGGATTTTGTTAAAAACCAAGTTAAGGTTGATTGATCGAATCGATGGATTGATGATGATGATAACATTGTTGAGGATACACAACAATGCAATGATTGATTGATCAGGATTGATTATGATAACATTGTTGAGGATGCACAACAATGCAAGGATAAAATGATGATGGATTGATTGGATTTGATCAAGACTGATGATGATAACATTGTTGAGGATGCACAACAATGCAAGGATAGTGTTTAAGCAACACAATGATTGGGAAGGATATCCCAAGATGATGGATTGATTGGATTTGATTGATCAGGATTGATGAAGCTTGATTTTGGGAACAAAAAATGTTCAAATGATCTGATGTGACGTTTGAAGGGTGTGTTAGATGTGAATGATATTGATTGTTTAGATTGATGTTCGCTGAAAAATGAAGACTGATAAGAAATGTCTTCTCGTCAAAATATGCCATGGGCTAGTGATTTGGATTTTGGATCACAAATGTTTTGACCAATTTGAATTCATGTTTTCCAATGTTCAGATCGCCACATAAGTCAGAGTATATAGATCAAGATTTATTCTTGAAGCAAGATGTACATATCTACCCCCAGTGTCTAGCAATGTATGGAAAGCAATGTATGGAATGCGATGGATGGATGCTCAGATAGGTGTACAGATAGATGGATATGGATTAGGTTGCGATAAGATAAGGTGTTTGGATAAAGGATGCTCATTTGGATAATGCTTCATGGCTCAGATAATGCTACATAGGATAGGATCCATGAAAATAGCCCATGTCAAGATGTTTACCATAAGCAACTGTAAAGTGTGCCCCAAACTTTGTCAAGATCAAGATAACTTGGACTATGTATGGATGAAGATGGATGGAAAGGGATTGGATAAATGGTTCATGGATGAATGGATTTATTATGGATGGAATACTAGATTTATTATGGATGGGATGAGATGCTTTCACCTAGAGTGGCACATGTAGATGCTCGATTCTACACATGATGCCTGTTTGCCAGGTTTTCATCATGGTCTTGCCCAAAGCGCTGCCCATGTGGTTTTCACTAGAGGACAATTTTTTTTTCTCTTTACTATTTTTTATCCTTTTTTTGATTTTTTTGGATTTTTGGCTTTCTTGATTTTTTTGTATTTTTCTGTGAAACATTTAAAGCTCATGCTGAATCACAAGGTGTTGTTGATGTAGATGCCCCTATCATAATGTGCCATCGATATCCCACTTGAAGAAGCTGCTTTGCTAAGATACGTGCACTTGAATGCAACTTTTGAGATTTATGATTTGTTTCATTGATACCAGGGTTAACTCTGTCTCTATGCGCACATCGTGATAGAGTGCCTTCTAAATCCTTATGATGAAGGGTCATTGCCAATACATGGTCAATTTGAGAATTGGATATCATGCGTGGAGGCATGGATGGAGTGTGTTCAGGGATAGGATATGGATTGGTTGACAGCTTGGAATCTTTGACTCTCCAAACTTTAAAGGAAGATGAGCAATGATGGGTGGATACGAAAGTGTGCATGGAATTAGGACCAACTGATTGATACACCTTGTATGTTGCTTGAAAAGCCCGCTTTTGCTTTTGCAGACATCTTTGATGGATACTTTTCCCTTTTTTATTTTTCCCCATAGTTTATTTGACTAATGGAGTTTGATAGGGATAATATTTATTTGTATTCTTTGGTATCCATATGTATTTGATTTGCCCATTATGCTTCTTAACTTCTTTTGCTTTGATAACATTCTTCGTACTTTGATTCAATCCTTTCTTTTGACTTTGGTCCTGATTCGTGGATGGGGTGATGGGTGGATGAAGATTCATGACATGGCTAGTTGTAGTATTGGCATTAATTTCACCATAAGGATTCTTCATGCTCCCTATGTTGACGTTTGCTTGAGAAAAATTTTCCCCCAATATTGTGGAAGTAGTACCTTCATGCTTTGATTTTGCTTGTTCTGAGAGCTATTGTTTATAATGCATACTTTGATAAATGACCATTGTAGGTGATGTTATTTTGATTGGATGCTCTACTAATTCTGAAATATCTTGTTTTGTCTAACCTTATTCCTTGAGTAGGTAATGCTGGGTATCTCCCTATATGATGTATTTATCTTAGATTTTGGATATATCTGATACTGATGTTGACAACTCAATAACTTGCTCTTTTTGTGTTGTAATGTTAGGAGTAAAGGAATCCTATTCTGAATGAAGATCATCTACGTGTCCATCCGTAGAAAGCATCTTATGGGTAGATGGAGGAGTATGTGCATCTTGCATAGATAGGAGAGTGTCCATTACCTCATTGTAGTATCTTGGAGATATAAATTCTTGATCTTGAATGATTTCAAAGTTTCTTTCGACATGCTTTGGATCAAGTTCTTGACATGGGTCAGCTTCAAAGGATGGATTTCTTATAAAGGTTTCTTGGATGTCTTTATTAGGCATAGGAAGTAGTTCAATATCTTCTTGATCTTTGAGTGGACTTGGATCAGGTGTCGAGTTGAAGATTCCTTCAATATCGGCAATCATGAGGTCAAAGGATGTCAATATATTTTAGAAAGTATCATTGCTAGACTTTGGTGAAAGATATTTATCATGCCTTAGAATAAATTCTTGAGATATGCCCTCTAACCCATTAGGTAATGTAGAGACATTTTCAACATGATCATTGGTCAAGGCCTCATTGGATGAGGTGAAAACATCTTTATTGATGGATAGATCTTGATCATTGTTTTCAACAATTGTGGTGGAGAGATTGCCAATGTCTTTGACCATAGGGTCAAGTGATGTTGGAATTTCATTGATTGGATCATTGTTGGTTGGTGGAAAAAGTGACTCTTGACATATGTTGATTTGATCATTGGACGAAATAGAAATAGCTTCAAGGTGCTCAGTGATGGATTGATCTTGATCCTTGTTCTCAACAGTTGTGGTGGAGAGATTGCCAATGCTATCATTGTCCCCAATAGTGATTATCTTTCGATTAATGAAGTCTTGGATGAGATTTTTTAGTCGAATACAACTTAATGTTGTGTGTCCCTTTGTTTTGTGATAATCACAATGGTGCTCCTCATTATACCCTGGTGGTTTAACTAGGGGTTCTTGATAGTTCCCATAGACAAGGAGCTTGATGAGATTTTCTTGTACCAATTGTTGCAAAACTGATTCGATTGGTCTCCCAAGTGGTGTGTATTGTCGCTTGTTTCTTTGTGAGATTTGCACTTTAAATTGACCTTGTGGTGATTGATTTTGGAGATGTGGTGATTGAGCTGTGAGATGTGGTGATTGGGTTTGTTGTTGATGTTGTTGATCTTGATATCCGACTTCTTGCCATTGGAGATGTTGTTCTTGATGCAGTTGTGCACATAACTCAATGCTTTGATGACATGGTCCAACCAATGGAGGAATGTATTGATTTTGGACAAAAGATATCTCTTGGCTCAATAATTCAATTAATTTGGCATGTGAAGCAAGTTGCTCTAGCGAAATTTGGTCTTGATTTTGCATTTAATTCCCTTGTTTTGGATTTTTTTCAAGTAGATTTGGGATGTACACTTGTGGTGTTTGCATGGGATCATAAACAAATTGATTTTGGACAATGTTCTGATTTGGGATGATGTTCAAATTTGGTATGATAGGTTGAAATTGACCATTGTTGATGTTTGGAATATTTGTATGATTTTCAAATGTATCCATCCCAAAGTTTTCTGAATTCATGTTTCAAAAATTTGTACTTGGTACATTCTCATTTGGCTTGTAGGGATTTGGTGGGATGACATTGTTCATTTGAAGGCTCATGCATTGATTGTTCGGTTGACAGACTTGTAGGTTTGGATTTAGATCTACCATCGGGAAATGCGTTCCCATCTTTGATTTGGGCATACTCACACTTGTTGTGACATTGACATTTGTCAAAGGTAATGATCCCATGTACGAATTGTATAGATGTGTGTGTTGATAATCAATCGACGTTGTGAGGGTTTGATAGCTTAGTTGATTTGGATTACTCATGATGTATGGATTGAGTTTATATTCCATGTTCCTCTTGTATTTTGATCTTGTTGCGAAAGTGACCTCTGAGGTTCTTAGGACTAATGACGAGATGAAGGATGAAAAAGGGGAATGATATGAGTGTTGAACATTTAGAGACTTTGGATCAATGCTAGACTTAGGGTTTGATTTTGATTGGATTTGGAACTTGTAAACCCTAAGATGTTAGATGTAACTTAGGGTGAACTTGTTGAAAGGGGTGCTAATTTAACTAGAGGTATGAGAAATGATGCATTCCCATACTCCTAACTAAACAATTTGTTTTTGATGATTTTCCCAAGTCTAGAATGATGTTTCAAAAACTCTAAAGTTGTTTGATGGGATGGGATGATAAATGTTTGGAATTTTGATGAAGTGTTCAATTTGATCCTAAATGAACCTAGGAAGGACTTGTTTACTAGGCCAAGATAGTGAAGAACATGTCTTTCTCTAAGAGTAATTCAAACCCAAAAGACCAATGTTTTCTTGAAAGATGATAAAAAGATAAACAAGCACGTGTGGTGTCAAATTTGTTATCTTTTCTTTGATGACTTCTTTTTACCAAAAAACAGACACTTGATTATGTTTCAAACTAAATGTCCAATGTCACAACTTCTTTTGTCCCACAAAGTGCTATGTGGAAGTTCCAAGAAATAATGACAAGGGTTGCCTAATGTTGACCTTTGTAAGAGCAAATTAAGATGTAAACCCAATTACTTAGAAACCTCTAAGGACATAATCCCCAGGGTAAGCAATAGTTCTTGGGTTTTGTCAAAGGTATTTGCTCTAACTAAGGGGTTTGAAATTGTGATGATGATGTTGAATGTTGGTTTTCCAATGTTTTCGATTAAAGCACTGTGTTTTCAAACCACAAGCAATATGACATCCTAGCTCAATTGGTACGTTTTTCTTAGTGGGCTTGCCTCATACCCTTCATAGTAGAAGAGATGATTTTACATGCAACCAAGGGAAAAATATAAAGGTATGTTAAGAATGAAGTCTTAACCTCTATATTTCAACCAAGATCGGACATGGCAAGTAACTTCTTGGAATCTAAGTTCCAATGCACCACTTCGATAAACTCATTGGATGGACTGGATGGCTACTACAAACACGGTTCTTAATGACACAATATCGGGGACATGGCACCTTGTGAGCGTCCAGCAAGCCACTAAAGGCTTTAATCAATCCTACTAGGGGCTCTTATATGTTTTACGGTAGTACCCCATTTTGAAAGACACTGTACAGATAAGGCTTACATACCATGAGAACTTGACAGTTTAGTCTTATCCATTTATATACCAACCCGAATGAAAAACCGGTTGGAGTTTCCTTCGAGTTCTCCTTTCGGATGTGTCTCTTAGGCAGGCCCCTCTAAAGGTGACTCAAAGCAGTAAAATGCATTTTGAGTGTTTCTCTTGCACCCTAGATCGCACAAAGCACAAGGGGAGAGGATATGCACTAAAAATGCATCAAAGAAAAATCACACACTTCAAGCACTTGTTCATTTTATAGCCCAAAACAAAAAATGAGTTCATTTTAAAGCACCAAACTTGAGTGTGTAATTGCCTTGTTCAATTTTAGTCCCAAAAAACAATGTCTAGTCAGTTTGTATGTTCAATTTTAGCCCAACTTGAAAGATCATCTCAATGGTTAAATTTTAAACCCCAAAAATAAAACTAGTTGGCTTATAACAGAAAATGAAAGTAGAAAATGGAAGCTCTAATAAGAATTAAAAAATGCTTTTGCCAAGTTGAAGTGCTTGATTTTCCTTAACTCCAAAAGTCTTTGAAGACTCCCTCCAATGTTTTAACATTTTATGTTTCATGTGCAAATGAAATTCCTCCTTGTCTTTCCTTTGTTTTCCTTTCATTTTTCTGTCACAAATGAGATTTATTTTAATGCTAAAATGAATTTTGTTATTTAGTATTTAAATATAATCAAATACAAAGTTGTGATTTATGATCAAACCTAACACCAAAATACTTGTATTAGTTTATGCAACAAAATTCAAGTGAATAGCATTTAACGATAGCCTTGAGATTTGAGCACTCAAAAAATAATAATAGCATTTACTACCCCCGCTAGAGATCACTTGCAAACAATCAAATCATATTTATGAGAAACTTGGTGAATTCTACTTAACTCAGCATTTGCTATCAATTTAAGCAAGCTTTTCTGTGTTATGCCTTTTGCAAAAAGAAAACCTAAGAACATCTTATTATGGCTGCATTCAATACAATTGAAGTACAATGGAACAATAGTATTAAATAAATGAAATTAGCATTGCGTATTTAGACTAGGTTTTGCAATGATTTTTAGGTAAATGCAACTACCATTTATTTGGCCAAACCCGAATGCTATTTGGGAAACATTCAAATAATGTATAGAGTCCTTTAAAAGTTTTCAAACTGTTGTAATAAGTATGTAGACAACAAATTAGATTCCCATACCTTTCCCAACACCCTTTCCACCTACACACAAATAGACATTCATTAGAGTAAATACGTACTGAAAAGATTTGTCAGATGCTCAATTTATAGTGTTAGATGAGGCGGTTCAGATACTTGTCATCAGCTTTGACCAGGATGTTGAAGCGATTTATGCAGAGGTTGCCCAAAAATCAATAGAGTATGTTGTCTTCTACCACATTGCCATCCTGCCATCAATTAACTATTGGTAGATATAAACTTCAATTCTCAATCACCATCATCCACTTAAAAAAATAAAGACAAGGTTTGGCATGTCCATCAAGATTCTGCATAAATTGTCTTCCATACAGCCGCCCCATTGGTAATGATGCTTGGCGTGGGCCTGATGGAGTTGGAGATGGGGCATTCACTTCAACTGCAAAATTTCTCCAATACCGATGGTAGATGGAATGAAGGATTAACAGTCGTTGCCTTAATATGAAAGGATTTGAATTGCAACAGGCACCGCACGGTGAAGCTATAGGCTTCTGATGTTTCCTTGCTCTCCTCCTCAACTCGTAGGCAAAACTTCAAAAGTCAAGGTAGAATAAATATAGTGTGCAGACAATAGCTGGTACAATTTTTCTCGATATGAATGATCCCTTTACTTTTGGATGTGACCCTCTCCAGCACACTAAGCTACTGATATGAGGGATGTGGTCTCATCAAATGCCATGATTTGTTGGGTACGCACAAAGACAAGCAGCGCCACAATGACTCTTATAGTGACTGTAAGTGAAATATGGCACACTAGATCCAATGCATTCAATGAAAGTTAAATGAACAACAACAAAATGCCTCATAGACACCAGACAAGGAGAATACAAAGAAAAGGGCACACAAAAAGAGAAAGTTGAGGGAAACAAGACATCGAGCAATGTGGAAAAAAAGTTGGGGTCGTATGTGTTTTTGGTGATTTTGGCATTAACAGTGGTTCAAAAGAGGGGTTTGGTGCAACTACTGAAGATCAAATGGGCTTTCCTCCAGTGCTTCATCAAAGAAAAACTCCTACAATTAGAAGTGACAACATAATTCCAAAACAGGCTATAACTTAATTGAAGATGACTCTAGAAAGGGCAGAAATAGTATTTTTATTGGTCACAGGATAGAAGCCAAACCCAAAGTGGAAGGAAAAAAATGTTCAAGAGGAAATGGGTGTCTTTTCGGGCCTTGAAAGTGACTCTATCGTGCCAAATCAACCCCTTGACAAATTTGGTGCTTATTCAAGTATTGACAATGAATTAACTGTGCATAAATATTCCAATGATAAGAATGGTTCTTCTTCAGAAAATGTGGTCTCATGGAACAAAAGAATCTAGATATCTGTGTGAAATGACTAGCATATGGAAAAAGATAAAAGATTCAATATATGCCAAAGATGTAATCTGAACTTATATTCTGGCCTTAGACATTGAAAACACAATATGTGCCAAACTTTCTATTGATTAGTGCATTCCAACATTCAAAAAGTAAACTGTTATCTTGCATTTATTCACTAAATGCTTCTTCTTACTTTGTTTTTTTAATTTCATTTTACTGATTCAATCCTTCTTTTACATCTTAAGCAAGACACCAACATTCAAGGATTTTATTTTTCTATCAAAACAACAAAGATTTCCATCAAATGCATACACAACAATGATGTTTTGTTCCTATTAAACACATTCAAATATTCAACCCTCCTTCTAGCGCCAGTATGTGGATCCCAAATCTGCAAACTTGCACGAATCAAAGCAAACAAATTACATCGTTAGCCTAAAAATGCAAGATTAGAATAAGAATCCCCCATAAAATCGATTTGCAATGTTAGAGAACAATTAAGCAACCAAAAATAACTACTCCTTATTCTTAAACGAAGCAAACACTTGATCTTATGGGGGGATTGGTGCTATTTTGATATGGAAAATAGCCCTTTCCCAACCCCTTTAGATAAGCTAATGATAATGATGGATAAGATCATTTCTCAAATGAAGAGAGTGACCTTGCATGATCTTGGAGATGAAATGCTAAGATTGTGGAGTGATGGTGGGAAAAATCAGTTCTCCTGAAGAGAGTGACTTTACATGAGTGATTATGGAGGATTTGTTTGAAGAATGATGCCTCTATTTGTAGATTCTCAAATGCTAAGAGTGCCAAACATGGAGGATGTGGGACTAAAGATTAAGCCAATGAGATGAGCACACTTGTCATCATGTGAGTGGTTGATGCATGTGCAATATTTGGAAAATGTGCCCAAGAGGGGGAAAATTTCAAATTTGAAATGAGAGTAAATGTTGAGTTTGACTTGTGCAAGGGACATGTAAGAGACATTAATTGCTTTGTTGGATGTACATGTCCACTTGATTTTGAATTCAAATTTGAGGGAAGATGCCATGTTGAGTGAAAATGTTGATTTAATAAATCAATAAATTGATTTATTTGTGCAAGTGGCAAAATCTAGAGAATGCAAGTGGTTAGGATTAGCATTTAATCATGATTAGGCTAGCTTAATGATGTTTAGGATGATTGACCAATTTATGACTTAAATATTTGATTTATTTAAATCAGAAAAGGATGGAAAATGCATTTGGGGATTTAATTAAATAAAGTTTTGATTATTTAATTAAAGATTGATGTGAGACAAGTTGATTTATTTAAATGAATAACTTTAGGACTAAAGACTTGATTTACCTGGCAAATGGATTTGCTACATTTGATTTATTCAATGAGCAGATGAATATGCATAATGCTAACTTTGCGTGTCTACAATTTTAAATCAAATTTATCTTTGATTATAACAACCTACTTGCAATAGAGAATAGTTTTTGCTAGGGATGGCTCTACAATGGTCGAGTGGGAATAGAAGTGGGGCTCCAAATTTGAAAGGTCTAGGTGTCGATGATGGCGAAGACTCTGAGTCTAATGATTATGATGCAGTGCTTTGATTGCTTGGGTGCCTTTGGCCTAAGTGTATGGTATCGAGCTCCTTCATGTGGACGTCGTTGCTCTTTTAGGTGGATATTGTAGTTTTTGTGCTTGGTGGGTTTGCCTTTGTGTGGCATGTTGCTCCCCTCCTCATGAGTGCTTCTCCCGTGGTCGAGTATGTGTATTTTTATATGTTTGGGATTCTTGTGTCTCCTCTGTGGGTCTCTAGTTATGTTCAAAGGTGATCTTTAAAGGCTCACTTCTTTAATTCTCTGTGGGCTTTGGAAAATCTTTGGTGGATCTGCCTGTTGTGGTCATTAGGTTTGGAGATTTGTTTGTTGTGGCTCCTGTCGTTGCTATGTAGGGTGTTTCCAATCCTGACCCTATATGGGTTTCGTGTTTGCTTCAAAGGATGTATTCACTATGGAGTCTGTTGCCTGCCATAAGGGGGTCCTCCTCCTTGGTCTCTGCTAGCGTGATCCAACAGTTTGGATTTTTTGTTAAAGCTAGATGCTTATGGGTTGTGGTTTCTTGTCCCTGGCTTTACTCCAGCTACCTGCACTTTGGGGTGTGCTTGGAGGGTGGCTTGGGTATGTCTTTGTTTCCTTTGTTTTGTATGAGGTTGTTGGTGTTTCATCGGCCTAAGTTTTTGGTGTCATAACTTTGTAGATGGACATTTTTGCTCTTCTTGGTGGGGGTTGTGATTGTGTTGTGTGGGGGATTTACTTTTGTTGCTCCCATTCTCATGTATGGCAGTGGTATGGTGCTTCTATTGGTGTGATTTGCTCAGTGTGTGGGAGATTTTGGGGTCCCATTGTTGACCTTTGGTTCTTCCCCTTTCATGGGGTTTGGTGGGGACTTGTGGGCTCCTAAGGTTGTGCTTTGGTTGAAGCCTATTGGTTACTCGATGGTGTTTTCCTTGGGCCTTGTTTGGTTGGGTCAGATGGGTGATTTTGTTAAGCTATTGGATTAGGGATTTTTCCTCCTTGTATCATGTTCCTTGTGTCAGTTATGCCATTGGATATGATGTCCTTCCTTTCTACTGTCACTGGTCTTTGCCATGGTCTACAACTGGCTTCTTTTGAGGTGGAGTTGGTGGTTTATTTGATGGCAGAGAGTTCTTTCCTCTCTCACAAGTTCCTATTGAAGTGGAGCTTATTTGTGCTAGTGAGTGGTGGTTGTGGTTTGGATGGTTTTCATTATATCCACTCCTATAAAGGGGAGCCCTCTCCTTTGGAGGTGGAGCTTGGGTTGGTTTACCTAGTGGGTGGGTGTTGCAAGTTGGTTAATGCTTTTCTTTGCTTGGCTTTGATCTCTATCTCTGGTTTGCCTTCTTTTTGTGGCTAGGTGACTGGTGTTAGGTTAGTTTGCTTTGGTTTGATTGCTGTAGTTTGTGCCCCTATTTTGGTGAAGCCCTCTCCTTTTAAGGTGGTGCCTAGTTGGTTGGTGCATTTGGAATATAGTTTCTCTATTGTCAAGGAAGATTCTTACCCCTCTATTTGTGGGAATTTGTTAGGCTCAATTTTGGCTAACTTGAGTGAGATTTATGTTATAGTCCAACTGCTACAAGTGGATGGTGGTCTAGTTGTTTTTGGTAGTCTTCAGGGCTTGCTGAGTGGCACTATTGAATTTGACACCCTTTTCCGACAGACGTTCGTCAGTGGTTTGACAAATCTTTTTTAGAATAGCGACGAAATGGCAAAAACATTTTCATCGCACGTCCGATGATGAATTAAATGTCAAAAAATGGCACATATTCGTCGGTCATTGGCATCATAAAATGGTTCCGGATTTTGTCGGAATATCGACAAAATGGGTGTCAAAAGAACACGATAATTTTGTCGCCATTTTGACAAAATGGGAAAGTATTTACAATGAAGCCATCGTCATAGCTAAGCAACTTCATCATGCCTTTTATGTGGTTTGTTGATTATTTATGTCGAAAGCGCAACGAAACAGAATAGGAGTTACGACGAAACATTCGTTATAGCTAAACAACTTCGTTGGACCTTTTTCTGTGATTCGTCGGTGGACTTCATCATAATAATGACGAAATCCACAAGGAGTTATAAAAATCCTTCATCACAGCTATAGAAAATTCGTCAGACCTTTTCTATGATTTGTTGGATGTTTTTGTTGAAATTGCAATGAAAGAATGCAATTTTTTTAAAAAAAATATTCATTTAAATGTACCATTGGTGAGAGATCAATCAAGTCGCGTCCTTTTGTATTCAAATATCGAGCAATTATTTTATTGGAGCTCTAAACTATTCAAATATTAACTAAGGATTTAATTAACTATAAGATGGAAAGTTGTTGTTTAGACATAATCTATCATCTTTTACATATCTTTATTCACTTCTAGCGCTTTAGATAAATTTGTGTAAATGAGACATAAATGTGAATCTTTTATGAAAAAGAAAATTCTTAAAAGGAGGGGGGAGAGAGCAAAGGGTAGGGGGAAAGAGAATGCTTGAATGCATAGCAAAGTATAACACTTTGATCATTATAACAATGAAATGAATCTTAAGTTTGAAGCATTAATAACATTTACAACATTTATGATCGAGAATGAATGTAAGTAGAGAAACTTTTGCATACCTGCAGATGGTACAAAATTTCATGGTTAAGTCGAAGCCTCACCTCAACAACAAGATCCAAATATATGTGTATCTATCTTAATCGAGCCTCTAAACCCTTTAGAATTGTCAATTTTTCCACTAACTTGTTGTGCACAAAAGTCAAATTTTAGAGTTATGTCTCCACTAAAAACAGAAGAAATAGAAATTTGAAACCAAATCCACACACAACACAATGTGGTATTCATATAAAGCCATACAAACAAACTAAACTCAGAACATTGGAATGGAAACAATTTAAAATTATGATGTAGAGCATGGATTTAGGGTATAAAGAATCATTTTTATGCCACCATAGTGAAAAGTTAGCACTTTCTTTCATCTTTGCATATTGGTTTGATGCTTCAAACGATCCATTTCTTATATTGACCGTGCATTACCTTATCGAGCTTCTTTTTTTCAAGAATAGTTTAATATTCTCTACTTAACAGGGCCAACCACGTGATGGTGGAAGCTCATTTGGCCCCTCCCCCCCTCACATCACTCTCAATTCCCCATACCCAATCATATAACATTAATCATTCATTCATCCATTAATAACATATAACATTCATTCATTAACATATAACATTCATTAATTAACATATTCACATTTATTCATTAACATATAATATTCATTCTTTCAATTTTTACATATTATCAAAAATATGGTTGTCATGATATGATTACAATCACTTCTTTTTTTGTTTCCTTTTGAAAGCTACATAAAGCTAAAGTGGAGTATCATTTTCTAGATAAATATCTGTCCCCCCTTTAGTTGTTCTGCCTTCTTTTCATGATCTTAATGTATGCCTAGTCGTCTGCTCATGACGTGGATGCCGCCTCAAGGGGGGTCTACTGCAATAAGAAAGAAATGTTAAATTAATATGTTTTATTATTATTGTTACATGTATTTCATTAATTATAAGAATATTAGAGTGGTTCTCTTTACCTGATGGGTCCACATCATGTTCCTGAACTTTTGTTATAGACTCATGTTCAACATGTTGGACACCCTCTAAATCCTGATCTGCAGTTGAAACACAAAAGGTTACATTAATTAATACACCAATTGAAATTAAATATGTTTAAGAGAACATGAGAGTGGTCCTCTTTACCTGATGGGGCCACATCATATTCCTGATCTTCTCTAGCTTGATCATGCTCAACATGTTGATCATGCTCTACATACTCTAAAGTTGAAATACGAAAGGTTACATTAATTAATACACCAATTGCAATTAAATATGTTTAAAAGAACTTTAAAGTGGTCCTTTTTACTTGATGGGGCCACATCATGTTCTTGATCTTCTCTAGTCTAATCATGCTCAACATGTTGATCATGCTCTACATGCTCTAAAGTACTGGGATGCACACCATGACCATCTGCAAGTTGTGCTCCACCCTCACCAGGTTGCATTCCAATGTCATGTGTAGTATTATCATTTCTTGAATGTTTAAAACAAATAGGCATGTAATTACTTTATGGTGGAAATTATTATTGAATAGATTGCATTCCATAGAAGCATAAATCTGCAAAAAATCCCAATTAATCGCCATTTTTTAAAAATCTGCAATCTAGACAATTTTTTCCCTAATTTTTTGAAAAAATCGTTGACTTTTTGGTCAATGATTATTTTCCATTTCAAATTGCAAAATAGCCAAAAAGTGTGTTTAAAATCTAGAAAAAAAGGTGAATAAAATCGAGCTAATTTTTGCGCAAAAGAAACCATGAGACCATGGCTTGTTGCTTGATATTATGCTTTGATAGATTGTTTCCAAGCATCCATAGCTTGTTTGAAAGCACTTGTTTTAGGCTTTTAGCCATAGTAGCAAGGCAATGAACTGTTTGATAGAATGATTTGGTAGCATGTATGAAAAATGCAGTAGCATAGACAAGGAAGTGAACTGCTTGAAAAAAATGTCTCAAAGAAATGTAGTCTCATGGTGATGGAATGCCATGACAAGAAAATTGCTACAAATTGTCATGGCATTCCATCACCGTGAGACTGCATTTCTTTTAGGCATTTTTTCAAACAATTCACTACCTTGTCTATGTTATTGCTTACTATTATGCTTTGGTATCCATAGCTTGTTCGAAAGCACCTGTTTTAGGTTTTTAGCCATAGCATGAAGGCATTGAACTGTTTGATAAAATGCTTTGGTAGACATATGTATAAGAAAAATGTGGTATAGAAAAGGTAGTGAACTATTTGAAAAAAAAATGTGGTCTCATGGTGATGGAATGCTGATAACAAATGCCATGACAAACACATTCTTATGGATTGTCATGGTGATTCCATCACCATGAGGATCAAGATTTCTTTGAGGCATTTTTGAAATAGTTCAACGCCTTGTCATGCTATTGCTTACTATTATGCTTTTGATAGATTTTTTCCAAGCATCCATAGCTTGTTAAAAGCAATTTTTTAGGCTTTAGCCGTAGCAAAAGTGCTTGAACTTTTGACAAAATGCTTTGGTAGACATGTATGAAAATGTGGTAGCATAGACAACTGTCACCATCTGATATTTATGTAGTTGTAGTATGTTTTGTGCAATGTAATCAACAATATGAATATAATAACAAAATTCTATTTTCTATAATTCATGGATTGAACTCTGTATTTTATTTACTCTTAATGTCTATATGCTATGGAAATGCCATTAAATTTTTAAAAAAGTAGTTTATGACTGTTTTTCTTCAATTTTTTGTTTTTTTTTGTAAATTTGATTTTTTCTCGATCTTTTCCCCATTTTTTCCCAATTTTTTCAAAAAATCCTAAAATTTTGGTTTGCTGATTTTTTCCCCAAATGATTAATGCTGCTATGGATTGCACAAGTAGTCAATTTCAAATAAACTTTATTGAGTTTATTTACCTGCATGTTGGATGTAGTGGAAGGTTGTGTTTTCCCAGTCAAGACTCTTAGGCATTCAGCCACGGCTCCATAGCCTTGCTGGAAGGCAATCTTCAGGTCATCTTCTGTGGGAACTATGTTGAATTTAGAGCCCTACATTTTTGCATAAGATAATGAATTTTGCTTCTATGGTGTGATAAAACCAAAATTGTTTTCAATTTATTATTTGGATACTATATTTCATTTATTGATATTTACAATTCATGCAGCTAATTTCATATAACCACTGGAGCCAAGTTTGTGATGCCCGTGTTTTTCTAGTCTTGCCTTTGTTGCCTTCAATGTGTCAGGTAGCCTATGAAAAGTTTGAAATAAGTGAGATTATGTAAAAAGAAAGAGTAATCAGTATATAATTACATTGTTGATAGTATCACATACCTTCCTTGGTCCAGTGGTGTCTTTCCTTTTTTCTTTTCAACCTTCTCCTTTCCATCTGACACCAGGTCCTTCCACTCCCTCTTTGGAATCATGAGGGGATGCTCATACTTTTTTTTCTTCTCTAAATGTGACCTATATTGGTCCCTCACATACTTGATAGGTAATTGGCTTTCAATAATCTTTGGTTTGGTTGAATGTTTGACACCGAACAACATACAACTAAACAGCTTAATAAGCCTATCTTTTAAATCTTGATTTTGGCATTCCACCATGTATGTATGGTAATCAAGAGCTCCATCAATTAGATGTTTATAAAACATCATTTCTTGCAAAATGATCATGAGATCAAATAGTCTAAAAAAGAGCTTATCAATAAGTAAATTTCAATTGGATTATATATAATAATAATTCAAACATTTTAAAAGTACCTAACCCTCTCTATCTTTATGGGGACGGGCCACCACAAGTGGTGACCACAATGTTCTACTAGTAATAATGGGAAGATCTAGGAAATGCTGCCAAAATATCACTCAGCATTTCAGTGGGCCTCTACATCCCTAGGTACATGTCCGACATGTTCTCGTGGAATGTGTTCACGCCGAGGGTGCATTTCACCGATGCCGCGATAGGCAGGTTATTTACATTTCAGACGGTATTGTAATATAGGCATGGATGATGGGTCAGATGATGCGGATGTATGCATAGGAAGATCAAGATGGACACTTGTACTAACCCCTACTCCCGGTAGCACTTGCAATACTCCCTCGATCATGGCTGTGGAGCATCATGAGAGGCAATAACCCCAAAACAACACATATTTTAGTTCATGACATAAAAGAGTACAAAATATAAAACCATGAATGAACTTATGTTATAATTAAAGACCTCATGACAACTTACTTGCAAGTTTTGTAATCTCTCTCAATATTTTAACCCTCTCTTTTATCTCATCTGTTTGAGGCACTAGGAACATCAACTTAACCATTTCTTGATTGCATTTTTTTTGGACCTTCTTTATTGTATCGAGAGGGTTTTCTAAATAAGTGATGTCATCATCACAAAATATTGACTGCAAACCACTATGGATGGTCTCCTCTACTATTGGTGTCTTTCCCCAATCAATCGACTGCAACAAGAATATTAAAAACATTATCGAAATTAACCCAAAAAACTTATGAAAAAAACATAATAATAAAACATTTTGCTTGTATCTAATTTGTACAATTACAATGAGGTAAACCTGTCGGGTAGAAGTGCCTGAAGATACATCATGATCTGTGCTCTAGGCCAAAGCCTTCTCCATACTATCAATGTCTTGCTATGACAAAAATTAAATATAAAAAAATATTACCGAAATGAAATCAATAGACTTACAAAAAAAAACATAAGAATAAAATGGTATATTGGAGTCATTAATTGGAGGTTGGGTAAAATGGTACATAGTGCTGCATTTCACCCCTCTATATAGTAATTGTGTTTTATAACTGCGATTTAAATTTGTAATCGATTAGCAACCTTCCCTCAGAAGCTATTGATTTTATCACACATACAAATACACACTTCTATGCTGCCTCAACATGCAATTGGGCTGTTTATTTGTTGACCCAGTCATGTAATTACTTTATAAAACCCCGCATGTTTCCTAATGCTTTTGAATATTCCTCCTCACAACGACATAAAATACCCTTTATTTTGATCCCCATTCCTTTAAGTTGTATATAATTTTGTTGACAAAGGCATACCTACACATACTTTAAAGTATATCAAACCAACAAAATCCACCTTTGTAACTATAATAGGTCCTATTATTCTATCAATTTAGTAACTTTGTCGTAACAAAAATTTCTGTCGTCCATGCAAAATAGGCCCAAACCATGTAATGACGATGGTGCTATACGATATATCCTCTCGTTGACACACAAATTAGTGCTTATTGGAGGAAGTTCCTTGGGTACCCATTGTTTCCAGATGTTTGTACCTCAAGGGTACCTTGACGTCGTCTATGATCTCATCATCATAAGAACATGACCCCTCTTCAACAAGAAAAAATTCCATGTGTTTACAAAATTTTCTTTTAATCTTTTGACCTCTAGTTGATCTCCCTCTTTTAGACATACTACATGTCTCGCTTTCCTCTTCTCTTCCTAAATTTCCCTCACTCGAGGAAGATAGATCTAACAAATACCTATTTGGTGGTACCTTCACTCATAAGGATGTTGGATGAAGTTCTTTCATGTGATGTGATCCCAAGGTGACATTATGATTAATCTATCATTTTATCGCTAGAATTTCACAGGTTATAAGGTAATCAAGTCTTGATAGATTGCAAGCTATTGTTACTACCATCCAAAAGTGTCCATCACAAATCAAATCTACTTAACATTTTAACTCCCAAACTTTTTAACAAGTGTTAAATGTGACTATGGTCCACCACTTACACAACCAAGGCCTCAAATGTATTCTCTAATTGTAATCAAAGGACTTTTTCTCTTCATTCAAGTAAATAAACTTGAAGGGAAACACCACCAAGTGGTTTATTGGACACCTACATGACTAAAAATGCAGCAAATTTGCATTTAATTTCCATATGTCTAAGTGGTTAACAGTGGAGGAATGTGTGTACTAGGCCCTGTTGTCATCAAGTGTTTACTGACAATAATTTTTTAATATTAAATCTTCCTATGTCTAATTGCTAGGATATTTTTGGTATGTTTTAAGGTAGGATGATTGATGAAAGATCCCAAAGACTAGCCTTTCTCCATGGTATCTAGGTACACATAGCAACGATCTTCTCTTATATGGCTGGACATGATTTAAATAACTTAGCTAGGAATTATTCATTTAACCTAATGTTTTTTCATAATGCCATCATTGAAAGTATGATCAAATTATTCTATTATGAAGAATTGGTCTATGTGCCTCTAGTAATCACTATAAATATTTGTAAGGATAAAATGACTAATTGCATCAGGTAGGAGAGAATCAACTTTGAGTTCTTCAAAGATTATATTCCTCTATTCATAATTTATAAGGGTTGTGTGTGTAGGAGGTTATCACTACCAAGAAGGGAGGAGACCTTTCTGATGGAGCTTTCAAATTTTGCTCCGTGTTATTCACTCATGCCTTCCCTTAGGTCGCTAGTCTTTCATGGTGTTGAAAATTTTGAAGGGTTAGGGTTTTAGCCTTGTTTTCATCTTAGATCCTGTTTTTGTGATATGCCTTGGTCGAGTTCTTTTTCGTTGTTACCTTTCTAAGGGGGGTTTTAAAACATCTTGTGCCCCGTCATTTTTTCTAGACATTGGCCCCTTCAGTCTTTAAATTTTGTGGCTTCCGTAAATTTTTATTTCCCCTAAGTTTGGGTTGACCCTGTGCTTTGTCGTTTTAAAACAACTTATGTTGGTTGTTTGTCGTCCAACTAGTGGTGTCCCCTTTCCTTTTTAATAAATATTTTATTTTGTAGAGGTTTTGAATTAGCTTTGTCATTGATCTATTTCTTACGGATCAATGGTGCTTGCCATCCCACAATCAGGAATTATTGGATCGCGATATCACGAGCAGGTGCCACATGCCCTTTCTAAAGGATGAAACCTATGTGACCATTGATGTGCTATCTTTTCAAGATCAATGGTGCCTCCCATCCCGCAATCAGGAATTATTGGATCACAATATCATGGGTGACTGCCACGTGTCTTATCTGATAAGGCCTAAGGAGTGAAGGAAGCATTAGCCGGCTTTAAATATATTAAGGGGCAGATTACTAAAGTGCTTGTGAGATGCACATGCTTTATTTCAACGCGAATGTTATAATTTTGAGGGAAAATCTGCTCGACAGTTAGCAAAAGGGATGACGACCACTTTGAAGGAGTAGGATCTCTGATGAGAAAAGATCAACGGTTGCTCGCCATCTCGTGATGGTAAATCGAGGGATTGCGATATCACAAGAAACCACCATGTGGGTTCCCTTTGTGGAATATGACATGGTGGGACCCTTATTGTTGTGTTGGCGATTATGTCAGCTTGTTTTGAAGGCGGTCGTTGATGATTTGATCAAACTGGAGGATCAATGGTTGAAATTTAAATATGTATCAAATGTGGTTGGAGCCGTTCATGCAGCCCGCAAATGAGCTTTAATGGCCGATGAGACATCTACTGGTGAGATTTAATCAACATAAAATCAATTTACTTATTTTATCGGTATCACAAAGCATCCAACTATTTCGTGAGAACAATTTCAGAGCCGAAGGTGAAATTGCGAAGCAGCTGCAGCCAGAATTTGGAGTTTATTCCAAAAGAGCTATAAGTTTATTTTCTCTACCTCCCAGTTATTCTACACCTAAATTTGGGAAGGGGGTTTGCTATGCTTGTTATTGAGCTCATTGAAATATTTTTTTAGGGCTATTGTTTAATCAAAAATTAAGAGGAATTGCAATATTTTACTCTATAATTTCCTATATCTGCTTAGTCATAGCCACTTGAAGTGTAACATTGTGACAAAGCCCTAGTTTGTCCAAGATGGTGCCACCTAAGCAACACTCTGGCCACATTGAATATTTGAAGAGAAACTTGTACGATGATTTCCTGGATCAATTTTCATTATCAACGAATGATAGAAGAAAAGGTGTAGTGTGTTGGTGTGAATAATTGTCTTGTACCTAGCTAATTCATTCACTAGGTAATTAGGAGACATATTCACATGGTTAAGTTTACTTAGGTAAAAGATTCTTTATAGAAGCTTAGTTGGCTTATCTAGAACTTATCTTATCTAACTAGGATGCATCATTTCCTAGGTGATTAGGTTGTTTGTTGTCTCATGTCATAGGATCATGACATTTGTCAACATCATGTTCATTCCTATCTCTCAACCTTGCCCATATAAGCAAGGCATCTCATATACATTTGCAATCAATCAAGCAAAGAAATTTAGCCATTAATCAATCTTGCATTGTGAAGCAAGCTTTCTTGCCATTCTCTCTCTTGTGGAAGTGGTTTTGGTTGCAACTGATCTTGGGGGTGTTGAGGAGTCACCATTTACTCCTGCATGGTATCAGAGCTCTTCAAGTGTTGTAGATTCCTTCCCAAATCTGAGGGTGATATTTTGGCTTGAAGATTTTTGCTGGGTGCATATTGGGGTTTCAATAACCTCATGGTTGAGTTCAAAAGGCTTCGCAGATGAATTTTGACTGTAAATTCACCTATTTTAGGTAAAATTGTTTTTGAGGTAAAAAAATTTTGCCGAAACAACTTGTGGTACGATTTTTCTTATTTTCGCAAAAAATATTTTTCAGAAAAATATTTCTGCAGTATATGGTTATAATTTTGGGGCAAAATTATTATTTTATCAAGCTATTCAAAATTTTGGGGAAAATATTTATATCGAGCAAAATATTGCAATTATTATTGGGCTATATTGGCTTTGTAAGAAATTAGGTGTGCATATTCTATTGCTGGCATGGGATCTACGTCATCTCCTACATAGGTGGTACCGATCACATCAGGCATGTTCCTACATCATCCGCATACCCTATTGTCTCGATCGCATCTTGCACATCGGATTGAGCTCAATTAATTCATTGGCTGGTGGTTTTTACAACTTATATCTGGCGGTATTTTCTTCGTCCCATTCGGGAAAGGAGTATACACAGCAGTTAGATCATAATTTGTTTGCGGGTATTGGCATATTCATGGTACCGTCCGTCCCAGGCCAGGTGCATCAAATCTCTTTGTTGCAAGTTTTAAATTTCAAAGGGTACAAATCTTCATTGCTATCGACACTATTGGTCTGTTCACATAATTGCCTCAGTTGAAGTCTTTTCTCGACATCACATCAAGTCAGCAGTCATTGGGGTATAGGGAAGATCTAATACGAAGGCTTTATTTTCTCACAGCAGTGGTCATTTGTTCATTCCACTAGTGAGTAT
>VDFB02271358.1:753352415-753380248 GCA_007258455.2 Sequoia sempervirens
TGAAAATGGTCAGTGGTATTGTGGAAGATGTGATAAAACTTTCCCTAAATGTGATTATAAATATATACTTCAATGCAAAGTGCAAGACCATACTTCATTCACTTGGATTACAACTTTTGAAGAAGTGGTAGAAGAAATTATGGGTGCAACAACAAAAGAATTGAACATTTTGAAGCATGAAAAACAAGATGATGTTAAGTTTTCACACATTATAGAAAAGGTCATTTTCAACAACTACATATTTAATTAAACTTCAAGTGAAGAAAGAGATCTATAATGATGAACAAAGGATTAAATGCATAGTCATAAAAAAAACAAAGTTTGATTATTCATCTAAGAGCAAAGCTTTATTAGACTCAATTGTAAAGCTATAGTAACAATGTATTCAAACATTTGAAAAAAGAAAATAGTGGATATATCTAAGTTAGTTAATGCCATTTTGTCATGATATACTTCTTTGATGTTGTCAATACTAAATCTAATAATTGATGAACATTTATGCTTTTAAATTTATTGTTCTTAGTTGATTGTTGTTATAGACAAATTGGTATGATTTCAAATTTGAATGTGTACCCTTATATATGGGAATTGAGATAAACAATGACACAAAAAATAATGAAATCAAATTGATTGCTTTCCAAATTCATATTCATGAAAATGTAAGCATTTTTTTGCCAGAATCAATAGGCATCTTGATAGAATCGCTTTCGGTGTGTTTACATATATTATTAATTAATATAGGTATGCTAGTTAATTAAATTATTAATATATTTTATTTGTATTATATATTGAATTGTTAAAAGATGTAAAAATCTTAATACTAAATATATAGGAAAATGGTTAAAAAATTACATATTTTTCAAAAAATAAATTATAGTGTGTAATTTAAAATACAAATTATATAATTCTTATAATATTTATATTATTATTTATTGAATATTTAATATAATTTAAACTAAAAAATTAGCCTCCCCCTCTTGCTCTCCCTCTCTCCCCCTCTCTGCATATATCTCCCTCTTCCCCATCTTCTATCTCCTCCTCCTATACATATCTCCCTCCCTTTCTCTATCCCTCTCTCTATCTCTCCCCATCTCTCCCTGATCTCTTGCTCCCTCCCTATACCCCTATCTATTTTCATATCTCAACCTATTTGTCCCTTTATCTTCCCTGATCTATGTCTTTCTCTTCCCATTTATCTATCTCTCCCTCTCTCTTTCTCTTTCTTTATCTCCCCCTATTTTTATCTCCCTCTCCATCTCTATTTGTCTTTCTCTACTTATCCCTCTCTCTATATCTCCTTATATCTCTGTCTTTCCATCTCTCTCTCTCTCTCTCTATATATATATATATATATCTCTATATATATCCCCTCTATCTCCCTATCTCTCTATATATTTATTTCTCCCTATAGCTCTCTCTATATCTCTATCTATTTTTATCCCTTTGCCTCTCTCATTATATATTCATCTCTACCTCTATCTATAGGGAGAGATACAAAGGTGAAGCATTGGACCTTCCCAAAGATCCACCAATCTCAACACTACTCCCAACTATTTTGAGCATTTAAGGGTACATGTGTGCTAGATTGGGAATAATGTGTCAAATATCATGTTATTGATTACCAAAATGAGTTTGAAAGTCCTGGAATTTTGATGTAGAGTTAGTTATAGTTTTGTACAAAATTTCAGGCGAAATTTCATTTGGAACTCCTTTAGCCGAACTTCATCCAAGATTTACAACTATCTTCATCAACATTAACAAAAGCAAAGGTATGTACTCGAATCCCTTGCATTTAAATTGTTCTATATATATAAATATTTTAATATTTTCCCTCAAATCCATAATATATATATTAGTGTGTATTTATTTATTGCAATAAAGAATTAACCTAAGTAACACATTAAGAATTCTAAGGATTTGTGCTTGGAAAAAATGCATAACAATTTTTTTTGTTGGATGTCATGTTGTATAGTTTAGAAAAGCTAAAAATATGAATAGGATTTTAATTAAGGCCATTTATTATGGTAGCTTACAATTCAAAAGAAGGAAGGAAATCTATTATCAATTTTAATCTAAAATTTAATACCATATGAAAAATCACATATAGTATTATCTAAAATTAATTCTTGACATATTAATTTTATAAAATACACTTACCATTCATTAATAAACTTCTCCCAAGATAGAAACCCTAAGTGAACATTAAAATTGAACCCTAATTGTAGATTCATAACTCTAATCATAACCCTAATTGAACCCTAATTGTAGATTCATAAATCTAATCATAACCCTAAGCGAGCACTAATCCTAATCAAACCCTAACCCTAGCCTTAAAGTTATCATATAATATAATTATCTCTCTAATCTAAATTTGGGTTGAATTATTTTTCCTTTATTTTTAATTGCATATATTTTTTGTTTATTAGATCTTATTTTATGAATATATGCAAATATAATTTTACTTCTACATTCATTCTATGCCTATTTTTTAATGATATTTTAGCGTTCATTTTCTGGAATATTAGATCAATCTCACACATATAAATATGAAACCTCAAAATTTTAAAATAATATTCAAGTTTTCCCACTTCAATTTATCATTTATGTTATTTGAATTAAAATATTTTAAATCATACTCTTAATTCATGTAAAAAGAAAAACAAATTGATATATAATTTTTTATTAAATACATTTTAACTTATTTTCTTGGATTGTATAAATATCTTTCTTTATTTACATTTGGACTATTTATTTACAATATATAGTATAAATATGTGGTAAGACTGGGTATTATCATCATGATTGAGTGCGCCCTCTCCCCTAATAAATGTTTTTTATTTTTCACCCTGCACGACTACTGGGCTCTCTCCCCTAATAAATGTTTTTATTTTACAGAGGGACAAGTTTGCATGGCCGTAGATCAATCATCCTATTACCTCAGCCATTCCCTGCCATCCCACGATGACCCCATCGGTTGATTGTGATATCACGGGCGAGCACCACGTGTCTCATCTAGTGAAGCCGAAGGAATGATAAATACTTTGATGGGTCTTTAATAAATTATGCCACGAGTTACTAAAGCAATTATAAGATGCATGTGTTTTAAATCAACAGAGATGTTATAATCTCGGTAGAAAGGTGCTCGATGGTTAATAACAGGGCTGGCGACTATGTTGAATGAACAAGATTGCCGATGGTTGAGATCCATAGTTTCCCGCCATTGCGTGATCAAAATTTGTGAGTTCTTTATTGATTGCGATATCATGGGTGGGCGCCACGTATCTCATCCGGTGAAGCCAAAGGAATGATAAATACTTTGATGCATCTTTAATACATTATACTGGGTTATATTTATTAATGTCTTAATATTAGTTTATAAATTAAACATTAATTATAAATATTTTAAAATCAACTAAGTATTTCAATCTAAAATTTTAATATTTGACATTACAAATAAAATTAAACTAAATTCCTAATTTTTAAAATCCATAAAATATATTTATTATCTATTTAGTTTTACTAATTATCTAATACAATTAAATTAAATTAAATTAAATATTCATTTTATATTAAATAAACAATTATTAATTAGAATTTTAGAATAAATTAACAAATAAGATCTATATAAAATCAAATTTTCTATTTTTTTTCTTTGTGTCCAAATCATTTCATTTTTGAAAATTATACTAAATTCTAGATATCATAATTAAACACAAAACTTTATTCTATTCTAATCCTAACCCTAGTTAAACCCTAACCCTATTTGGACTCTAACCCTTACCTAATTGAACACTAAATCTAATTGTAATTGACCACTAAGCATAATTGAATTCTACCCTAACCCTAACCATAACTCTAACTAAACCTAAACCTAACTCTAATCAACCCTAACCTTAAAACCTACTTGATTCATAATCCCAACCCTAACCCAAACCCTAATTGAACTTTAAAACAACCTTAATTAGTATTAATCCTAATTGAACATTTATTGAACACTAGTCCTGGTGTACCATAACCCTAACTTTGAACTATAGTTGAACTCTAATCCTAACCCTAACACTAATTCTTATCCTAATTGAACCTTAGCCCCAACCCTAACCTTAACCTTGACCCTATTTGAACTCTTATTGAATTCATAACCTTAATTAAACCCCAACCTCATCCTCAATCCTAACCCAAATTGAACATTAATTGAACCCTAAACCTAACCCTAAGTGAACACTAATCCTAATTGAACTCTAACTTTTTAGTTGAAAATATTAAAGTTCCTTAGATTTTCCCATTCATCGTCATTTATCATTCAATTCCTAATAGAACTCCAAAAATTTATACTTTTATAATTTTTTAATACACACCTAATATTAAGGGTTTAGAGTTTAAGGGTTAAGGGTTTAGGGTTAAGGGGAGAGAGATAGAGGGAGTGAGAGAGTGACCCATTTACATATTATTCTTTTATTCTTCATAAGTTAAATATTTAGTTACCCATTTACCGTTAGCAGAAATGACCCAAGAATTTAATAGAATTATGGAGCTCAATTCTCTGATATATTACTACTTATCAAATCATTTGTAAATAATTGTAAACTTATGACTCCATTTAACCATTTAATTGATTTTCTTGAATCAAAGCAAAAAACTAGACACACAATTAAACAAATTATCAAAGAAGAATGACAACATGATTAACATTTCATTCAAAATTCACTCAAATCCACATAAGGAAAGAAAGTATTGTAAGGAAAATCAGATGCAGAAACAACTCTCCTAATGTCAATACCTCAGAGAAGAATGCAAATATACTTTTAATTTTTAAATTATAGTCCAATTAAGATGCATCATGAAACAAATAACAAAATAGAGTATTTTCCAATCACACATGAACACCAGATATACGTGGGAAAACCCTTACGGGAGAAAAACCCACCACACCAAGAGAAGTCACTTTGTATTACAGTAATGAGTATTACATACAAGTTTCAAACTTATCTTTCTAATGTCTGTATATATCAGCATTCACCATGAACAATCTTGTATAGGAACCTTCAAATTACAGTCTTTACATAATATAGTTCATTCACTGATCATACAACAATCTGTTGAAAAACCAACCAACCACAAACTGCAATCACAGAGTATATCCCTGTAGTTCTATGTCCATCGAGCTCCTTCACAGAACTATCACAATGAACAGACTTCCAACTGTTCAGATTCATCATCTCCTATTGGTCCACGAGACTCCACATAGGATAGTCAAACAACGGTCAAGAGAATTTATACTGTGTTGGCATCTCAGTGAGACACTAACAGTGTCTTGCCAATGCCACATAGCCTTTATATCGACATCGCCAAGAGTTACCATAGTTGCCAAGTTATTCCAACAAGCTTCATATGTTACATCAAGCCACCAAAGAGTCATACCAAAGTCATTTGTCATACCGAGCTCCAAAGGATAGCCGACAAGACATACCGATATTGGTAAGAGGTCTCATCGAGCAACATTAAGATAAACTAAAAGCATACAACTATTGGAAAGACCAATTACCTTTGCTGAGACATTACACTGAATACAGACAAGTCATACCGAGCTCCAATCACTAGTCGACAAGACTTAACACCTTCGCCGAGAGGTTTCTCTGAGATCCTTTATGTTACATCAAACACTGAATGGTTGACAAGACTTAACACTCTCGCCAAGACCTTTCCCCAATCGCTTTGAGTTACTTCGATGCACATTTGGATGTGCCCCTGTCGGCGTGACCTTCACTGTTCACTAAGACCTCACATTGGGATCTTTATGTTACGACAAAGACATCATATGTATTCCTGTCGGTGAGACATTTTCACATGGCCGAGACATCATAACAAAACAAACAGGTTACTCCGATGAACCCAAGTGTTACACTATCGGTGAGACATTGGCTATTCACTGAGACTTCTCACCGAACTGACATAGGTTATCCCAAAGCCCATGGTCGTCATGAGTCTCCTTGATTTACGATTGAATGGCCTATCGGCCAAAGAACTCCATGCGATAAGAGGTTATAGCGAATACACTATGTCACAGCGAAGGCTCCAAAGAATAAGCATTCGACAAGACTTCTGCAAGCTCACATCGACCTGATCAAAACATGGTGTTCCAAACTGCTTGTCGGCTAGACATTGAAGCTATCGCATTGACTTGGCTCTAATGGAGGTTTCAGCCTATATTGTTTGAGGCATACATTTCCAACAAATATATTAGAATTATACGTTTATTCATGCTTATAAGTCATATCTACATACAATTTAAGATAATTTGCATATATTCATCCAAAACTCAAAACATGCTATCTATTCTATTCCGTCCACTTGGGGTTTTAACAAAAAATGGCACCACATATATCACTTCCTCATCAGAGGACAGATATATTTCTACCCATATATTCAACTCAAAACCTAGCTAGAGATTTTCATCAGTTCTCTCCCTACAAATGAGCCTTGAATTCCCTTTTATATGACAAGGGAGCAACAAGCTTCGGGATCAAATGTAATTTCACCACAAATTTTCATTTAAACAAAATCCCCATTGCATTTGACTTTCATTGCAAAACTTCCCACACGTTGAATCTACAAAACATAGTGCATGAACTGGGGAAAGCTAAAAGAAAAGGGAACACAAATTGTCATCAAAATCCCCTTTCTCGCTATCCACGCAAAAAAACTAGGCAACCAAATTGCCACGAAGGCACCACAACAACTTCTTATTTACCTGCCTCCCTACCCTTACCAACACTCAGACCCTGATATACACACCCGCTTTTAGTTGTTTCCCAATACGGTAGACTCTCAGCCTTGTCTTCTTTCTTGTCCTTGCCCAATACGGTTCCAGTCGGTCCACTTGGGGTTTTAACAACCAATGGCACCATAGCTAACCAACTACCATTTGATCTGAGCCGTTCCCCGCCATCCCGCGATGGTGCTTAGGTTGATTGTGAAATCACGGGCGGGCACCACGTGTCTCATCCGATAAAGCCTAAAGAGTAAAGGAAACACTAGCCAACTTTAAATGTATTAAGGGGTGGATTACTAAAGTGTTCTTGAGATGCACATGTTCTAAATCGATGGATATGTTATAATATCATTGGAAAAGCTACTCGAAGGTTAATGACATGGCTGATGACTGTGTTAAATGAATGAGATCATTGATGCTGAGGATCAACGGTTTCCCACCATCGCACGATCAGTATTTTCAGGATTGCGATATCATGGGAAATCACCACATGGACTTCCTTCATAGTGTATGGTAAGGTGGGCCCCTTTTCGCCATGTTGCCAATTGTGTCAGCTTGTTTTGAAGGTGGTCATCAATGATATGATCAAGCTGAAGAATCGATGACTCGAATTTAAATTTGCATCAAATATGGTTGGAGCCATTCATGCAACGTGAAATTGAGCTTCAATGGTGGATGAGACACTTGCTGGTGTGATTTGATCAACAAAAAAATCAATTTTCCTCCTTGGTCTGTATCACAAAGCATTCAACTATTTCACGAAGTAGTTTTAGAGTCGAAGGTAGAATTGCAAGTTTCTGTAGCCAGAATTTGGGAGTTCTGCCAACAGAGCCATGAGTTTATTTTCTGTGCCTCCTAGTCATTTTGCATTTGAATTTGGGAAAGGATTAGTTGGATGTGCTGTGAGCTTGTTGATGAATGTGTTAGGGCTATAGTTTAATTATAGTTGTGAGAAATTGCAGTGTTTTCTCCTGTAATTTTCTATCTATGGTTAGTCCTAGCTATCTGAATTATAATGTTGTAAAGAAGCCCTAGTTTGTCCGAGATGGCACCACCCAAGTAGCATTCTGGCTAGACTAAATATTTGAAATGAACCCTGTATGATGATTTCCTAGATCAATTGCCCTTGTCAATGAATAATAGGAGGAAGGGATTGGTCCTAATGCGAGGGAAAATCCTGGGGGAAGGGTTAGTGTATAATTGCTCCAACATTGCCAATGCTAGGGTTCCCCTCACTGGTTTGGAATTGTTTAGATTGTGGTATGGATAGAGGAATTTTCTTCACCCTTTTTCAAATGGATGGATGTATGATATGGGGAAGTTGGTGGTACCAAATGTATTCCCTGATGTAGACTTGCTTAGGGAAGTGGCTGCAAGATATGACCATGTTACACGGATAATCAAGGACAATGATGAAAAGGTTCTATTGAGCATTAATAGAGAAGAGGTCCAACATATTTTTGGCTTGACTAAACCGAGCAAAGACTTGGTTCCTATCAACCTTGAGGAAATGAAGTAGGAGTATGCAAACCTGAAATCTTTTTTTAGAGCAAGGTTGCTTCCACCTCATTTGGCTAAGGCAGGAGGTTCAAAATTTCATATCAGCCCCAGTGACTAGGAACCTTTCAAATTAAATTGTTTTGCAAAACATTTTGTGGCCACTTTCTATTCTTTATGTCAGATTTTAGGTTTCAGTCCTGGTACGGTAATGCCCATTGCTTATATGTTCATCGGGGTGCAAATACAACACCCTAACTTCTCTGTGACTTATGACTTCGCTTCTTTCTTGGCTGAGAGGATGCATGAAGGGCTATCAAAGCTGCAAAACAATGATACCGACACTCAATTCTTTTAGTATTTTATGCTAATGAATATGTTTTTGTTTAAGAATGCTGACTTTTTCTTTGAGAGGATGAAATTAAGGAAATCAGTTGATGGAGAAAGATTGCCAGTACAGATATGGGCTGCAGATTTATCTTGTAATAAGGAAAGCACTAGTTATGTGCAATTTGATAATTGTTTTTCTTCTAGATTAAGGGCTATATTAATGGTGAATATACCTAGGATCCCTAAGGAATTACATGATTTCCTTAGGCCAAAGCAGAGGAAGCCAGAATTGAAGGTTTACCATAACTAGGGTGACATTATCCGATACCCAGTTAGCACTGTCTTGAGAGTATATGGTTTTTAGGGAGCCCCTCATATACTGCCATACAATGTGCCACCAAGAGTGGGATTTGCATAAGTTATGTGGCAGATAGGTTATATTCATGAGGACAACCTCACTGGAAGGGGTAAGGGAACATTTTTCCCAAATTATATAGTGGTGTTTGATTTTGTATTTTCAAAGGGAGGGTGGATGCATTTTGATAATTTATTTCATGATTACCATTTGAGTTGTGGACCAAAGTGACAACATGATCCTGAGGGTTTCTTTTCTCTTTTTAGACAAAGAATAAAAATTGGAAAATTTGTGCATGAGTTCAATTTCCCTAAAGACTTGATTAGAAATGAATTTGATTTGAATAGACAGGATTTGAACAAGGAGAAATGGATAGCTTATGGTAAGTTATTAAATGTTGTGCACAAAATGGATCCGAAATATGATCCACTGTTGGAGTTCAGTCCCCACAATAAGAAAATTGATTTTATGATGGGAAACTTCAAGGAAATTATGGGCACATTGAGGACAAAAAAGGTAAATTTAGAATTGAGTCTAGGTGTACAAGAGCAAGGTGCCAGACTAATTGAAACAAGGCCAGCATACTAGCCTACGGAAAGGTGGCCCATTTATAGGAGGAAAAAGGATAGTAGCAATAATGAAGAAGTGGACAAAAAAGAAAAATAGATTATGAAAGTGCCTCCACAACCAAGTCCAAAATTCAAAGTGCCTGGGGAAATCAAAATTATTGATTTAGAATCATCACCAGAAGACAATCCCTCATCACCACCATCCAATCCAGGCCCTAAGAGGAAAATAATTGATCAACCACATGAGGATCTGATGGATGAGATTATTGTTACTGATCAAGACATGCAATTTGATATGCTTTCCCCTCCTAGGTCAGCTGAATTAGTTTTATCCGATTTAGATATGAAAGGTAAAAGTGTACAAGATGCAAGAATGGAGGCATGCAAGGAGTTTCTAGATGACAATACATTTGTAAAAACTCTTGTTTTCTTGCAATTGGTATGGAGGATGAAGTTTGAAGAGTATCAAGATAAATGTAGGCAGAGAAGAGAACTAAGGCCTGATAGGTCAGATTAGGAGAACGATGAGGAGGTAAAAGCTAAATTAATGGAAGAATTCAAGAACATCACTCCCGAAGAAGGAAGAAAATTGGTGAGTCAGGCTGGTGTATTAATTCTGCCTGAATGGGACATTGTAGATGCAGTAGCCTTTAATGCTATTATGAATTCTAAGAATCCCTTTCAAGACTCTGAAGAAGAGGTCAAGACAACATTGCAAAACTCTGCTTTCAGTGAGGAATATGAAACTCTGGCAATTTGGGCATTGGCCCCACAAGGGAGAAAACCAGATGTTTCTGATATTAATCCAAATTTCAATGGAGGATTGATAATAAAGAGAGCTTCAGAGACCTCAACCACTGAAGCCACTAATTTGACTGTGAATGTCACCAAATTGGCCCAAAAGACTGCTGCAAGGGAGGAAGCTAAAAGGAAGAGCTTAATGGAAAAATATAACCTTTTGATTGAGGAGTACAACAAGATGCAGCAGAAAAATGTTGAGTTGCAAACTGAAGTGGAGAGGTTTAGGTATAAGCAGACTGGGGAGACATCAAGTGCTCCAGGAACTAGTACATTACCTTCCACAACAGGGTCAGTGCCTCCTGCTTCTCCAATTGTTTCCACACCAAGATCTCCCAGTCAAAATTCTATCCTCGCCCTTTCTTTAGAGGAAGTTCAAGAAGAAACAAAGTGCTCTGTTGATCCTACAAAGAAGTAGCTCTTGCAAAAAAATTATGAATTGCAGGCATCATTAAAGAAAAGTGATGAGGGATCTCTCTTAAAGCAAAAGGAAATTGTTACTACTATTTTGAGGCATTTAAATGAAAAGGTTGATAGAAAATTGCTATCTATACATTCTTTATATTCTTTGCTATTAGCAACAATAAATAATATTGATAGGGATTAGGAAGTAGTGATACCAATAATTGAAAATTGGATCCCTAGGGCCAGTGATCTGGATATCATGTATAAGGCCTCAAGATTTGATATGAATAATAGGCCCCAATCAATAAAGCCTACTCATGTGTTAGTAAAATCATTGCAAGGTTTTTAGACCTTACCAGATGACTTGAGTAGGAAGATTAGGTAGCTGGTGAAGAATTTCAATGATTGGGGTAACACATTGTTACCCAATATAATTGATGAGCAGGGGAAAATCGGGTCATTTCAACAATGGCAGGATCAAGCAAGTGAGGCCATCAATGATCAAATCAATTCAATTTGTGATGACTCAAACTATGATTTGTTGGTGAGCTGTATGGACAAAATAATTAGTACTAGCTCATTTTTGGAATCTTTTGAAAGGGAAGTGAATCAGGTAGCGTTAAAATGCACACCTTATAATACCAAGGTGGATGAGGTAATTAATTTTGATTGGTCGACTGATGATGAGTACCAGAATTGGGTAATTAAATATTCGACTAAGGAGGAGTAAAAGGAGCAAACTACTAATAGGTGGCAGATCAGATATTGCGGTTGCAACAGTTCCAGTTTTGCGTTGACAACTTTCTGGGTGCGGTTTTCTTGTGGTTTTTTGCATCAATGTTCCTCAGCTGATATGATGAACAAGAATATTTTTCAAGGTGGTGGCTATTGTAAGAAATTTTGGAATATCACCAGGTGCTCCAATTGACTGTGACAGGTGTACTTTCTGGCCCGGTGCTTGTTTGCTCCTTCATTTTCTATAAGAAGGATTTCAAGGCCAAAAGTACGAGTTAGCAAGTTAGATAATTTTTGTAGAGTCTAGGTGAAGTTGTAGAGCGAATTATAAAGTCGATGGTTCTAGAGAAATGCAATTTAGGTTTTGAGTCATTCTGTAACAAGTTTTGAGTTCATAGAGATTTAATGTAGTATAACAGTACTAGCATTTGAGTTGAAATAAAAATTTGAGCTCATGTCTCTCCATTGTACATGCATATCTAAACTTTGAATAGAAATAACTAAGGGTTGTTTTATCCATCTCCTTGTTGTGGTGTGTATGATTCTATTTTAGCTTTAATTCAAAGGAATTAATTAAAAATGCTTGAATGGGATTATAGGTGGATATGTGTTGTATAAGGATTTGATAAGTAGTCTTGGGTTAGAATGCATACTGATGAAATTGTAATGCAATATTGTTAGGGATCTTATATGTGATGTATTAAATTTGTTATAAACCTCTAGATGCTTATGAATTTGACTCTTGCAATGGATATATGGCACTGATCTAAGTTGTAATTATTAGTGTAGTTTAGTATTTGTTTGTCTTTGCCTAGAGCTTGCTACAAATTGCAAACATTGACTATCTTATACAATGGATTGTGTTTAGTTATCTCATGCTCCAGATAGTTGATATTGTCTATAAACAACCAATTCTAGTTGATATTATCTTATCGTGTTGAGCTATTAAGTGAGATCATCTGTTATTGTTAATGTTGTTTATAATAATGGTGAAAAGGTTGTAAATACATTAAGGGATCACCCTCCTGGGTCTTGCAAAGCCCGAAGTGTAGGAGGCTTTTAAAATCCTCATCAGTTGGTCTAGGTCCTTCAAGCTACCTTTGATTGGAATTGGCAATTCCATAGGTAGATTACAAGACAAACCTGGTTACATTATGAAAAGAACCAACATACACGTCAACCACTGAACAACCACCTCTACAACTAACTTTTTAATGTTTTATGATCACATGAAACATAAAACACACTAATTTTAAGGTTGTGAACATCACTATTGAAATGTTTTAATTTTTTGACCTTTCAAACATTAAAAAGTACCTCATTAAATTAGTTATGTAATGGCATAAAAATTAAAAACATCATGAATTAATTATGTAACCACATAAGTTAAATATAATTCTATCAAGAAATTACTATAAAATAGATAATATAATCACATAACTTATACATTTCAATGTCATTGATCTTCTTCTTCATCCAACTCTTTGTCTGTATCATCCAATCTAGATTCGACATTGTAAGGATTGGTCATATCATCATCATCGTCATCGATATTAGTTTCGATAATGTCATCATCCACACTAGTATCATCTTCATGAACATTAACTCCTACATCATCATGATCTAGTTCCTCCTCTTCGACATCTTCGTCAAGGACATCATCAACTAACTATTGATCCTGATCATCATCTACATCATCTTCTAGTTCTTTGGTATCTTCTTCTTCCACCACATTATACTTTACCAGCCTTCCTCTTGGATCATGTCTAACAACAAATGGCCAACCCAATTTACTTGGTACCTCTGAGTAAAATACCTTGTGAGGCCCAACCCTATCTATAGATTGTGTCACACCTTGATAACTTTAATTATGCTAGTTTGGTGAATAAAGTGATGATTTAACCTAATTCCATGTTTAATATTTTGATTTTATTACTAGTTTAAATGATTATTGTGACAACTTCCCTTCATTAAATGAAAATGGAGAAACCGTTAAGGATGAATGTGAGCAGATAATATTTAGATTCTTGAACAATTATCATATGAAGGATACAATTAGATCGATATGAGCTAAGAAATTTTGTGTATCCAATATTAGTTTGAATCTCGCCAATAAGTTTCATGTTACTTGGAAAATGATAATGGGTAGGAACAAAGCAGGACTTTGGAAGATCAAGGAGAAGTTTCCAGAAGGATCACTAGCCAAGAATCATCAAGGAACAAAGCAGGACTTTGGAAGATCAATGAGAAGTTTCCATAAGGATCACTAGCCAAGAATCATCAAGGTAAATTTAAAGGATGACTCTAACCAATGAGGGGTATACCTAAGGTAGGATAATTTGAGGAAAAAATATATAAATTAGATATCAAGTTGAATGATGAATTTTATTAGAGGAAGGAGAGTGTCCAAGAGTAAATTTAGTAGTGTAAATAAAGTATTTAACGAAGGTTAGGTTTTCATTATTATTTCATGCATGCTCAAAGTTTCCATCTTTTATAGGGAAAGGAAATGAATATACATGTGTATTAGGATTTACTAACCATTGAATTTGATCTTATTGATATTTTGAACAGGTATTTATTATATTTCTAACCCAACATGTATGTGGAAAAATACATGTGAGAGTAATGTCAAAGGTAAAAAAGGGGAACAATCTAGACCCAAGTAAATATTTATCTTTTGAAGTTTTGATATTTGACCCTATATCCTAGGAGGTAATTAGGGTTTTGTCTAAGTTGTAATTGAGTGGATGGTTTTAATGATTGGTGGCTTAGTGTAGGTATTTTTTTTGGATCCTTATTGATTATAGTCATGTGGTTAAGAGTGTAAGATCTATTGGGGTTTTCAAATCCTTAGTTAGGTCTTGAATTTCGAATCGGCCTTTAAAGTTTTCTTTTTAGGGTGTTGTTTGGTCAATTTTATTGATATTAGTGAAAAAATAGACCCCTAGGGCCTATACCTATGAAAGGGGGACCCTTTGGACATGTGACTCTATCCTTGGGGTATGATATGACCCTTCAAAAGTCCACTTGAAAGAGTGACGAATTTGAGTCTTTGGGAGTTGGGAGAGGTGATTTGTCACTCTCCCATCTTACTCCTCAAAGTTCATTAATGAACTTGGGAAGAGCATCAAGGCATTCATGTAATGCTTGCCACACAACCCTAGGGTAAGTTGCAATTCACTAACCAAACACAACAATTTTTTTTTTAAAAGTGCAATTACGTACAAGTTTGCCACACATTGCCAACATCCCCTAAGGCTATGAGACGAAGATTACTTAAACCCGCAACACCACATACATGAAATGAATCATAACATTTAATTACTCAAGGAAAAGAGGGTGCATACATTCCATACATGATATAACATCAAAGACAAATCGATACATCATGATATCCAATAACAATTGATTACATTATAATTACAACACTCATTCCCCGAATGAGGTAAATCAAAGAAACATGATAATATATTCCAATTTCCACCTTGATACAATGAGGGATAATGAGGTACAAGAATAACTGAAATGAAAGAAACTAGAGAGTAACGGGAATCAACGAGCTCCCCAACATGAAAGTCTCGTCCACACGATCACGAACAAAGCCAACAGTCTAAGGTGCATGTTCCACCCAACCAAGTGAAACCCAAAGGCTCACCCCCCCATGCTAGGAGATAGTAACAAGGATTTTTGGTCAAGACCAACTACCTCTAGTCAAAGGCTAAACATAACTGAACTGACTCAAATACCAACAACATCACTTAACACATTATGAAGACTCACAAGACAATACATTGCTTCCAGGTTACATAGGACAAGTACACCATTGTACAACACACAATAACTAACTAACTGTTGACGTAGGGAGAGTGTCATACATAAATTTCCATGAGTTACCCTAGCTCAACCTTCCTAAGCTACCAGACCCCCATCATGGGTTGCCCTGGCTTGCCTCTTCTGGCTGCCAGACCCTCATGCAAAACTATGCATCTCATCTCATCTCGAGCCTTAAAATGCATAGTTCATGAGAGAGGAATTCATTAACTTTATTAGTGTGAAGTTCCCTATTAATTCTTTTAGATTATCACTTGATTAAACCCTAGGTGAGTCACCCTGACACCTCTTTGGGCGTCGGACCCCCACAAAGGGCCACTCTCCTACTGACAACACCGGGATACAAATCCCCAAACTAAGGGTAGACAACATGCACAAATTGATGACCAATTTCGACCTTAACACATAAGGTCATACAACACGTTCATAGTACTCGGGTAACCAGAAAAACATACCACATATCCCGTTCATGATAACCGGGTGATAACACCAGTACCATCATGACACTACTCAAACAAGACACAAGTTTGACCAAAGCAAATAAATAACCCAACGCAAAATGAACCCTGGAAGACTTACTAACCCAAGGACTTGATTGCTCAACATCAAGAATAAAAGAGACAATGCAACCAATGACAATTTGACCATTTAATCACCTATCTTAGGATTTCCTAAATCCAAGCCAAACAACGCTACAATGCATGAATCAGGTAAAATAAATTAATATTAATTCTACATACTCCCAAACAAATAAAATTCCATTGGCATCATACAGGAATTTAAAATCTATAAATTTATTTCATTTTCTCAAATTTACTAAATGATTTAAATCAACTATTTTAAATAAAAGAAACATTTATAATAACTTGTTTCACAATACCTATTCTTTACAAAGATCAAATTCCTCATTTCTTCTTATAAAACATCATTTTAATAAATATATTTAATTATAAATATATATATATATATATATATATATATATATATATTAATCGTACCTATATGATTATATATATACCTAATGTATATATATACCCATATATATATATATTTAAATATATATAAATAATGTTTAAATTTATATTAAAATAATAATTCATTTCCCACATATTTAAAATACAATATAATATAAATATTATATTATATATTAAATAACATAAAAATAAAATAAATAAATAACATATTTTATATTATATATATAATATAATATATAAATATATTATTATATTATATTATATATATAATATAAAAAATAAAACTAAACAAAAAAAGAAAACGACTAGGGTTTGGCCCGACCCAAATGGGGAAACGAGGGAGGACGTCGCCCGTGGCAGCGCTAATGGGGGCGCTGGGATGGCGGTAACAGGCTGGGGAACACTACCACACCAGCGCCCTCCATGGGCACAGCTGGGGTAGCCACGGTCGTCAGCCGCTCCTCCCCAATTTCATTCATTTTTTATTATATAAAAAAAAACTTTGTTTAAAAAAATGACCCCCATGTTATTTGATCGTCCAAAAGTTTAAAAAAAACACAGTAATTTTCCAGTCAATTTAAATCGAAAATAAAATAAAAGAAACATATATTTATACACATATATGAATGTATATGCATATATATATATATATATAATTTACTCAGAAAAATAGATAAATTGAAGAAATTTTCTTCACAAACAGGGTACCCAATAGATTCAAATTTGTAATCATAAATCTAGATTTCAAAACCAATTGAAAACACCATTTTTCACATATTTTTACTTCCTATTATTGAATCTTTTCTGAAGGTTTCTCCTTCCAAACCTACAAGAATTTAAATTTGTTTCTCTTCCAGATTTCACCATGGTTTAATTCAAATTTTGTAAACAGATTAAGAGGGATTTTCAAAGAGATTGAATCCTTCAAAATAAACCATGAACAAACTTTAAATTTCTACCCAAAGAAACAAGAAAACTAAGAGTTGCACAAAAATTCAAACATTGCACCTTGTGTTTTCTCCAAGCTTCAAGTCCTTCAATGGAGGTTTGCCTTTTCTTTTTCAATTCAGCTTCACAAAATTTTCAATCCTTTCTTCCCAATTTTCTTCAAAGAATTCAATCCAAGTTTTTCTCTCCCTTCCCCAATTCAAAAATTAAAAATTCTCCAATAAACATGAATAACCTTATGCCCTTTCTTCTCCAAATTTGTCAAACCCCTAACTTTGAATCTACCCACCAACATTTATTGCTAATTTAGATATTTTTATTTTTGAAATTTAATAAAACAATTTCATTTTCCAAATGCATTTTGCAAAAATATTCTTTAAATAAAATTCATTACAACCCAAATGACAATTTAATTTTTCTTTAACCAAATGATTTCAACAATTCACAAATAAAATTCTTTTCAATCTTTTATTTCTAAAGGTAAAATATAAAGCTTAATTCTAATTTTTTTTTATTTAATCCAAAATCCAAAGATGCCAACCCAGCCAATTTGATTTAATTTATCCTTATTAATTTAATTAGTCAATAAAATAACCTAATTCAAAATTAGATTATTTTATTAATTAAATTAAATTAATTAATTAATCACTAACTTCCCAACATTTCAATAAGACAAAGCAATAATCATTTATAAATTTCAAAAGCCATTTAATCCCTTTTAACTTGAAATTTTAAATATAAAGCCAAAGGGGAAACTAACAACATAAACATTGAACCCGACTAAAACCGATGACACACTATGGCTAGGGTGATGGTTTGACACAGAAAACCTAGTTACTATCTCCCAATCGATACCGTTGGTCGATGGACACGCTCAAACCTGTGAAACTAGGTGGAGTCGTTGTCCTGTACCTGCATCCTGCACATAATACGAGTGTTGAAACATGCATATAATATATTAAAACACACCATGAAAAAGGGAATCCCAGAATCACAGGGCGCTTGCATGCGAGTGATGTGATCCCTTCCCCTTCACCAATACAGTATAGCTAACTGAAACATCTAAAATCCATGATATAATCGAAAGTGTAAAGCATCGTTAATTCACATACATGCTAATCTAATCCATGACATGCAATAATAATAATGACCAAATAAAATACCATCACACCAAAACATAATGTTTACATCACTTACAATTAGCAGTCGAAAGTAACCAAGTTCCACAAATAAAGTGATAACAAAATAAACATACATAGAGAAATATTGTTCGATCAAAAGAGCAAAATGGAGGGGTGTTACATCCTCCCCCTAGGGTCAGGCTTACTCCTGGAAGCCTGCAAACAAGAAGGGATAAAGCTCCCTCAAACACACTCAAAATCTAGATCCCAGAGGATGAACTCCTAATGCTGAAGGATGAACTACACCCTGATGCCCGACCTGACGGGTATCCACCGCAGTAAGTACCCTATGCGATCTACTTGCATCACCTACCATTGGCTTAGAAGCCAACGGTCTCTGACTAAAACTAGAAGCACCTCGTTGCGGACATTGACGAGCAATGTAGCCTTGCTGACCACAAGCGAAACATCCTGTCCCTCTACTGAACTCCCTAACATCAGGAGATGCACTAGGCTACGAAAAGCCACCTCCACTATACGTTGACTAGGAACTCTGAGCAGGCTGATCATAGTGATCACGATGAGCTCGAATCCAACTCCGATCCCTCTTCCTCTACTTCCAACCACCACTGTGTTGGGACTAAGAATTCTGTTGCCCTGACTGTGAAGGTTGATGTTGCCGACTCTTTGTGGTTTCCTGATTCTCCTTGGGAACGCTTGCAACCTGAGACTGACCACCCTAAGATCCAACACCAAAGGAAGGTGCACTGCCAAACTGAACTCCCGACTGACCACCGAAAGCCAAAGCTAAATTTTCCTCCACAATTCGAGCCTTATCCACAACTACCTCCATGGTCTTTGGCTCAAATATTCAAACTCCACCACTGATCTGGGCATTCAAGCCCCTAACAAAATGTTGTACAAGCATACCCTCATCGTCACCTATACTGGCATACTACTTGAGCTTGTAAAAATGATGCTCATAATGCTCTACTGTCATATCCATCTGCTGCAAGGCATGGAACTTGTCTCCTCGATGTTTCCTCCAATGCTTCGAAAGAAATCTAGCTCGGAACCTCTCCAGAAACAACTCCCAAGATACCGTACCAATATCCATGTGGAGCTTCTACTCCTCCAATCTCCACCAAGTGGAGGAAAATCCCCTCAAGTGCATGATAACGCACCTAGCTTGAGTGTTGCTACTATATGGGTGCATAGCAAAACACCTAGTCAAGTCAATGAGCCATGTCTCTGCCTCCAAACCACTGCCTGATCCATCGAAAATGGGTGGTCGTGCTCTAAGCAAGTCCCTCATATGGGATGCTACCTCTGCATCAGACTGAACTGGTACCTCTCTCTCTCTAACCACCACTGGCTCTACCTCCTACCTAGGCCCAAGATGGGCAAGGGTCTCCTCTAACAACTGACACAACTAAGCATCCTCGATCCTAGGTGGATCCGGATTCTGATTGCCATCTCCCTGAATATTCTGAGAAGCCTGTTGCTCCTCATGATCAGAAACAATTGGAACATGCAGCGGTGGGTCTTGTTGTTCCCCAAAGCAATAGCCTAAACGGCCATGTCTACAAACCCCACCTCTTCCACGTCTGGGAGGCATAATCCTACACAGACACATTAAGGTATTAAGCACAACATGCAATTAAACCTACACAACTAAAAGTTTAATGGGCTCATCATAATCCTAGAGTACCTAGTGTTTAAACCTGGGCTCTAATACCATGTGTAATGCCCTACCATGCAACCCTAGGGGAAGTTGCAATTCACTAACCAAACACAACAATTTTTTTTTAAAAGTGCAATAACGTACAAGTTCGCCACACATTGCCAACATCCCCTAAGGCTACGAGATGAAGATTACTTAAACCCGCAACACCACATACATGAAATGAATCATAACATTTAATTACTTAAGGAAAAGAGGGTGCATACATTCCATACATGATATAACATCAAAGAAAAATTGATACATCATGATATCCAATAACAATTGATTACATTATAATTACAACACTCATTCCCCAAATGAGGTAAATCAAAGAAACATGATAATATATTACAATTTCCACCTCAATACAATGAGGGATAATGAGGTACAAGAATAACTGAAATGAAAGAAACTAGAGAGTAACGGGAATCAACGAGCTCCCCAACATGAAAGTCTCATCCATACGATCACGAACAAAGCCAATGGTGTAAGGTGCACGTTCCACCCAACCAAGTGAAACCCAAAGGCTCACCCCCCCGTGCTAGGAGATAGTAACAAGGACTTCTGGTTAAGACCAACTACCTCTAGTCAAAGGCTAATCATAACTGAACCGACTCAAATACCAACAACATCACTTAACACATTACGAAGACTCACAAGACAATACATTGCTTCCAGGTTACATAGGACAAGTACACCATTGTACAACACACAATAACTGACTAACTGTTGACATAGGGAGAGTGTCATACATAAATTGCCATGAGTTACCCTAGCTCAACCTTCTTAGGCTACCAGACCCCCATCATGGGTTACCCTGGCTTGCCTCTTCCGGCCGCCGGACCCTCATGCAAAACTATGCGTCTCATCTCATCTCGAGCCTTAAAATGCATACTTCATGAGAGAGGCATTCATTAACTTTATTAGTGTGAAGTTCCCCATTAATTCTTTTAGATTATCACTTGATTAAACCCTAGGTGAGTTACCCTGACACCTCTTTGGGCGTCAGACCCCCACAAAGGGCCACTCTCCTACTGACAACATGGGGATACAAATCCCCCAAACTAAGGGTAGACAACATGCACAAACTGATGACCAATTTTGACCTTAACACATAAGGTCATACAACACGTTCGTAGTACTCGGGTAACCAAAAAAACATACCACATATCCTGTTCATGATAACCGGGTGATAACACCAGTACCATCACGACACTACTCAAACAAGACACAAGTTTGACCAACGCAAATAAATAACCCAACGCAAAATGAACCCTGGAAGACTTACTAACCCAAGGACTTGATTGCTCAACATCAAGAATAAAAGAGACAATGCAACCAATGACAATTTGACAATTTAATCACCTATCTTAGGATTTCCTAAATCCAAGCCAAACAACGATACAGTGCATGAATTAGGTAAAATAAATTAATATTAATTCTACATACTCCCAAACAAATAAAATTCCATTGGCATCATACAGGAATTTAAAATCTACAAATTTATTTCATTTTCTCAAATTTACTAAATGATTTAAATCAACTGTTTTAAATAAAAGAAACATTTATAATAACTTGTTTCACAATACCTATTCTTTACAAAGGTCAAATTCCTCATTTCTTCTTATAAAACATCATTTTAATAAATATATTTAATTATAAATATATATATATATATATATATATTAATCATACCTATATGATTATATATATACCTAATGTATATATATACCCATATATATATTTAAATATATATAAATAATGTTTAAATTTATATTAAAATAATAATTCATTTCCCACATATTTAAAATACAATATAATATAAATATTATATTATATATTAAATAACATAAAAATAAAATAAATAAATAACATATTTTTATATTATATATATAATATAATATATAAATATATTATTATATTATATTATATATATAATATAAAAAAATAAAACTAAACAAAAAAGCTGACTAAGGTTTGGTGGCCCCAGCCCCCCAAGCAGGGGAGGGCGTCGCGTGGCGCCCAACCCCACTCGTGGGGGACGCTGCTAGTGGAAGCGCTTCTCCACAGACCGTGGGGAGCGCTACCACAGCAGCGCCCTCCATGGGTGCAGCTGGGGCAGCCACGGTAGCCAACCACTCCTCTCCAATTTCATTCATTTTTTATTATATAAAAAAAACTTTGTTTAAAAAAATGACCCCCATGTTATTTGATCGCCCATAAGTTTAAAACAAAACACAGTAATTTGCCAATCGATTTAAATCGAAAATAAAATAAAAGAAACATATATTTATACACATATATGAATGTATATGCATATATATATTTACCATATATATATACTTTACTCAGAAAAAATAGATAAATTGAAGAAATTTTCTTCACAAATAGGGTACCCAATAGATTCAAATTTGTAATCATAAATCTTGATTTCAAAACCAATTGAAAACACCCTTTTTCACATCTTTTCACTTCCTATTATTAAATATTTTCTGAAGGTTTCTCCTTCCAAACCTACAAGAATTTAAATTTGTTTCTCTTCCAGATTTCACCATGGTTCAATTCAAATTTTGCAAACAGATTAAGAGGGATTTTCAAAGAGATTGAATCCTTCAAAATAAACCATGAACAAACTTTAAATTTCTACCAAAAGAAACAAGAAAACTAAGAGTTGCACAAAAATTCAAACATTGCACCTTGTGTTTTCTCCAAGCTTCAAGTCCTTCAATGGAGGTTTGCCTTTTCTTTTTCAATTCAGCTTCACCAAATTTTCAATCCTTTCTTCCCAATTTTCTTCAAAGAATTCAATCCAAGTTTTTCTCTCCCTTCCCCAATTCAAAAATTAAAAATTCTCCAATAAACATGAATAACCTTATGCCCTTTAAACACCAAATTTATTGAGCCCTAACTTTGAATCCACCCACCAACATTTATTGCTAATTTAGATATTTTTATTTTTAAAATTTAATAAAGCAATTTCATTTTCCAAATGCATTTTGCCAAAAATATTCTTTAAATAAAATTCATTACAACCCAAATGACAATTTAAATTTTCTTTAACCAAATGATTTTAACAATTCACAAATAAAATTCTTTTCAATCTTTTATTTCTAAAGGTAAAATATAAAGCTTAATTCTAATTTTTTTGATTTAATCCAAAATCCAAAGATGCCAACCCAACCAATTTGATTTAATTTATCCTTATTAATTTAATTAGTCAATAAAATAACCTAATTCAAAATTAGATTATTTTATTAATTAAATTAAATTAATTAATTAATCACTAACTTCCCAACATTTCAATAAGACAAAACAATAATCATTTATAAATTTCAAAAGCCATTTAATCCCTTTTAACTTGCAATTTTAAATATAAAGCCAAAGGGGAAACTAACAACATAAACACTGAACCCGACTAAAACCGATGACACACTATGGCTAGGGTGATGGTTTGACACAGAAAACCTAGTTACTATCTCCCAATCGATACCGTTGGTCGATGGACATGCTCAAACCTGTGAAACCGGGTGGAGTCGATGTCCTGTACCTGCATCCTGCACACAATACGAGTGTCGAAACATGCATATAATATATTAAAACACACCATGAAAAAGGGAATCGCGGAATCACAGGGCACTCGCATGCGAGTGATGTGATCCCTTCCCCTTCACCAATACAGTATAGCTAACTGAAACATCTAAAATCCATGATATAATTGAAAGTGTAAAGCATCGTTAATTCACATACATGCTAATCTAATCCATGACATGCAATAATAATAATGACCAAATAAAATACCATCACACCAAAACATAATATTTACATCACTTACAATTAGCGGTCAAAAGTAACCAAGTTCCACAAATAAAGTGATAACAAAATAAACATACATAGAGAAATATTGTTTGATCAAAAGAGCAAAATGGAGGGTTGTTACAATTCACATGTTTGAAGACACCTTGTAAGTGATGTTGGGTAGAGTGTCATTGTACATTCTCCATCTCCCCAAAAGTCTCACACATGTGTGAGAACTTGTGGGGATATGTGTTGAAAGATCGAATAAAAGAGAGACAAGTGTCTCTCTCTCACTCAAGTGAATTCAAGTTGAATTGCTATATACCTAGATGGAAAAGAGGAAATTGTTGTTACCCACTTCTCCTCTTGGAGAACTATATTGAGGATGGTAGAGAGGATGAGAAGAGGGGAGGAGTTCATCATTTAGGAGGATAGTGACCAAGATGGCTGGATGATGAAAGGAAATATGGGTAAAAGAGTACAATTCCCTCACTTAAAGAAAAAGGATAAGTTTTTTTCTCTACACCCATTTCCTTTTTGTTTATTTGATGTAAGAAGGTTGTATGTTGTATGGATCATGGTTGAAATTAGAGAGTAGGGAATCTAGATGCATGAAAAATTGGTCCTATGTTATTTATTTTATTCTTTTGTAGAAGTATGAATAGACTCCATTCATCATCTTGGAGCTAAAAAATTTCCTTGCTCAAGGGTATGGCTAGAGCCCACGAGGCTCCATGATGCCATTATGGTAGGGTGGAGAGAAAGCCTCACTCTTTTGTGTGTTATTCTTTATTTTCTTAATTATTGATGTAATATTGAAGGATAGTGTATGATTGAAAAAAAAATGGATGAGAAGAGCAAGTTTTGGTCATTCTTATGTTAACTGTTTCATTTTACTTACTATGGGTATATAAATGACTTTATTCTACTTAGTTTGATCATATTCTTTTAAGTATAATATGACCATTTCATGATGTCTTAGTTCATGAAGCAACATTAATATGTACGTATATTGTCTACGTTCTTAAACTAAAAAAGATTATGTTATGTTATGTCATTTTTGGTTTATTTATTTTTATCCTTATCCTATGGTAATATTTCATTTACAATGAAAATAAATTTCTTCTTTTCTGGTTCAAATATGAAAATATATGAGTATTCAAACCTATATGTCATCTCATTTGTTATGGTAATGAATGTATTTTTATGTTGTAGATTAAACTGTGGGATGAACTATTTTCTGAAACAAAGTGAAAAGTTCAAAGAAATAGTATAGGAAGCCTTGCCCAACTGTAGTATTCTAACATAAAAAGAAAAAGAAACCACAATCAGCTTATGCATGTGGAGATGACAATATTAAATCTCACAGATCAATTTACTTGCCAAGATAGAAGATCGGGAAAACAAAAAAAAACCATTGGGAGAAAATACTAAATAAACCCGTGAATGAATTATATATATATATATATATATATATCAAATTTTGGTATTGCAAGCAAGGACCCAGATTTAAATAGAAAAATAAATAAAAATATAAATGTTATATCCCTGCATAATTTATTTTTATTTTAGAGATATCGCCCCTCTCTGTGAGGCGATGTGGCTCCCATAGGGGCCACGACCCCCATGAGGGGGAATGGCCTCCCACAATTCCAAAGAAACCCTTTTCTTAGCCTTCCACCAATGCCTCTCAGAGGCATGAGATTTGCAAAATTAAAACAAAAGTTTGAACAAGTTTTCTCTAGGATCAAAAGGAAATCCGCCCTCCTAAAATAAACCCCTCTTTTAAATAACTTTGCAGAAATTTGAAGAGAGTGGCTGCAAGCAAATGTTAAAAGAAAAAAAATAATAATAAAATTTATACCTTTAGATGCATGAGGAAAAGATTGGCTTAGAGCTTGACATAGTTACCATTGTAGCTGCAACCCCCTTCGAGTTTCCTGAGCCTGCTCAATGATGGATTCCGCCACCGCTGGAAAGAGAAGGAGATGAAAATGAATGGTAAGAATAGGTATTTCCAAGTTAACGATTAGGGTTCTTTATTTCCTCCCAACTTTAAAATTGGATGTGAAATGACATGAAGTCCAGTTTAATCATTTTTGGTAGTGTTGCAAGAAAACAAATTATTACCATAAAAAAGATAGGGAAATGTAATTATAGTAATTACCAAGAATATTCACAAAAATAGTGGAGCTTGTCCCCAGTAGAATAAAATAATTAAAATATGTTGATAATCACCACATTAATATTTGGAGCAATATTATAGGGTAAATAAAATAATTCATATAACTTACAGAATAAAACATATATATTTTTTATGTTATAAGTCACTATTGAAAGTTATCTCATGGCTTTTTATGAGCATAAATTTATGGCATCTTAACCACATTTGAAATGAATGCCCCCAAAAAAAAAACAAATTCTCTTCAGTTAGTTACGTAATTTATCCTTTTTACGGATAAATGTAAAACAATGAGTGTGAGTAGAATAAATGAATGGTTGTTGTGGGAAAGGTGATTTTTTTTCTAATATAATTTAAATAGGATGCAAATGAAAAAAAAGAGGGAGTCAAAATTGATGGTGAAGGTAAGTTATTGTTATGGGTAATAATAAAACTAATTTCTTTGGGTGTAATATTGGTAATATTATAAATGACAATTGAATATTTAATAATAATAATATTGTTAATAATTTCAAATGTGGGTTTTAAATATTAATGTTAATATTTGCATAAATGTTAACAATAATGATATTGTAGTTGAGATTTAATCTCATATTTCAATAATGTTGATAATAATAGTAAATATATAAATAGTGGTAATATTAAAAGTAATATTGGTAATTTATTATTATTAACATGACAAGTAAGATTATATATATATATATATATAAACTACCCGTGATATTAATATTAAATAAATTTTGAATGAGGTGAAAAAAAAAGAAATATATGATTATTGAATATTAGAACTAATAATATTGCTAACATTATTTGTAAAAAGAAAAAAAAAGGACAATAATATCAATGTAATTGGTATTTCAATGACAAAATTATATTTTATCAAAGATTAAATAATAATAATAATAATAGTACAACACTGTTTAATTTTTATTAATCAATGATATTAGTGTCTGTATATTGATTTAATAATAATATTATCACTGTTAAGGCTTAAGTGTTAATTTAAATTTAAACAATAATATTATTATTGTTCCATGGGTAAATGGTAGTGTTGTTATTACTAAGGATATAATGTTGATCTATTTTTTTTAAGAATAATCATATTAATATTGTTAATCTATATTTAATGCTATGACAACTAAAGAGAAGTAGTTGTTTAAGCACTTAAATTTGAGTTAAAACACAATCATCGATTTAATGATATATTGATAAGGTCGTATTATTAAGGGTAATGTGTTGATTAAGTTATAATAATACTAGATCAATTAACACCTTGACAATTATAATCAATTGTCAATTTAACTACATTATGATTAAATTGAACAACTAGATCAAATTGAATTTAAGTACCCTAGTCACTTTTAAAAAAGAATTTTTTTTTGGATCTATTGGTCATTAACCAAATCCTTAAGTTTACTTTCACACTTGAGTTAAGAGGTGATTGTGCAGAGATCTGTTATGTGTATTCTAGGTATAACTCTCACCTAAATCTCTTAGAGTAAGAATTAGCTTAACTAATTTTTATATATATATATATATTGTTAGATTTTTCTAGTGAGAATTATGGGTATGACATACCTACTCACATTGGCTTGGAAGAACATAGGGCTCATTTCTAGCTCACTCGATCAACCTTGTATTAACCATGGTAAATCCATTATCATGTTCAATAACAGTTCTCTTAGGATCATTTTCATTCAATCGTAGCCTGTACCATAGGACAACAAACAAAATTAATCTAAAGGACTTAAAGTCACACTCAAGTATATCATTCAAAATCCCATAGTATCAATTT
>VDFB02271358.1:753380348-753429881 GCA_007258455.2 Sequoia sempervirens
AAAATGACACTCATAATGCTCTACTATCATATCCATCTGCCGCAAGGCATGGAACTCGTCTCCTCGACGCTGCCTGCAATGCTCCGAAAGAAATCTAGTTCGGAACCTCTCCAGAAATAACTCCCAGGATACTGTACCAATATCCATGTGGAGCTTTTGCTCCTCCAATCTCCACCAAGTGGAGGCAAATCCCCTCAAGTGCATGATAGCACACCTAGCTCGAGTGTTGCTACTATATGGGTGCATAGCAAAACACCTAGTCAAGTCAATGAGCCATGTCTCTACCTCCAAACCACTACTTGATCCATCAAAAATGGGTGGTCGTGCTCTAAGCAAGTCCCTCATATGGGCTGTACCTCTGCATCAGACTGAACTAGTACCTCTCTCTCTAACCACCACTGGCTCTACCTCCTACCTAGGCCCAAGATGGGCAAGGGTCTCCTCTAACAACTGATGCAACTTAGCGTCCTCGATCCTAGGTGGATCCGGATTCTAATTGCCATCTCCCTGAATATTCTGAGAAGCATGTTCCTCCTCATGGTCAAAAACAAGTGGAACATGCGGCGGTGGGTCTTGTTGTTCCCCAAAGCGACTGCCTAAACGGCCACGTCTACGAACCCCACCTCTTCCACGTCTGGGAGGCATAATCCTACACAGACACATTAAGGTATTAAGCAGAACACAATTAAACCTACACAACTAAAAGCTTAATGGGCTCATCATAATCCTAGAGTACCCAATGTTTAAACCTAGGCTCTGATACCATGTGTAATGCCCCGCCACGCAACCCTATGGGAAGTTGCAATTCACTAACCAAACGCAACAATTTTTTTTTTAAAAGTGCAATAATGTACAAGTTCACCACACATTGCCAACATCCCCTAAGGCTATGAGACAAAGATTACTTAAACCCACAACACCACATACATGAAATGAATCATAACATTTAATTACTTAAGGAAAAGAGGGTGCATATATTCCATACATGATATAACATGAAAGATAAATCGATACATCACGATATCCAATAACAATTGATTACATTATAATTACAACACTCATTCCCCGAATGAGGTAAATCAAAGAAACATGATAATATATTACAACTTCCACCTCGATACAATGAGGGATAATGAGGTACAAGAATAACTGAAATGAAAGAAACTAGAGAGTAATAGGAATCAATGAGCTCCCCAACATGAAAGTCTTGTCCACACGATCACGAACAAAGCCAACGGTGTAAGGTACACGTTCCACCCAACCAAGTGAAACCCAAAGGCTCACCCCCTGTGCTAGGAGATAGTAACAAGGATTTCTGGTCAAGACCAACTACCTCTAGTCAAAGGCTAAACATAATTGAACCGATTCAAATACCAACAACATCACTTAACACATTACGAAGACTCACAAGACAATACATTGCTTCCAGGTTACAGAGGACAAGTACACCATTGTACAACACACAATAATTGACTAATTGTTGACGTAGGGAGAGTTTCATACATAAATTGCCATGAGTTACCCTAGCTCAACCTTCCTAGGCTACCGGACCCCCATCATGGGTTACCCTGGCTTGCCTCTACCGGCCGCAAGACCCTCATGCAAAACTATGCGTCTCATCTCATCTCAAGCCTTAAAACACATACTTCATGAGAGAGGCATTCATTAACTTTATTAGTGTGAAGTTCCCCATTAATTCTTTTAGATTATCACTTGATTAAACCCTAGGTGAGTTACCCTGACACCTCTTTGGGCGTCGGACCCCCACAAAGGGCCACTCTCCTACTGACAACACGGGGATACAAATCCCCCAAACTAAGGGTAGACAACATGCACAAACTGATGACCAATTTTGACCTTAACACATAAGGTCATACAACACATTCGTAGTACTCGGGTAACCAAAAAAACATACCACATATCCCGTTCATGATAACCAGGTGATAACACCAGTACCATCATGGCACTACTCAAACAAGACACAAGTTTGACCAACGCAAATAATTAACCCAATGCAAAATGAACCCTAGAAGACTTACTAACCCAAGGACTTGATTGCTCAACATCAAGAATAAAAGAGACAATGCAACCAACAACAATTTGAAAATTTAATCACCTATCTTAGGATTTCCTAAATCCAAGCCAAACAACGATATAGTTCATGAATTGGGTAAAATAAATTAATATTAATTCTACATACTCCCAAACAAATAAAATTCCATTGGCATCATACAAGAATTTAAAAACTATAAATTTATTTCATTTTCTCAAATTTACTAAATGATTTAAATCAACTATTTTAAATAAAAGAAACATTTATAATAACTTGTTTCACAATACCTATTCTTTACAAAGGTCAAATTCCTCATTTCTTCTTATAAAACATCATTTTAATAAATATATTTAATTATAAATATATATATATACATTAGGTATATATATATATATACATTAGGTATATATATATATATACATTAGGTATATATATAATCATACATATATGATTATATATACCTAATGTATATATATATATATAAATAATGTTTAAATTTATATTAAAATAATAATTCATTTCCCACATATTTGAAATACAATATAATATAAATATTATATTATATATTAAATAACATAAAAATAAAATAAATAAATAACATATTTTATATTATATATATAATATAATATATAAATATATTATTATATTATATTATATATATAATATAAAAAATAAAACTAAAAAAAAAGAAAGCGACTAGGGTTTGGAGCGGCCCCTGTGGCCCCAAACAGGGGAGGGGACGTCGCCCATGGCGGCGCCCAGCCCCACTCGTGGGGGACGCTGCCGGTGGCAACGCTTCCCCACAAACTGTGGGGAGCACTACCACAGCAGCGTCCTCCTGGGGCGCAGCTGGGGCAGCCACGGTCGCCGGCCACTCCTCCCCAATTTTATTCATTTTTTATTATATAAAAAAAAACTTTGTTTAATAAAAATGACCCCCATGTTATTTGATCGCCCAGAAGTTTAAAACAAAACACAGTAATTTTCCAGTCGATTTAAATCGAAAATAAAATAAAAGAAACATATATTTATACACATATATGAATGTATATGCATATATATATTTACCATATATATAATTTACTCAGAAAAATAGATAAATTGAAGAAATTTTCTTCACAAACAGGGTACCTAACAAATTCAAATTTGTAATCATGAATCTTGATTTCAAAACCAATTGAAAACACCATTTTTCACATCTTTTTACTTCCTATTATTGAATCTTTTCTGAAGGTTTCTCCTTCCAAACCTACAAGAATTTAAATTTGTTTCTCTTCCAGATTTCACCATGGTTTAATTCAAATTTTGCAAACAGATTAAGAGGGATTTTCAAAGAGATTGAATCCTTCAAAATAAACCATGAACAAACTTTAAATTTCCACCAAAAGAAACAAGAAAACTAAGAGTTGCACAAAAATTCAAACATTGCACCTTGTGTTTTCTCCAAGCTTCAAGTCCTTCAATGGAGGTTTGCCTTTTCTTTTTCAATTCAGCTTCACAAAATTTTCAATCCTTTCTTCCCAATTTTCTTCAAAGAATTCAATCCAAGTTTTGCTCTCCCTTCCCCAATTCAAAAATTAAAAATTCTCCAATAAACATGAATAACCTTATGCCCTTTCTTCTCCAAATTTGTCAAACCCCTAACTTTGAATCCACCCACCAACATTTATTACTAATTTAGATATTTTTATTTTTAAAATTTAATAAAACAATTTCATTTTCCAAATGCATTTTGCAAAAATATTCTTTAAATAAAATTCATTACAACCCAAATGACAATTTAAATTTTCTTTAACCAAATGATTTTAACAATTCACAAATAAAATTCTTTTCAATCTTTTATTTCTAAAGGTAAAATATAAAGCTTAATTCTAATTTTTTGATTTAATCCAAAATCCAAAGATGCCAACCCAACCAATTTGATTTAATTTATCCTTATTAATTTAATTAGTCAATAAAATAACCTAATTCAAAATTAGATTATTTTATTAATTAAATTAAATTAATTAATTAATCACTAACTTCCCAACATTTCAATAAGACAAAACAATAATCATTTATAAATTTCAAAAGCCATTTAATCCCTTTTAACTTGCAATTTTAAATATAAAGCCAAAGGGGAAACTAACAACATAAACACTGAACCCGACTAAAACCGATGACACACTATGGCTAGGGTGATGGTTTGACACAGAAAACCTAGTTACTATCTCCCAATCGATACCGTTGGTCGATGGACATGCTCAAACCTGTGAAACCGGGTGGAGTCGATGTCCTGTACCTGCATCCTGCACACAATACGAGTGTCGAAACATGCATATAATATATTAAAACACACCATGAAAAAGGGAATCGCGGAATCACAGGGCACTCGCATGCGAGTGATGTGATCCCTTCCCCTTCACCAATACAGTATAGCTAACTGAAACATCTAAAATCCATGATATAATTGAAAGTGTAAAGCATCGTTAATTCACATACATGCTAATCTAATCCATGACATGCAATAATAATAATGACCAAATAAAATACCATCACACCAAAACATAATATTTACATCACTTACAATTAGCGGTCAAAAGTAACCAAGTTCCACAAATAAAGTGATAACAAAATAAACATACATAGAGAAATAAAATGGAGGGTTGTTACAATTCACATGTTTGAAGACACCTTGTAAGTGATGTTGGGTAGAGTGTCATTGTACATTCTCCATCTCCCCAAAAGTCTCACACATGTGTGAGAACTTGTGGGGATATGTGTTGAAAGATCGAATAAAAGAGAGACAAGTGTCTCTCTCTCACTCAAGTGAATTCAAGTTGAATTGCTATATACCTAGATGGAAAAGAGGAAATTGTTGTTACCCACTTCTCCTCTTGGAGAACTATATTGAGGATGGTAGAGAGGATGAGAAGAGGGGAGGAGTTCATCATTTAGGAGGATAGTGACCAAGATGGCTGGATGATGAAAGGAAATATGGGTAAAAGAGTACAATTCCCTCACTTAAAGAAAAAGGATAAGTTTTTTTCTCTACACCCATTTCCTTTTTGTTTATTTGATGTAAGAAGGTTGTATGTTGTATGGATCATGGTTGAAATTAGAGAGTAGGGAATCTAGATGCATGAAAAATTGGTCCTATGTTATTTATTTTATTCTTTTGTAGAAGTATGAATAGACTCCATTCATCATCTTGGAGCTAAAAAATTTCCTTGCTCAAGGGTATGGCTAGAGCCCACGAGGCTCCATGATGCCATTATGGTAGGGTGGAGAGAAAGCCTCACTCTTTTGTGTGTTATTCTTTATTTTCTTAATTATTGATGTAATATTGAAGGATAGTGTATGATTGAAAAAAAAATGGATGAGAAGAGCAAGTTTTGGTCATTCTTATGTTAACTGTTTCATTTTACTTACTATGGGTATATAAATGACTTTATTCTACTTAGTTTGATCATATTCTTTTAAGTATAATATGACCATTTCATGATGTCTTAGTTCATGAAGCAACATTAATATGTACGTATATTGTCTACGTTCTTAAACTAAAAAAGATTATGTTATGTTATGTCATTTTTGGTTTATTTATTTTTATCCTTATCCTATGGTAATATTTCATTTACAATGAAAATAAATTTCTTCTTTTCTGGTTCAAATATGAAAATATATGAGTATTCAAACCTATATGTCATCTCATTTGTTATGGTAATGAATGTATTTTTATGTTGTAGATTAAACTGTGGGATGAACTATTTTCTGAAACAAAGTGAAAAGTTCAAAGAAATAGTATAGGAAGCCTTGCCCAACTGTAGTATTCTAACATAAAAAGAAAAAGAAACCACAATCAGCTTATGCATGTGGAGATGACAATATTAAATCTCACAGATCAATTTACTTGCCAAGATAGAAGATCGGGAAAACAAAAAAAAACCATTGGGAGAAAATACTAAATAAACCCGTGAATGAATTATATATATATATATATATATATATCAAATTTTGGTATTGCAAGCAAGGACCCAGATTTAAATAGAAAAATAAATAAAAATATAAATGTTATATCCCTGCATAATTTATTTTTATTTTAGAGATATCGCCCCTCTCTGTGAGGCGATGTGGCTCCCATAGGGGCCACGACCCCCATGAGGGGGAATGGCCTCCCACAATTCCAAAGAAACCCTTTTCTTAGCCTTCCACCAATGCCTCTCAGAGGCATGAGATTTGCAAAATTAAAACAAAAGTTTGAACAAGTTTTCTCTAGGATCAAAAGGAAATCCGCCCTCCTAAAATAAACCCCTCTTTTAAATAACTTTGCAGAAATTTGAAGAGAGTGGCTGCAAGCAAATGTTAAAAGAAAAAAAATAATAATAAAATTTATACCTTTAGATGCATGAGGAAAAGATTGGCTTAGAGCTTGACATAGTTACCATTGTAGCTGCAACCCCCTTCGAGTTTCCTGAGCCTGCTCAATGATGGATTCCGCCACCGCTGGAAAGAGAAGGAGATGAAAATGAATGGTAAGAATAGGTATTTCCAAGTTAACGATTAGGGTTCTTTATTTCCTCCCAACTTTAAAATTGGATGTGAAATGACATGAAGTCCAGTTTAATCATTTTTGGTAGTGTTGCAAGAAAACAAATTATTACCATAAAAAAGATAGGGAAATGTAATTATAGTAATTACCAAGAATATTCACAAAAATAGTGGAGCTTGTCCCCAGTAGAATAAAATAATTAAAATATGTTGATAATCACCACATTAATATTTGGAGCAATATTATAGGGTAAATAAAATAATTCATATAACTTACAGAATAAAACATATATATTTTTTATGTTATAAGTCACTATTGAAAGTTATCTCATGGCTTTTTATGAGCATAAATTTATGGCATCTTAACCACATTTGAAATGAATGCCCCCAAAAAAAAAACAAATTCTCTTCAGTTAGTTACGTAATTTATCCTTTTTACGGATAAATGTAAAACAATGAGTGTGAGTAGAATAAATGAATGGTTGTTGTGGGAAAGGTGATTTTTTTTCTAATATAATTTAAATAGGATGCAAATGAAAAAAAAGAGGGAGTCAAAATTGATGGTGAAGGTAAGTTATTGTTATGGGTAATAATAAAACTAATTTCTTTGGGTGTAATATTGGTAATATTATAAATGACAATTGAATATTTAATAATAATAATATTGTTAATAATTTCAAATGTGGGTTTTAAATATTAATGTTAATATTTGCATAAATGTTAACAATAATGATATTGTAGTTGAGATTTAATCTCATATTTCAATAATGTTGATAATAATAGTAAATATATAAATAGTGGTAATATTAAAAGTAATATTGGTAATTTATTATTATTAACATGACAAGTAAGATTATATATATATATATATATAAACTACCCGTGATATTAATATTAAATAAATTTTGAATGAGGTGAAAAAAAAAGAAATATATGATTATTGAATATTAGAACTAATAATATTGCTAACATTATTTGTAAAAAGAAAAAAAAAGGACAATAATATCAATGTAATTGGTATTTCAATGACAAAATTATATTTTATCAAAGATTAAATAATAATAATAATAATAGTACAACACTGTTTAATTTTTATTAATCAATGATATTAGTGTCTGTATATTGATTTAATAATAATATTATCACTGTTAAGGCTTAAGTGTTAATTTAAATTTAAACAATAATATTATTATTGTTCCATGGGTAAATGGTAGTGTTGTTATTACTAAGGATATAATGTTGATCTATTTTTTTTAAGAATAATCATATTAATATTGTTAATCTATATTTAATGCTATGACAACTAAAGAGAAGTAGTTGTTTAAGCACTTAAATTTGAGTTAAAACACAATCATCGATTTAATGATATATTGATAAGGTCGTATTATTAAGGGTAATGTGTTGATTAAGTTATAATAATACTAGATCAATTAACACCTTGACAATTATAATCAATTGTCAATTTAACTACATTATGATTAAATTGAACAACTAGATCAAATTGAATTTAAGTACCCTAGTCACTTTTAAAAAAGAATTTTTTTTTGGATCTATTGGTCATTAACCAAATCCTTAAGTTTACTTTCACACTTGAGTTAAGAGGTGATTGTGCAGAGATCTGTTATGTGTATTCTAGGTATAACTCTCACCTAAATCTCTTAGAGTAAGAATTAGCTTAACTAATTTTTATATATATATATATATTGTTAGATTTTTCTAGTGAGAATTATGGGTATGACATACCTACTCACATTGGCTTGGAAGAACATAGGGCTCATTTCTAGCTCACTCGATCAACCTTGTATTAACCATGGTAAATCCATTATCATGTTCAATAACAGTTCTCTTAGGATCATTTTCATTCAATCGTAGCCTGTACCATAGGACAACAAACAAAATTAATCTAAAGGACTTAAAGTCACACTCAAGTATATCATTCAAAATCCCATAGTATCAATTTTTTGAGACTTTTGAATGTATGTCACTTCTAGATGAAATATTAGTCACCTAAAAGACTGCAGTTATACCAGAATCACAAGTTTTCTTCATGTCATCCAACATTTTGATTCAAAATTTATGACCATTGCACCACATAGCCTTGTGGTGTTTCATAGGTCTGCAATATGTCAAACATGTAAAAATTATTGCAATATCATCAGTTGATAAACATATTTATTCTTGGCCGAATGTATGCAAAGAAAACAATCTCAACATATATATACATCAATATATACTTGAAAATAATTAAATAATATGGGTGATTAATATAATTATATGTACCTATTTATCTCTTAAACCATATGCTAAATCAATTTCGCTTTGTGTAACATTGGAATCTCCATTATGATGAGCTTCTTTAACCAATGAAGCCACACCTTCCCATATTAATGCGCGACCAAATTGTTAACATCGTTCAATCCATACTGTCATCCAATCAAGATTGTTGGTGATGTACAAAAGTAGTGCATCCCACTCTTGACCAATTGTATAAAAAATTTGAAATTCACAAATGACGTATAATTAGTTAAATACCACAGTATACGAACTTAATTTATAATTGATGTATATTGAAGATTAAAAATTAAATAAGTACAATATACATAAAAACCATATGTAAAATGTGTTCCAATTAATATTCGACCATCTTATAATTACCCCACTTTCCTCAATCTACCTTTCCCCATCAGGTACTCCCCTTCGAATTTGTTAATGGAGTTGGGATCCCAAATGCGATCTACATGGATCTTTGCTGCAAAATTAGGAAGATATTCACTAATGTACACTATGGTCTGGTATACCATATATCCCTCCACCATAGAACCCTTAGGATTTTCTCTTTGTCTAACCAAAGCCTTCAAAAATTTCAAGTGCCTCTCAACCATCCACATTGACCTTGTGTGTATATGTCCACACAGTTCAATCTCCTCAACTTGGTGTATGAGGTAGTGTTCTTGTGCATTGAAAAATGTTGAAGGTAGACACTTTTACATTTCACACATTAGACGAGGAATTTTTCTCTTCCAATAATTTATATCTTCTTTATGGATTTCTTTAGATGACAACCATCTACAAGTGATTGAAGGCACAAATATATTAACGAGATTTAACAAAAATATACAGTATATTACATAACAAGTAAAACAAATGGCAATTATAAGATGTATACAATGAATTGAACAAATCTCGCTACTTACCTCATGTATTTCCAAGATCATATATAACTTGCTTGACATTGTTGTCAAAGTTGTCTGGGAGAGATAGAGGTAGAACGTACTACAACAATTATAAAATGATCTTTTCATTATTTTTCCAAAAGTAGTAAACACAATACATTGAAAAGTACATGCATTATAAAAGTGTATATAATATACAGAATAATTACCTTAATGAAGGTATGCCAATCATGCGTTTTCATCCCTGACCCAAATTCACCTTTCTTTGTCATTATATTGTTTATGTTCGCAGCAAATCCTATGGGAAATCAAATTTTTTGAATGACTTTTTTATAGCATTGTTTTTTTGCTCTATTAATAATCAAGGAAGGGCACTAATATTAATTTGGTCTCCATCGCTATTTAATTGAATGACATTTTTCATTGCATGATTGGCTTCCTGAATGTCACTACAAATTTTGACAATTTTTTCTTTGTCATGCCTTCCATCCAATATTTTCCATAACGTTTCTGTTATATTCTTTCTGATATGCATTGTATCAAACAAATGCAAAATTTGTAGTTGCTCATAGTAGGAAACCTACTAAATTGTCTAGGATAACTTTTCAGTCCTTGTGGAAGCCGACCATTAATTCCTTGATGACCTTCATGAAGCATATAAGTTAAACAAATTAACAACGACAATCATTGTCAATTACAACATGAGTAAACACAACACAATATAAAAATATAAATTCAAAACATATCATATGATAGATAAACAATTTGATCCGATGTATAACCTGATGATTAATTCTATTATATTCCAACTTCCATAGGCGAGGTGTCATTCTTGTGGTTTTGATGTAGTCTCCTCTTTCCCATTGAAAAGATGTTTTAGTAGTTTGATACTTATGATTTCTATGGAGGAAGTGCCTATACTCATCAAACACCCCTTTCCTAAACTTGTTGAATGACAGATTTCATCTTTGGACCACAAATTGGACATGCAAATTTTCCCTTTGTTTGAAGACCTGCAAGATTATATATAATTGGATTAAATATGTCAATTTTTATAATTATATATAATGAATAGATTATTTTAAAAGCATGCATGATATCTACTTCATCAAATTAAATATTGTTAAAGTGCAGTCGAACGTTATAACATACCACAAAAATGTGTTAGCCCTGGGGCATCATGAATTGTCCATACAAGCATTGCATGGAATTGAAATTGTCTTTGTCCTATTGGTCTAGAGACGTCATACATAGTGACGCCATTCCATAACTTTAGTAACTCGTCGATAAGAGGCTCGATATAAACATTCATATCTTTAACTTGGTACTTACCTAGATAAATGAACAATAAACATTACATAATTATTATAACCATTTTACTGCAATATATATAAATTAATGTACATGACTATTGAATGAAAAAAATATAAGTCATTATGTAATAAATAAGACAAATGAGATGCTACTATGTTAAAGAAAATTGATGTAAACAAATATCTGGAACAATCATTGACAACATTATGTGCTCCCTCTTTATTGATATCCATGGAGGAATGTTATTGTTGATAACAAAAATAGGCCACACTAGTAAATAGATCTCAGCTCTCCAAATGGATTGACATCATTTGCTCCCAATGAAGCACGAGATTACGAGTTCTTTTTTAAAGTGTGGCCATTTTTCCTCCATGTCCCTAAATGCAACCATCCGTAGGAATTCAAAGAATGTCATCTCCACTTCTATTCCATGCATGGTAATCCATAAATTGTGCCTAAGCTTTCGCACCTAAATAATTGTTGCATATGTGGAATAATGAGAATATAATGAAGAACCTTGCGAGACACCTTTTTGTTAGTTGATCTATTTGATATCTACTGATATGACATTCGCATTCTTTGCAAATTCTTGTTGTTTATAATATATAATATGATCATTGGGACATGCATCTATTGCTTGATACTCCATTCCAATATCTTTCATAATGGCACATAAATCTCGGTATGAGCGAGGTAAAATATTTGATGGTGGTAACAAAAATTCACCATCAATCTACAACAAAAATTAATTTGTTAATATAAAGAATATTAATGGTACATATTTCATCCTTTATTTACTAGTGATGAAACCAATAATTAAAATATATGAAATATTTATGACATACCTTAACATCCATGATATTGCTATGTTTGATAAACCATTCATAACCTTCAAGTTCAATAGCAACAATACATTAGAGAGAAGAGTTGTTTGCGAGCCTTCATAAAGGGGCTCATATGCCTTCTCAAGTATAGGTAAATCATGAACATCATGTAAAGTCATCTTGATCATCATGATCAGCTCACTGTGACATGGATCAATGTATTTGTACCATCATCTTCAACTATGTTTTATGCATGATCATCTTCTTCCATAGGATCATTAACTTCATCTTCGATATTCACAACTCCATGTTCGTTCGATGGCAAAACCACATTCTCCGAAGCCGTGATAATCTATATCATTCCGGGCCTCATGGTGCCCCACCTTATAATAATGATAGACACAAATAAACCATGATCATGATCATGATTAGAGTATATATATATAAATGTTAAACGATATAAACATTTACTATGCAATTCAATCAATATAAACACATATAATGAACAACTTACCAATGGACAATAATCATGCCCCTTCAACGGACCATGCTACCTAAGCAATGTTTCTTAGTCATAGATTAAAAGTCATCTCGGTTTCTTTAAGCCCTTGCAATTATTGCAAGAACAATAACATTTCCCATCACCCTTTCTTTTCAATCTAGCCCACAATCTATCAATTGTCTCTTCATTTTGTTCTGGACTAATATTATTTGACATTATTTTTCTTTACCAAGCTTGACTATTTAGATCTTCAAAAAATATCAAACTCACACTCCAATAATTTTTATTCATAGACAGGTAACAAAATCTAATAATTTTGATATTTTACACCAAGAAAATTTGGCATGCAACCACCCCTGCAAAAGAAGAATGTACATGACCCTAAAAACACTTTAAAATGCTAATTCCAAACTTATTAAATTCTGATTTTACTATGATTTCCAACTGTTATACTCCTAAAATCAGAATATTGAACTTGATTGCAAACTTCCTACAACGATGGAGGTAGCGAGCTAGTAAGAGGAAGTGACCCATTCTTAAGGAGCAACAAGTTAGAATCATCATTGGTAATGTCAATATGGATTTATCCTTTTAGTTAAAGATGCATGTGTCACTCTTATGACGAGGGAGTTATCCCTAGGGTCTCCCAAATGAGGAGATTCTAATAAAACAATGTAGCATTGTAGAGCACACGAAAAAACCCCAGCCTCCCAGAGAAACATGTTCACCACTATAGCAGATTAGTGAGGGCCATAATACTAGAAAGATTGAGACATTGTAGGTAATAACAAAAATCTTGCACCAGATTATGGTTACCAACAAGAACACTATGAGCTTGAAGCACATTTGTAAATGTAATCTATAGTAAGAAGAATGATAGTCACTTGAGATGTGACAGTCAAAAAGAGGTTGAGCAGTGACAAGATAATAAAGCTCAAACCTTGCATAGTAAAGTGGAGATTTTAACAATGAGTTTCCTTTACCCCTTACTAGCCTTAAGGGTTTTTCAAATGCTTTGGTGAAAAGGATACAACGTAAATCAGTGGGGAATGGACCATCCAAAATGTGAAGGTAACAAAGTGGTAATCACAAATTTTCCAAATGTTTTACTAGCCATTAGTAATGGTAATGGAGGTAGTGGATTACATGTTTCCATAAAGAGCCAAACCATGCAATGGAAGAATAGTGAATAATACCTTGTGGACTGTGAAGTAGTGTCAATAAGGTTGAAGGATCTTAAGAACTACAATACCATAAAACAATGAGTCCCCTATAGTAAGTAGGTAGTCTATAGGGCATAGTTTTATTTTATAGAGGATGCCCACGAAAGGAATTTTCAATTGATAGAGAGTGAGCTGTTTGAGATTGTAGCTAGGGGTGCAATACCCAGTCTTAAAGGAAGTTGGAAAACTAGTAAATGTGCAAGAAAATCAAATCCTACACAACAAACAATTCACAATGTTATCTTTCATAATGCCTTGAGTTTGAAGACAAAAATATCATTGTATCTTCATGATGACAGTGGTGACCTTAATGGTCAATCACTAGAAACCATGATTTTAAAACATGCTATTGTGCTTATGGAGGCAACATTTTAAGCAAGGCAATGAGTGGTGGTTTAGAACAATGGTAGGTATGAAGGACTTTCTTTATATGCATACTATGTCATCTAGCTTAAGACATCATTCTTATAAGAGATTGAAGGTGGATTATGGAACTCAAGGGTTACCATGAAAATGATTAAAGCAAAGACTAAGATCTATTTAAAAGTCACGATCATGAAGACATTAAAGATGTCACATGCAAAACCCTAGTAGCTGGAGTAATGAATATAGTGCCAAAGAGGATAGTGTGTTGGGGAAGATTTATGATATCTCCACATTATCTAATTAAAGGGAAATACATCATTTATTTATTTTTTTTAATTAAAAGAAATCACTCTAAACACTATATAGGATACATTAATACTTCAAAAGCCTTTGAAGGAATTTGAGATTATGCAAATATATGTCAAGTAACATTCATAAGGTTTAGAAAATATTGACCACTCTCTAGAATAGCCCATTAAACATGGGTTGTGCTTGAATGCACTACATAATTGATATAACACAACCACTCTGCATATCAACTAGAGTTATAGGCTCTTACAGTAACAATAAGAAGTAACTGGCCTCTTCTGGATCATGCTATAATTACATCCTAACCTAAACTTGAGGATAACTCCGACACCCAATGATGATTGACAATCACATTATACAACTTGAATTAACTATACTATGAGTGCCTCCATTTCTATCACAACATAGCCACATTAAACTTGGGTCACACATGAATGCATCCTATATTTGTTATAGCACAACTGTGCCACATGATCAATAGAGTTATGGATCACATAATTACAGTCACAAGAATCTGTTCCTTGGTTGTGATCTTATGGTGATTCCACACAACAAAATCTAGACATGAAATTCTCAAAACCCTAAACCTCTAAAAATGAAATATGATGAGATGTTTCTTTAAAATATGATTTTCAAACCTGGAATTACAAATTTGACTTGACAATTGAATTCTACAAAAAGGCAATGACTACCCTCAACCTGGCGATATCTTCTTGAATTTTTTTCTCATTTTTCCCAAGAAAATCGTCCTTAGTTCACCACAAACTATTTCAAGCAGAGAAAAACATTGTTGCAATAAATCAGGCATGAACTCACTTTTCTTTATGTTGACCACAATTTGATTTTTTTCTATTTTCCATGTTTGTCAAAAATTTGACGAAAATGCCAGCCAACATTTTGATGAACGTTAGGGATAAACTTTCAAAAAAATGAAAATTACACATCAAATTTTACGAGCACCCGATGATACATCAAATTATTCATATTTCGTCAGACAATTTCATCAGATTTTGCAATCAAATGAGTTTGTGTGGTGGGTTGTTTTTGGGCTCAAAAGGTTTCTCTATAACAACGTGTGATTCTTACCACTCTTTTGGTAAGAAATTGTTAGGCTCTTTTTTATCTAAATTGAGTGGAAGGTCTGTTGTTGTCTTATTGCTACAGGTGATTTGTGCCATGGTGGTTTCAGGCAGTCTCTTGGGCTTGCAACATTGTGGGTTATTTCTTGGTTCAATAGGACTGGGTTTTGTCCTAAGTGGTCAGTTACTTCTGGTTGTGGCACCAAGTTTGGGTCGTTAGTCTATCTTTGACTCAGGACTGTTGTTGGTTCTGAGTGTTATGAGTCTCCTAGTCCCTACTAACCAGGTGTTGTATGGGTTTTTTCTATGCTACTACAGTGTCTCCACTAGTACTATTTTGTTTGCAAAGTTTGAGACTTTGTTCTTTGGAAGTGTCCTCTTAGTTCTATAAAAGGTTCTAGGTCCTTTCAAAACCTTGCTTACCTTATAAAAAACAACCTACTTGCAATATTTTTTTTAAAATCATATTTAAACTATATATATTGATTGTTGATCTTAAGCTCTTCAAAAGTTTTTTTTTTCAATTTAAAAACAAATCTAGTATGACTAAAGAAATATTCAGCTGAAGTTGAGGGTTTCAATAAATTATTGAAGAGAGGGGAGTTGGTTGTCAAGTAGGATGTCACATAGAGTGTTTTAAATGAAAAGGCTTCAATAGGAATTTTTTTGTTTGAAAAGTTTTCAAGAAAAACCAAAGTGAAAAAAAACACAAAAGGAATTCTTTTGATGAAACAAGCTATAAATTTTTAGGTACAATTATTTTTCATAAATTTAATATATTTTTCCCATTTTTAAAGAGTTATCAGTCATATAGTTTTTAGCATTCTCATATTAGGTTCTAAGGAAAAAGAAGACATAACAATCTTAGTGTTGTTAACTTGACCATCCTCATAAGCATTTTCATCCAACTACAAGCCTATATGTGTATTCATTCTCATTAGCACATTTATTGCCACATAGAGCCTTAATCAATTCATTCACATGTGCACTAATACATGTAGTAAGGTTTTCACTAACTAGAAGCATAATCAATGGAAATGAAACATGAAATCACCTCAAATAGATAGCTAAGTTCACGCTCCTCTATATGGCCATTTGTGTGCACACCATCATCATTAGCAACCATAAGGATTGACTCACTTGACTAAAAATTTATGCATAGAACATATTATTTATCTATGAGGTTGCAATAAAATACAAGATCACATAACTCGTCCTCCTTATCATAGCAAGCATCATCATCCTCAAAATAATCAAAGTGGGGAAGTAAATTTTAAGAATCATTCTTCTTGATCAAGTTGTAATCCTACATGCACATTATCAATCTCATCATCTTCAAGGATTGGCCTATCCAATTGAAGGTGCATGCATATCGTGAATGATAATTTGCACCTAGTGGAAAAAACAAACGAGGTAAGTCACATTAGAAAGCACAAATAACTGTTCCCTATGAAAATATTGATCATATAAACATAAGAAAACATGAAACAAAACAATAACAATCAAATAAACAAGCATGCAAACCTATCCAAATAGATCAAGCGTCCATCCCATGGGGGGATTGGTGTCACTTTGATGTGGAAATTGGCCCTTTCCCAATCCCTTGTGATAAGCTCCAAGATCCTTTGATGCGAAGATGACGTTGATGTAAAGAGATAGTGAAATTCAAGCTAAAATGACATGAAAAAGCAAGTGATTGAAGAGTGAAATGAGTTGAGAAACAATGCATGAAGTTGTGGATCAAATGGATGTGGTAAATGTTAATTTCCCTCAAAGATAATGATAGAAATTGGATGATTGATGGATGAAAATGAGTATAATGAGTTTTCATAAAGAAGTGGATCCATATTCAATAGAGGAAGCCTCTATTTATAAGAGAGAAGGGTTGAAGAATGAATGAAATTGGAGGATGTGGGATTAGAATGGGGACCCATAACATTGTGACATTTGTCACAAGGCTAACGAAAGCCATGGGGATGTGTGTGGAGTGCATTTTGAGAAATGTGAAGAGTTAAAGCATGTAGGTGAGATTGTAAGGGTATGTAAGAGAATTGAAGACAAGATGGCATGTAAAGGGAATTTAATGCCTTTGTGAGAGGCATTTAAGACCTTGTAAGAGGCTTTAAAAGCCTTTGAAGGGAAATTTATTGAAGTGGCAGTTGAGAGGAACATTTTGAAGAATATATCTTTGTGAGGTAAAATAGGCTAATGAGTTAATTAAAAGAAATGAATTTCATTTCCAACTTGGTTAGTTGATCATAGGTTTATTTAACCTTGGTGGAGTTAAAAGCTAGAGAAATGGGTAATAGAGATTATGATGAGATTAAAGTTAATTAATTTAGAATTAATCAACTTAAGTGGGTTAGGGGTTTGTGACATTTATTTAAATAATTAGATTTATTTAATCAAATGAGAGGACTTAAGGGTTTTAATTAAATAGTTTGATTTATTTAATTAAATTGGATGAGCATTAGTAAGAAGAGGATTAATTAATCTAATAAATTTAATTATTTGATTAATAGTAGAAATTGATGAATTTAACTAAGCAATATAGATTATTTAATTAAATGGTTAGAACATAAGTGTTTAGGAAAAAAAGATGTTAGTAATCAAATTCAGATGTGTAATACTGATCAAGACTATTTAAGTGTCTACATTTTCCCCCTCTTTGAACTTGTGTACATGTTATATTAGTTCAAATATTGACACTTCTCTGGATCAAAATTAAAAAAATTCTTAATTTTTGGATGCCCCACTATTGCCCTGGTAGAAGGAATTACGCTGCTACATTGCCCCCTCCAAAGATCAGGTGGAAATTTCAATTTTTAGGTCAAGCTCGCGATAAAAATTTAAGATTAGTTCAACTCAAAGAGGACTAGAAAGCTCAAATTTTTTATTCAAACAAATTTGATGATGTATAGACAGTCATTGACCATGAGTAGCATTCTGTATATTTTGATATAACACACATATTCGACACTTGGATAGAAATGCTAGTAAAGGTTGTAGAATAAGAAGAATTAGATTGATGGATTAACCTTTAATTCTGAGAAGATTTAGAAGTCCAACAAGTCTATGATTCCTCAAGACTTTATTAGATATGGTGATGAGTGATGATGATGATTTTCTTATCCAAGGATTGTGACACAAATGACACAACTTTCCATATGTTTGATAAAACACATAGATATGATGCATGAAGGTATGGACAACTAGGATGCCATTGCATCTAGTGCAATGGACTTTGACTTGACAAATAGATAGGAGTATTCTTGTTCATGCCTGACATATAGAAACCTTGCTAGGATGTACTTCAGAAGTCTCAAACGTCTTGGACCAAAAAAAAATGCATAATCTAACAATGTAATAGTCAACACATTTCGCAAAACACCCTCCATACATACCTAACAAAGTAAGTATTCACAAATGTTATATTACAAGAATATCCAACAAACACAACAACCAAAAGATGCTGATAAATGTCCTAGTCCTTTCTCTTTAAATTTTTTTGATAGACATCATCAAGAGATCATCAGAAGGGGTGCAATAAGATAAATCATAAGAAAATATTAAACAAATAAACAAACCAATGTTCTTCATACCTCTAGCCAAGATAAACTATGGTGATGCTTGATTTTGATGTCTATTGTAGGAAAGATTCATCCTAGGACATGATTTATCCAATGATTTTGAAACTAATGGGATGATGGGCTATTGATACTAAGAGTTGACCAACTTGTTTACCTATCGACCTAGACTCAAGACCTTGATGCTAGGGTTTATCCAAAAGTTGCTATACTTGTTTCTACTTTCCTTCCCAAAGGTTGATGGTGACAGTCAATTTATTGTGAGTGGATGCTTATTGCGAGTGAATCTGAAATGGGATGGGTGAATTTTTTCAAATATTTGGATGTTTTTGATGTTTTTGTGTGTTTTGAGGTTGTTTTGGGATTTTTGAGATGTTTTAAAAATGTTTTGATTTTCAAAATTTCTAATGTTTTTGTCTTTTCTGATATTTTGACCAAGAACCTAACCTAAGGAGCTATCTTAGGGGCTTCGAGGGCTGATCAAAGATTATCCTTTCTTATGTTATACATGTAGAGACCATGTAGTTCGACTAACATAGACTCATTTATTGTTGAAGTGTGAACATTGATGGTTTATCAACTTATTATGATGGACACCTAAAGGACCTATCCTAGGGGCCTTGGGGGTTGATCAAATATTAGCCTTGCCTACGTTTAAGCTCAAAGACGACGTAGTTTGGCAACCATGTTTTTGATGCTTTTTTACTTTTTGAATTGTTTAGAGATTTTATACGATTTGAATGTTTTTGGATTTTTTGATTTTATGAGTGTTTTCAGAATATAGTTATATATGGTGATATTAGTGATCAATTTTGGGATTATGTTGAAAACCAAGCTAGGGTCGATTGATCTGATTGATGGATTGATGATGATAACATTGTTGAGGATACACAACAAAAAAAGGATGGTGTTAACCAACATAAGGATTGGGAAGGATATTTCAGGATGATGATGGATTGATTGGATTTGATTGATCAAGATTTTGAAGTTTGGTTTGGAAGAAAAATTGTTTGAATGATTTGATGTGACATTGAAGTGCAAGTTAGATATGACTGATATTGATTGTTTGGATTGAGGATGAATTAATCTGATAAATTCAATTATTTGATTAATAGTAGAAATTGACAAATTTAACTAAACAATATTAGATTATTTAATTAAATGGTTAGAACAGAAGTGATGTAAGATGAAATGATGTTAGTAATCAAATTAAGATGCATAATACCGATCAAGAATATTTAAGTGTCTACATTTTGATTGTTATGGATGAATGTGCCTATAGTAAAATTGCATAAGATTGTGGATCCATATTCAATAGAGAAGGCCTATCCAAAATGTGAATGATAATCTGCACCTAGCTAAAAATGGGGAAAACAAACAAGGTTAGTCACAATAGAAATCACAATAACCGTTCCCTATAAAATTCTTGATCATATAAAGATAAGAAAACATGAAACAAAGCAATAACAATCAAATAAACAAGTATGTAAACTATCCAAATAGATCAAACCTCCATCCCATAGGATGATTAGTGTCACTTTAATGTGGAAAGTGGCCCTTTCCCATTCCCTTGTGATAAGCTCCAAGATCCTTTGATGTGAAGATTATTTTGATGCAAAGAGAGTGGAATTCAAGCTAAAATGACATGAAAAATCAAGTGATTGAAGAGTGAAATGGGTAGAGTAACAATGCATGAAGTTGTGGATTAAATGGATGTGGTAAATGCCAATTTCCCTCAAAGATAATGGTATCAATTGGATGATTGATGGATGAAAATGAGTATAATGACTTTGCATAAAGAAGTGGATCCATATTCAATAGAGGAAGTCTTTATTTATAGGAGAGAAGGGTTGAAGAATAGATGAAATTGGAGCATGTGGGACTAAAATGGGGACCAATAACATTGTGACACTTGTCACAAGGCTAATGAAATCCATGGGGGTGTGTGTGTAGCATATTTTAAGAAATGTGAAGAGTTAAGGAATGTAGGTGAGATTGTAAGGGTATGTAAGAGAATTGAAGGCATACTGTTGAGGGTGTAAGAGGAACAAGATGACATGTAAGGGGAATTGAATGCCTTTGTAAAAGGAATTTAAGACCTTGTAAGAGGCTTTAAAATCCTCTGGAGAGAAATTTATTGAAGGGGTAGTTGAGGGGCATATTCCAAAGAATATGCCTTTGTGAGGGAAAATAGGTTAATTAGTTAATTAAAAGGAATGAATTTCATGTGCAAATTGGTTAGTTGACCATAGGTTTATTTAATCTTGGTGGGGTTCAAAGTTAGAGAAATGGGTAATGGAGATTAGGATGAGATTAAAGTTAATTAATTTAGAATTAATCAACTTAAGTGGTTCAGGGGTTTGTGACATTTGTTTAAATAATTAGATTTATTTAATCAAATGAGAGAGCTTAGGGGTTTTAATTAAATAGTTTGATTTATTTAATTAAATGGGATGAACATTAGTAAGAAGATGATGAATTAATCTGATAAATTTAATTATTTGATTAATAGTAGAAATTGATGAATTTAATTAAACAATATAGATTATTTAATTAAATGGTTAGAAAAGGAGTGATTTAGGGAGAAACAATGTTAGTAATTAGATTCAGATGTGTAATGTCGATTAGGACTATTTAAGTGTCTACAACTTGCAACAATTGTGATTTATCATTTGTTTTATCCATTTAACTTTTTCCAACCTAGGGTAAGCACTCTTTATACAACATCACCATAGTCATTTGTGGAGGTGGAAACACCAAAATGGGGTTTTACTTAGCCAAGCCCCTATACGACACAACCCTTTCTCTCTCTCTTTTGCAGGTAGAAGATCTAAAGTGGATTTGGAGAAGATTGAACACCCAATATGAAGATCAAGAATTCGAGTATATTCATTCATCAAATTAGAGCAATGTAAATTATTCATCAATAGATGAAGTTCCAAAGTTGCGTTTGACAAGAAATCACCTAGAAAATATAGCACATATGATCCTATTATGAAATTCTAGAAACCTTCATTTCTTAGTATACGGTGCTCAAGCCCCTACCTAGTTAGTTTTAGCTTAGATTTAGGGCCAGGTTCCTCTATCTCTACACTTTTCTTCTCTATTTCCAATTTCTTAAAATTATATATTTTTCTAAATTCATATCACTTTGTTATCATTATATTAGTGATATAGGCCCTATATCACTTCAATTCCTAATAAATCCTACCAAAGTTGACCAAATCCTTGATCAACCATTCTAGCTCTTCCTTGAGGAATGTAGCCAAGTGGTTTTATATGATAATTTTTGTGTCCCCCTTAGTTTTATAATTGTAAAGGTGTGATATAGGCCCTATATTGCTTTTCCCACATAATAGAAACATTACCAAAACCATGTGTGATACAAAATTAAAGTTTGACATGCCTCCTTGGTTGTTTAACCCTAATGAATATTAGACATCACAACGCTTCTCATGAGAAATTCTAATAGAAGAAATCATACATGAATCTATTGAATTGAAAAAAGAAAACCTTTAGATATGAAACAAGATCTAGATGTAAGAAAATTAAGAGATGGTCTTCTTGCTATGGACCCAAATAAATATTTTCCTATAGTAGCATAAAATGGTGCTAAATTACCTTCAAGTTTTAAAATTTCCACACTTATGGAACAAGACCTTACAATTATCATGTCATTAAACATCCTATCTAGTGTAAGTATTCCCATGCGTCAATCTATCAATATATCTACTCCTCAAGATTCTATACCAATTTTATTAAGTCAACAATCCATACTTCCCAATGACACACATTTTATACAATTTTATACATAATAGATCAATCCACTTTATCAAACTCATTTCACATCTAATCAAACAACCATATCTATTCCAAATCACAAAAAATCTTTATCCATACCACATAACACTAGTATTCCCTTTGCTTCACAACCCACCACATCCAACAGTTATATAAATAATTCATTCACTTCATAACCTATCATATGTAAAATCCATATGAATATTTTGCATGCTTCATAAACATATAATATATCCATGAACACATATAACCCAACTCATTCCCACCAATATTTTATACTTAACATTTCAAACCCCTCATAAATTTCCTCATTCAACATCCCAAATCACTCTTCCACATCTAACATACATATGAATACAAGCATCTTGAATCCATCACAATTTCATTATCAATTGATTCCATTCACCAACCCCACAAGTACACAAATACCTCAAACTCATAACTAGGCATACAATTCATTCAATATCTTAAAACAACAAACCATTCTAAAAAATCAAAATACTTCATTTAATTCATCAACCATCTTGCAAAATTAAACATATATTCTTCCAAATCAACCACAATTTGACATGATCAATAACTTGGCATCACAAATACAAAGCTTCCTTAAGAAGATAACTAAAATTATGGAATTATGAAATACAAAGAAAAACTACACACTTGAGGACACATGTCCTTATCCATTTGATTACAAAATACCAATGGTCCCCTTCCCTCACAACTTTCAAATGCTAAAGTTTGACAAATATAAGGGAAGAGGTGATCCATGAGAACATATACGAGAATTCTAAATAGATTTCTTAGAGGTATCTTATAATGACATATATTTGATGTGCCTTTTCCCTTAAAGTTCAGGTGGAAAGCCAATAGAATAGTTCTCCCATTTACAACATGGTATCAAGAAATTATACAAACTAGCCAAAAAATTCATCAACCACTTTTCTTACAACATTAAAAATGAGATATTTGGGTTAGTGCAGGATCATGGGGGTCCAAACTAGGCCTCTAAGTGGTGATAAGAATTCAGAAAACCAAAGTTAGACAACTTGTCATAACAATTTGAATAGGTTATTAACATAATTTGAAAAATATGTAAGAACAAAAGTTGTAGCAAATTGAATGTGGTTTCTAGGCTACTAGTCCTTTTTTGGAAAAAAAGTAAATTTGTTTTGAGAAAATTTGAAATTTCAATGCAGTGGTATTAAATTTTTAGGAAAAAGATAAGAAGCAAGTGTATGTCTGACTGCCCTAAGTACAAGAAAAATGTAATATTTTTTTTCTTAATTTTTCAATATAAGTAGAGGACACATGCCCGAATATGCCAAAAAAAATTTGTAATTTTTTTCCACGTAAATAATTAGTTATGATTTTTTTATTAGAACTTTTTAGAATTATTAAAACGCCTGTGTCTGACCACCATAACTTGGTCAAAAAATTTTAAAATTCAAATTTTTTAATCCTATAGTATGCGAAGCATAAAATGTGGTGCATCTTGTAGATTCAAAAAATGTTAAGTAGTTTGAAAGTTATAGAAGTTTTTCAATCAACCTATCAATTAGGACTTTAAACATAATGTAGGTAAAAAATCAATAATAATTATTTATTAAATTCAAAATAAGGCAAAAGCTATATTGGTGGAAAGTTGACAATTTTTTCTATAAACCCTTTTCATTTGATGAAATTCGAGTAAAAAGAAGTCATCAACCACAAGGGTGAACTTAAAAAAACTAAACAAATTTTGAAAAACATGTTTTCTGGGTTGAATTTTCAGGCTAGGCAATCCCAAACTAAATCCCAAGCCAATATCCATTTTGGTTTGGTAATACCAAACCAAAACGAATATCCATTCATAACGAATATTCGCTATTAAACATATATTCATTAGTTATATTTTCTTATATTATTTATAATACATAATATTATATAATATGTATTATGTATTATATATAATATATTATATACCATATACTATATTATATTATATTATACATTATTCTATTATATATTATTATATTATATATTATATTGTATGCTATATAGTACATATATTTTGTATAGTATATAATATATTATATTATTATTAGATATATTATATTATATTATTATATATAAAATATCTATTATCTATTATATATTAATATATATTATATATTATATATTAATATATATAATAATATAATATACGATATTGTAGACATGTAAAATTGACTTAACACCTATCACAACTTAGAATGTCTCAAAACTTCTCAGAATCAACCCAGAATGTCTCAAAACATCTTAGAACCAACTCAAAATATCTCAAAACATCTCAAAATCACCCCAAAATGTCTCGAAACATCTCAGAATCGACTTGGAATGTCTTGAAACATCTCAAAATCAACTTAAAACATCTCAGAACATCTTGGAATCAACCCGAAATGTCTTGAAACAACTCAAAATCAACCTAAATTTTTTTAAAACAACTTGAAATCAACTTGAAACATTTCAAAACAACTTGAAATCAACTTGAAACATTTTAAAACAACTTGAAATCAACCTGAAACATCTTGAAACATCTTGGAATCAACCCCAAACATCTTGAAATCAAATCAAAACGTCTCAAAACATCTCTGAATCAACTTGGAACATCTCTAAAACATCTCAAAACATCTCAGAACATCTTTAGAACATCTCAAATCATCTCAGAATCATTGCATGATCATCCCACAACATCAAATAACATTTGAAACCCTAATTTCCTCTATTAATTGAATAATACAACATTATTTAATTAATTCACTTTTTCATCATTCTTGACAAATTAAATAAATACCATTTATTTAATAAAGTCTTGAAAACCCTAATTCTAATATTAATTGAATAATACAACATTATTTGATTAATTCACGTTTCATCATTTCGACCAATTAAATAAATTACATTTATTTAGTAAATTCCTAATCTCACTTTATTTCATCTGGATTAATTAAATAATACCAATTATTTGATGACCTTATTCCCCTAAGTTGATTAAATTATTAAATCATAATAATTTAATTAAGACACTTTTCCTAAAACAATTGATTAATCAAACCAAACTATTCAAATCAATTATAAAAAAAATCAAACACAAAAAGGAATTAATTAATTAAATAAATTAATTTATATTCCTCACCCACTTTCTAATTGAGAAAATCATAGGTTGCTAACTAAGCAATCTAATTTTGCTAATGGGTGAAGCCACAATAGTGGTTTACAATTTGATGGAGGAAGGAAAACTCACAAAAAATGAGCCCATGAAAAATTTTATGATTTTGGGGGTTTGAACGAACAAAAAAAATGTTTAGTCAAACCAGGGTTTGAGTGAACCAAATTAATGCATGCATGGACAAAAAAATTTGAAAAACCCCTTTTGGGAAGGGGGTTCAGCCAAACCTGGGTTCGATTGAATCCCCCTTTGCCCTCATTCTCCCCCTTAGGCACTTTGAAAACCTAAAATTTTATGCTTCGAAGCTTAGGTTGAGGATGAAAATAGAGGAGTCTTCACAAATCCAACTGGAATTAGGTAGCCTCAAAATGAGCTATCTAATGAATATAATTTTAATATGTTTTGGTTTTATTATGTATTTGTTTTCTTAGTTTTATTAAACATAGGTTTTTCATCGAAAATGAAGGTCTTTATTTTTCACATGTGGAAAAATAGCAAATTATCAATTTTTTTTTGAAAAATATGAGTGCACTAGATATTTAAGTCCTTGATCCAACAAAAAAAAGAAAATTGAATTTTGATATATACAAAAAAAAGTTACGTGTTATATGGTCATACTATGTTTGAATTGTAATTCGTTTAACTTTGAAACTTGATTAAAGAAAAAATATTCAATAAAAAACTATCTAACCAAGTGGAAGCACTAAATATTGGAGTTACAAATCTAAATTTGAAAGAATTATAATTTTATCCTTCATGGAAAAAAAGTTATGTGTTATGCAATGTGTGCCACTTTTTAAAAATGTTGTTTTATGAAAAAAGAAGCCAGTTTTCGTGGGAGATGGAAAAATAAGTGCAATTTGATTCCAAAAATTTTGAAAAAAATATTTTTAGAATCCATAGACAAAAAAGTGATGAGACTCTAGTTTGCATCATCTTCAAATTCCTCATAGTTTAGCCACTATAGGTGCCCAAATGTGAAGATTTAGTTTAAAAAAATAATTTCAGTGTCCAATTTGTCCAAAAATTGTAAACCACTATTGTGAGATCACCTTAACTCAACCATATAATTCCTAACTAAACCTTGAATGATCAATCAAATCCTTATTGATCAATCTACTTTCTAACTAGCAAGTTTATTCCTCAATCAGCCAAATTGTGCAATCAACTTTGCACAATCTTCTCATGTCTAAATCCTCTCAACACATTTTTATTGTTGATCTGAATTTTCTCCAATGCAATCCTAATCATCGATTCAAAATCTCATTTCCTATATAACAAACCTCTCTCCTCACAAATAAGGATTAGAGAATCAACATGCTTTTGCAACCAAGTGTTGTCACAATCACCATTGATAGAGCTTCAACCTTTTTTGATCAACCAAGCATCATTCATCCAACTTTTGCACACAAACTTTGGAGGATTCGCGGTAACAAGCACAATCCAAAATCAAGTGAATAAACTCCACTATAGGATGGTAAATTTGTGCTTATTGCTTGAATTCATTTTGGTAATAATAGGTTTCTTAATGTATATTCAATTAGCTTAGTTTCATTTTGTATGTCTAGGATAAGATTTTACATTTTGTGTGTTTGATCTTAGCTTAGATCCTAATTTCAATTGTAGTTTGATTTCATTTTCATCTATCATCTTCCCTCTCCACACATTCTGGCATGCTCGATGGGACCTAGGTCCCCCTTACTAATGTTGTTTATGAACTAAATTGAAGTTATAGGGTTTCGAGAGCTTCCAAGAGAAGTTTCACACATTGCCCAAGAAAGGCTCACATTTGACTATAAAGATTTCTAAGCATCCACAACAAGAAGCTCACTTTTTCCATGGGAAGCTTACTTTTGCACAAAGAACCTCACATTTGCACCAAAAACCATGCATTTGCTTATTTTTGGGTTAGCATCTGCATAGGGATTTGAGTATTTGTTTCTGGAATTGGGCATTTGCAATTTTTTTGAGCAATTGCATTTTTACAAGCATTTGCTTTGGAAATCAAGTGCACAGATCCTACACTATTGTAATGAACCTCCTTGCTATTTTTTTTTATTTTGAATGTATTGATGGGTTTTTTATGTAGGATTTGAAACATGTTAACTCATTTTGTGTAGGGAAGATGATCGATCCAAGATTTTTAGATCCACAAACTTGTTTTTATTAACTTAGGAAAACTTTCATTTGGTGCATTAAAATAAACAACACAAAATCACATTTGATTTTGGGGTTGTTAAAATGAACCAATTTTAAGCTTTGTAAGTTAAGAACTTTCGTTTGGTGCACTAAAATGAACAACACAAACTCACATTTGATTTTTTTGTTGTTAAAATGAACCAATTTTAAGCTTTCTAAGTTAGGAACTTTTGTTTGGTGCTCTAAAATGAACAAACAACAAAGTTTTGGTGCTATTAAAATGAACAAATTTTAAGCTTTCTAAGTTAGGAACTTTCATTTGGTGCACTAAAATGGACAACACAAACTCATATTTGATTTTTGTGTTGTTAAAATGAACCAATTTTGAGCTTTCTAAGTTAGGAACTCTCATTTGGTGCTCATAAAAAGAAGAAAAACACTTCAATTTTGGGCTCTAAAAATGAACACATTTCATGTTTTCATTATTAGGAACTTTAATTTTGGTGCATAAAAAGAGCATAAAACGGTTTTCATTTTGTTAATAAATGCACATTTTACTTTTGTTGACCAAGATAGAACCAAAACTGATTTCTTAGAAACACTTCTATTGGGGCTCATAAAAATGAGAAAATGTTTCTTTTTGTTTGCACCATTTCTCTCTTAACTACTTGATGTCCTAAACACTTCATATTGGTGCAAGTTAAAAAGAACCTTCTTTTGTTTACTCACAAATTTTTGGGGATAACATCACTCGAGGTGTTTAAAATGAATCAAACTACAATGAAGTGTTTTCTATGCATACATTGATTAGAAAAGATAAAGTGTTTTTTCTTCTCCCCTCACACCTTTTGGTGATCTTGGGTGAGTAAAGAACTTTTTTGAGCTTTGCATTTTTATTTTTCAAATTTTAACTTAGAGAGGGGTCTTGCTTGGAGAACTCATTGCAAGGTCTCGAAGCATGTTTACTGGCGAGCTATATCAAAGGTTGCAAAATCATAAGAAAGTAGCTTCAAGCCATGATGACAACAAATTGCACCTAATCCCATGCCTTAAGTGGAACGAGAACAGTTAAAGAGCTTTAAGTGGCCAATAGGTGAGTGTCAGATTTTCGTGTTCACAGTTATACTAAGAGCCAATTGTTTTAGAAGCCACCCTATTATCCAAAACATTCTTTGAAAGTGGTGCATTAGAATTTACTTCTGAGAAGTTACTTTACAAGTCCAACTACAAGCCCATGCCATAAGTTGCATGTAAAATCATCTCTTCAGAGCATGAGGCAGGCCCACCTAAAATAATAGTGTCTATCCCCTAGGGTTGTAAATGCATGTTTTTGTTAAAATTGACTATTACATTCAAAAAAAAAAAATGACATCAAATTTTGTGTTTGATTTAAAGAAAAAGAACACATCAAAACAAACACTGAACAAGATGGTCAAATAAAAAACCCTTTGATTAATGTATACTTGTGAAAGAAGCCTTATGTTTTGCACTCCTTGAAAGGATTCATCCTTAAAGGTTTCCAAACATTTCAAATTTTATTTCAGGTTACATTGATCAAAGTAAACATTTGGTAAACTATGGCTTGGGTGTTGTGATTTCACAACTTGATCTATAGACATTTAGGTCACATAAAGTCCATGCTTTTGAGTTAGTCCAGTGCTATTCTATCATTTTACATACTCAAGAACAAAAAGGAAACAAACACACAAAGGTTACAAACTACCATTTCAGCTCATAGTCTTGAACATTTTGCTAACACTTGGGGAAAACAAACTGAAGTTGTTATAAGGTCATTGTTCAAACAAAGCAATTGAAAAACTAGATAGGTCACATAAGTATTTCATCCGTCATTTCCATCCTACTTGTTAGAGATCAAAATAAAACAAACCATTAGGATCATTCCTTCACTCATACATCTATGATATCAACAATTACTTGGGACTCAGAGATAGTACAAGTAAGCTTTCCTACAACATATCCTCTAGACAAGGAAGTGGAATATCGACCCTAGTTGTTCAACATTTTGATTTTTAAAAAATAGCCACATTCCAAAACATCGGTTAAACCTTAGGGTCTTGAGATTTAGAGAAATCGTCCCAAAACATGATCACACCTTATGACCATCTAGTGACCTACCACTCCAATTCAACAACCAGACCTTGTAGCATCACTCTCTCAACTAGGTAACACATACATTGAAGGTGTACAAATTGACACCATAAGTAGTTTGAGAACATTCATATTTTAGAAGAATGAAACACCCCACCAATTTCTCACCACATCAATCATCTTAGACACAGAGGAAGAGAAAGAAGAACTAGTAGCAAAAAGACCCATGTTACCATCTCTCGCATGGAAATAGGTATGACCCTCTTAGAAATATAAACCAAGTGACCTTATGATAGGGTATTGAGTATTAAAACATCCTTGAAACATGTCGATCTATTACTAAAATTACTCTTATCAAGGGTCACAATGTCAAATAGGGAAATGACATCAAGGGTTTCAAAATCACCATCAAGGAATAAGTCCAGAACATCAAATCACCCTAAATAAAATTGAGAGAGATCTTGAGGAAATTAAATGAAAATGAAATACGACATATTATCAATGCCTTATTTAAGGTCAGAACATTCCATATCCACAACCATCAGATAGTCTTCCACAAACACCTCAATATCCACATCAACAACACTTCCAATATCCGCAATATCAAGAAAAAATGCAACACCAAGGTGTACCTCAAGTGCAATATCAAAATATACCTCAATTGCAGTCTCAAGAAATTCTGCAACACCAAGGTGTACCTCAAGTGCAATATCAAATTATACCTCAAACACAATATCAAGAAGTTCCAAAAAATCAAGAGAAAAACAATCGAGAAGGAAATTCACCCCTTTGGGAGAAATTTTAGAGGTAATCATGCATGAACTAGTACAACAAGAACTTATCAATATCAACGCCAATCCAATTTATGGGGAACCAAAATTTATTTACTTCATTGGTATAACAAATACGAACAATGTGAGTTCCACAAAATCAAGGGTCATCCAATGAATAGATGTGCTACACTCAAAAACCTCATCCAAGACCTTATTGATCAAGGAGAAATAGCTATTAACATTCAAGGGCCACATACCAATGATGACAAGGTCTCAACCTCAAAAGTTGAAAACAATGATCAAGAGCTATCTATCACTGATCACATTGACAATGTTTCTACATCATCCAATGAGAAAGAGGACATACATCAAGAATTTAATCCCAAGCATGATCAAAGTCAATCACCTAAGTCTAAAAATGATTGAACCCAAGATATATTGACATCATCCAATTTCATGGTAGTACATATTGATGATTGAGAGACTCTTAACCCAACACTTATGCCCAATGCAAAAAATCTAAGCTAAGAGCTATCACCCATATGCCCACATTTTGAGGAAATCCAAGGATCCTTTACAAGAAATGCTTTGTTTGAAATTGATCCATGTCAAGAATATGAACCAAATCATATCAAGGATAATACCACACAAAGTCAAGATCAAGAATCCCTATCATCAAAATACTGCAATGACTTAGTAGATATCTTCCAAGACATCAAAGGATTTCCAAAAGAAGAACAAATCCATACACCAAGCACGCATACATCTACCCATGAGATGCTTACTCCTAATGGACAGGTAGATGATCTTCATCCAAGACAAGAGTCTCATACTCTTGATGAATTTACCAAGGAATAAGAGTCGCATATTCTTAACATATTTACACATGATCAAAGCATGGTAGAATCTATAGACATATCTAAAATTGATCAAGAAGAAGCATTAAAATTAGAAACATCCTCCAAGCAGGTTGAAGACATTGAGAATGAAAATATGGAGCACAATATCTTAAAATTAGCAAAGATAATGGACAATCCTGATCAGAAGAGCATTGGGTATACAATAGTCAAAGAAGCACCAATACATTTTGAAGGGCCATCAAATTTGATATTTCATAGGATCAAGTTGACAATATCAATCAAGAATTTATCCCACACATGAAGGATTATATCAGTGAAGAACCCATCACATTTGAAGATCCACAATAGAGTAGAGAAGGATTAGCATCTTGTTTCCAAGGTAAGACATATCCTATTGCAAATAATTTTTTTCAATGAATTCATTATCAAGATAGAGGATTAGGCCTACATGAACAAGGTACCCTAGCACCAATGTAGATTATTGAAGATCCTAAGCATCAAGGTCTTGGTTATTCAACAAGTAAGGGATCTAATCATATCAGCGATACCTCTATACTACTGGGGGAAACTTCATCTAATGTAAGTATCAACATAGAGAGCATGAAGAGTCTGTATGATGAAACTGTTACCAACGCTACAACTAGCCATGTCATGAATCGTCATCCACTTATTTTTCAACCCTCTCATTAGGGCCAACAACAAGAGAAAAATTTATACCCAAGAATGAAACAAGTCATTGAAGGAAAAGAATTGATAAAAAAAAATGGACAAGAAAAATTCAAATGGATGCAAAAGAAAAAGAAAGAAAATCTTCCCTATCAAACTCCATTAGTCAAAGAAACTATGGGGAAAAATAAAAAAAGGGAAGTTCATCCATAAAAAATGTCTAGCAATGCAAAAGAAAGCTTCAAGATCAACTTACAAGATATATCAAGACATTGATCCCAATCGAATCTCCATATAATCCCATCATTGCTCATCATCCCAAGTTTGGAGAGTCAAAGGTTCTAAACTATCGACCAATCCATCTAAATATCATATCCCTCTATGCATTTCACCATCCACGATACCAAAATCTCACATTGAGCATGTGTTGGCATCAACTCTTTATCATAAGGACTCTAAGGGAACTCTATCGTGATGTACGCATCAAGGTAAGGTTAACTCTAGTATCGACAAGGAAGATGAGGATTATTAGGGGATACTTTCAAGTGGTTGTATCTTAGCAAAACAACTCCTCCAAGTAGGATATCATCAGCTGGCATGTCATGATAATGGCAACAACCATATCAACACTGACAATGTCTACATCAACACCACCAAGTGGTTTAACATGAGCTGAAAATTGTCACCATGATGAAAACTTGGTAAACAAGCATTTTGTGTGGCATCAAAAATCAATAAAAAATAAAAAAATAAAGAAAATTGTCAAGAGAAAAATTGTCCTCCAATGAAAACCACAATGGTGGCCCTTTGGACAAGTACCATGATGAAAATTTGGCAAACATGCATCATGTGTAGAATCGAGCATCTACATGCACCATTTCAGGTGGAAGCATCTCAACTAATCCATAATAAATCCAATTGATTTTTATCCAAATCCAACTTACCTTGATCTTGACAAAAGTTTGGTATACACTTCACACTTGCTTATGGAAAATATCTTGACATGGGTCACTATCATTGATCCTATCCTATCCAACATTATCTAAGCCATGAGGCATTGTCCAAAGGGACATACTCTATCCAAACATGTTATCCTATCGCAAGATAATCCATCACCTACATTGCTAGACACTAGAGGGCAAAAACTTACATCTTGCTTCAGAATAAATCTTGATCTATGCCTTCTAGCTCACATTGTGATCTAGGCATTTTCCAAATAACAACATGTACCACATGGTACCCTTTCGAATTCATCCCATCAACAAGGTAAGCCACAAAACACACTATCAGGGTAACCTTCGAAATAGTTTGTTCCAACAACAAGGTGTACCACATGGTACCCTTCCCAATTCATCCCAACAACAAGGTGTACCACCAACGCACTACCAATGTAACCTTCAAAGATACTGACAATGTGGACTATTCCTTCACTAAAAAATTGTAAGATATCAACAGTTGCTTAAACCCCATAGCTAGTTCAAGTAGGCTTTTCTGCAACATATCCTCTAGAAAGACACAATGAAATATCAATCCAATTTTTCAACATCTTATGCCCCAGGTAAGAGGGTAAAAGTCTACCAACAACAAGGTATACCACCAATGCACTATTAGGGTAACCTTTGAAACAATCTGTCCCAACAAAAAGGTATCCTACCAACACACTATCAGGGTAACCTTTGAAATAGTTTGTCCTAAAAACAAGGTGTACCACCAATGCATTGCCAAGGAAACCTTCAAAGATGCCAACAACATGGATTATTTTTTGGCAAAAATCTAAAAAATAAAGCAAAAAAAAAGTAAAGAGAAATAAACATTCTCTGAGTGAAAACCACTTTATGGCGCTCCTAGAATATGTACCATAGTGAAAACCTAGAAAATAGGTGCTATGTTTGAATAAAACATGCATCATTATTTATCAGTACTATCCATCACATCCACCAATCCATTTCATAATAAAACAGTGTATCCAACCCTGGCTTGTCACTAATTAAAGAAAGTAGTCTTGTATACAATTGGGAGAAACTTCTTGAAGCTGGTCGTGGATTAGATATTTGAACGTCCTAAATGGTGAAAAAATGGCAAAATATGAAAAAAATTGGGAAACAACAAAAGATCAAAAACATCTAGAAAACAACAAAATAAATAAAAAATTGAAAAACATAAAAAAAACATTGTTGGGTTATTCCTTCACTCAAACAATCTAAGATATCAACATTTGCTTGAACCTCATAGCTAGTTCAAGTAGATTTCCTACAACATATCCTCTAGACACAGAAGTGGAATATCAATCTAAATTATCAATGTTGTTTACCCAAAAATAGTTTATTCTTTGAGTCAAATGGTCGAACTACGTGGACTCTACATGCACAATGTAGGAAAGGCTTGAAAGCCCTCGAGGCCCTAGGTTAGTCCCCAAAAAACAACAAAAACAACATCATAAAACTTAGAAAAATAAAAAAAAACCCATCCCATCCATCAAAATCTGCAATAAAACATCACCTATAATAAACAAATCATTACATTCACCCTTTCACAAAACAAACAAAGCAAACATTAACAGTTGGAACCTTCAAGCAGATAATCACAGAAGAATTTGATCACAAAACAAACTAAAACAAGGCCAAGTATCAAATAGATATCTTTTTGAAAAAACCCAACGACATCCTGAGATATGTTTTAATAGATCTATTCCTACAATAGACATGATCAACATTGGATAATAGACCCACTCCAAATAGATATGGAAAGAGATATAGCAACATTGTTTTATCTTTTTGTTGTCTTTTTTTTGTGATTTACATTATTGAATCATTCCTAGGATCTCTTGAGGATGTCCATAAGGATTTAGAGAAGAAGGAATGGGGGAAATTGAGCATCATTTCAATTTGATGTTTGTGGATAGTCTTGTTATACTACCATGGCGAATGTTTGCTTTGTTATGTGTGTGTAAGTCATCTTTGGAGTATTTCATGTAACAGTGACATGTTAGGTTCTTAAAACCTTCTGTGTTACTGGTTCGACATGTTTTAAAGCTTCTCACCCATACACTCTAACAAGGTTTCTGAATGTCTAGTATGAGCAAGAATACTCCCTGTTTTTAGAGTCAAAGTCCACACAATAGATATAAAGTCACCTTGGTCATTAATACCCTGGTGCATTGTATTTATTTGCTACATCAAAAAGGATTCTTGAAATTGCGAAGTCTCTAAAGCAAAGTAAAAGCAACCCATCAACTACTAATTAACATCATATTTTCTATCCATCATCAGATTTTTCTTCTAACATCCATCCTACATCCACAATGTTGTTAGTACATATCACGATGATAATAAACAAATAAAAACATCATGTATCATGTATGGGGCATACATCCATCATATATCATAATGGTATATTGATCATTCATAATAAAACATCATATGATACAAAGTATGAGGGTGTGTGCAAGAAGTTGAGTCCACTTTTTGGCCAAAAAGTGGAAGTGTTTTTCCTGATTTTCAGAATTTGACACATTTGACCTTAAAATTTGAAGCACTTAGAGATGAAATCTTTAACAAAGTCACTGATCATAAAATGTAGTGCTCGGAGTCTAGTTTCCAAATATATAATTTATTTCAATACCCAAATTGTACAAATTGAGTTTTAATAGGAATTTCTAAAAACCATTGTTTAAAAGTCATTTTTTTTTACCATACCATGCATGTGTACGACATCCATATTTTGACTTAAATTATCGTATTTTTCTAAATCCTTTTGGGAAAAGTTTTATGACTCACTGAAGTTTGTTCTTGATATTTTTATAATTTTTTATTGAATATATTTTTTTTTGTTAAATTTTTATTAGGCAGATTTGTTGTTTTGAAAAATCATGTACGACATGCATAAGATGACCTAAACTTATCATTTTTTGATTTTATTTTTTCAAATTGAAAAGAATTGTCTGAAGTTTGTTCTCATGCAATCCATTTGTCAAAATGTTATGTTGATCAAAAGTTATTAAAATAATAAAAAACTCTGATATTTAAAGTTTATGGACCAATTTTATTAGAAATTAATTGAAAAATAGAAAAAATAATTCAATTGCAAAACAAATTACATATTTAGAATCTACATTGTTTCATCTAAAATGGGTTTTAATTTTGTCAGAAAATTTTGCAAAAAAGGTCGTCAGCCATTGTCCAAAGTCAATATTTTTCTTTGACATTGTTAGGACCTTCAACTTGCAGGTCAAACCAGGTTGAAGGTGTAAGACCCCACTTCACATGTGATCAATACCAAACCTAATTTGTTATTTGTTTTTCTAAATATGACGGTGAGATATAATGCAGGTGAAAAATAGGGTGATTGTGTGGTACTAATCTTGTATCTCATTTCTACATTATGTTTATTGTCACTACTAAGTAGATCTTATGCACTTGTAGTTTGTGGAATATGAATTGAAAATTTTAAATGGAATTGTTGTACAGCTAAATCTTAGGATATTCAGGTAGCAAATTTATAAGATATGTAATTGTTACTTATGATTGTGTTGGTATTGTATAGGAAATCAATAGTGTTAGTACAAGAAGGGAAACCTGTCAAGAGAAAATTAGAAGACTTCCTCAAGAGGATATAAATTTGATCCTTTTGGGGGCTTATGAAAAATAGAGTAATACATTAATTGGCTAAGGTTTTGAGGGTGGATATTAAAGGACTAATCTGTTTATGGTTGTAAGGGAATTTCAATGTGTGTCATATGAGATGTAAGCTTGGGGGGGGGTTAAGGATAGAAAACCAATATCCAAGTTGAAATTCGAATGGGTTCTTAAATGGGTCTTTAAAGTGGGTTGTTGGTCAATCTCCTTGGTTGGGATGCAAAAATAAACTCCCTAGGGTCAATACCATAGTGGTAGGGGTCAAGTGGGCATGCAATAGGGCCCCAATGACATGATTTGACTCTTGAAAAGTCCCCATAATGAGGAGTGACGAATTTTGGAGAGAGGTTGGGGTGAAAAGATGGAGGGGTTGTCCAAGTTCATGTTCCCTCTTTAATAAGGAAAGACCCACATTAATGGAAATGAGGTACACTCCACACCTCCCCATCCAAGGTTGCAAGTGGAAACTCCTATATATCTTGGAGAGGAAGGATGAGTGGGTGTGACCCACTTCTCCTTTTGGAGAATTTTGCTTGAGGTTGGAGACATGTGAGAGGAGAGAATATATGCTACTTAGAAGATGGTGCTCAAACTAGTTGGCTTGGAGAGGAAATATGAATAAAAGAGTTCAAATCCTTCGCCTAAAGAAGAGATAATTTCTTCCTATTTTTGTTTACCCTTGTTTATTGGTTGTAGGAAGGTGACATAGTATAAAGATTATGGCTGAAAATAGAAGTAGAGAACCTAGATGTATGAAATTGGTGTTGTGTTAGTTTTATCCTTTGTAAAAATGAGAAAAGACTCCATTTATCATCATGGAGCTTAAAAAGTAAAAATACTTGCTGGGGGGTATGGCTAGAGCCCACGAGGCTCCATGATGCCATTACGGTAGGGTGGAGAGCAAGACCTAATCAGTTGTGTGTCCATTGTATTTCTCTAAAATTGGCTATAATATGGAAATCTAGTGATTTGTCATAGCAAGAAAAAGAATGGAAAAGAGAAGTTTGTGGAAAACTAATGTATTCATGATGTAGACTTTAAAGTGGTGAAAGAAGTATGCATATAGACCTGATTTCATTATGTTCAATAAGAAAGTGAAAAATACAATTATCTTCTTTTTTTATCAATTTGATCTGGGTTAAAAAAAAAAAATGGTTAACCTCCAAAGAATGCCTCTATACTAGTTTATTTGAAAAAAAATCTGATTGCATTTTGGAATTTTAAGCCTAGAATTTCATATGATATGCTATTTGTATGCCTAAATCTATGCATTCATTAGACTGAGAAATATAGATGCAGAATTAAAAGATCTATGAACCAAGGGTAGGAGTGGTTACCACTACTTACCAAACAGCATACTAAAAGTCCCAACCACCACTATCTATTTCAGCTGCAGCAAGTAATCCATGTGTACTGTGTTGCCTCAACATTTAATATCTCTGATTTTTTTCCCCCCCTCTTTTGTGTTGCTTTTATATCTTACTTTCTGTAAGTTCTATGCTCTTTGGTATGGGCCTTCCATCTCAAAAACATGGGCTCTGTCAGATCTCTAAGATCCATTGCTCTAAAATATATTGTGCATATTTATTTATTTTGGTACTGTATTCGTATGATAGAAGGTAGCTGCTACATTAAGAGTATATTGTAGTTTGTATTAGATAGAAATATAGTCCTTGTCATTTAGCCTCCTAGCCTGAGTAGAACCCTTGATTGCACGGTCATGTGTTGCAAGTCTATGTTGCCCCTCATTCTTCCTAGGATTCCACCAATCAATAATTCCCAGGGCTAGAACCATTCAACCACATCATCGACCTTATCCTCTATCAAATTGCTAACAAATGCAGTGAGTAATTGCTTGTATTTCCAAACTCGAGCAAAGGGGGTGTCTTCCAATGAAGAGACAGCTAAAAAAGAAAATTAAACAAGGAAAAGAACCATCAGTTTTGGCCCTAGTGGAGCCAAATTCCTCATCACGAGGTTGTTGATTTGATAACTGAAGTTGTCTCCTACCCGTTGATGTATACTAGTGGCCTGTATAAGCGTATCTATGGTTATCTTACGCCCATATTAATGCAAGACGATTAAACAAATCTCTGTTGCTCATCATTCTTCGTCAATTTTTTTTAACTATTCATTTTAGTCATCTTCTTTCATGTGTTCCTCACCGCTACTGGTAGCTGCTCCTCCAAACTCTTCCTCATTGGTATTACCTTTTTACTTCTCCAGTTTGGTGAGCTTCAGCCAAAAAAAAAAAAGGGTTTTGGCAGAGTTTTGGGATATGTGTATCTAAAATGAAAATTACAGCCAAGATCCTAAACAAAAGAAAAAAATAGACCCAGATTAGACTAACCGATCTTCCTCCCATCTTCTGTGCACGCCCTTCAAGTATTTAGTGCAATGAAAAATCTGTGCACCCCCTTCAAGTATTTAGTGCAATGAAAAATCTGAATCAAAGTAGTTCAAAACAAATACCTCCTATTTTACTAGAGAGAAATTATTTTATGCCCAAGGATGCTTTAATTAATTAATTTAAATTAACTACCATATTAAGTAAGGTTTCCATATTTGAATCACGAGTGGATGTTACTAATTCAATTATGAGCATTTATATTATGTCATCAAAAGAAAGAATAAAGTTCAAAATAAATCAAAAGTGAGAGTTAGTGGGCACGTCTCCCATCTCCATAAATAAAACAAAAGGATTAATTTAATATGCAAAATAAAACACAAAAAAATGGTTAGTAAGTTTTTCCTTTAAAACTTTTATAGTTTCTTTAATAGTTTCTAAAATATATGCATGATAAGAAATAAAGAGCTTTTTAATTTATAAAATGAAGATAGGATGACATGTCATGATTGGAAAAAAGTGATACTTTGTTTTCTTAAAATTTAAATTAAAGGTTTTAAATTAATAGATTAAAAAAAAAAAATCTTTTTATATTATTTGAAAGAATCTTATCTTATCATTAAAATTATATTAACTATTATATTATGAAATTTATATATAATTAAATATAAATAATTTAATTGTTAAATAAAATTGAATTGTTTCTAACGATTTTTATATATGTTTAGATATAAATGTATATTTTTCTCATGATAATGTGTACTATAGGATATTAAATTCCTCTTAGAATTAACAAAATTGGGTAAGACAAATCTAGTATAATTAACTATTTTGTCTCCAAAAGGTAATACAAGATAAGATAATTATCCCCTAAATTCAAAGCTAGATGTTGCCGAAGGGAAGAGATATTACTCTTATTATAGTAAACTTTAAATTGAAGTTACTCATCCAAGCTATAAGCCTTGCACCATCATCACAATATTATAATAGCATAACTTTCGAATGTGATGTAACCCCTTAGTTTCTAGTGTTTTGGTAAAAGGTACATTACGTAAACCTAGTATAACCTACGCCTTAGGGTTGACCCAAAGTTGTTCAAGGGTGGGCATGATGGACCCCATGTACTTGGTCTCAATTTTCTCTTCACCCCACTCATGAGTGACGTGTCGATGGTGATGTTGCACGAGCAACACTCCTCAATGCATGTAGTACACTACCATACATGTGCATGGTTCTCAGTTGTTAGTGTTTTAGCTAACAATTTGTAACCTTTTAAAAAAAAAACTTGATAGTTGTGTTTTTGCCCTTTGTGCAAATTTTTGGGCATGACAGAAGGCCTAGGTTCGAACTTCCAATGCTTTTCCCGAACCAAAAACCTAGGCAAAAACCCGACCACGATGCAAAACAAAATTCAAATTTTAAAAAACGGGATCTCGATTATAAAATGGGGTCGCGTTTATTAATAAACGACATCCATATTATAATTGGGATCATGTTCCTCACCCGGCAGTATTTGGACCGTTGTGAATGGAACGGGATCCCGTTTCATAAACGGGATCCCGTTGCCTTAACAACGGCTTCGACATTCAATGTTGGTGAACAGGATCCCGACTATAGAACGGGATCCCGCTTATTAATAATCAGGATCCCGTTTAATAATCGGGATCCCATTTTATAACAAGCAGGATCATGTTTTATAAATGAGATCCCGCTTATTTCATTTAAATACATTGTGGAAATTTACTGTGAAGTCTGCAATTTCACATGTACGACCGAGAGCACTAAAAGTGAATTATTTTTCATAAGTTATTGTATTTGTAGGTGGTGAACTTGATTTTTGGTTTATTTTATCAAACAGAGCATCATCTACACCATTTTTGAAGTGAAATTGTATTATTTTTGTGCTTGTTTGGAGGAACAAAAGGTTTCAATTTGCAATATGGATTGAATTTTTCAAAGGAGGCATGAAGAAAATAATTTTTAAAGTGGAACTGTGGTAGTTTTCTACTTGTTTTGAGGAACACAAGAGGAAGAATTTTGTCCTAATAGGTATTCAACTTCCAATTTGGATTGAATATTTTGAAGTATTTCACTATTAACATTCATTTGTGCTTGAGAATTTTATAATTATGGGAGATAAAGCTCGTAATAAGAGAAGGAAGACATTGGCTCCTCAACAAGTTGAAACAAATAGAGAAAAAGAGAGACAAAGACAAAGAGAAAGAAGAATGAAAATGAAATCAATGAATGATGGTGGAGCAACCAATTCAACAACTATTGAAGATGAAAACATTGAGGATACCATGGTTGTAGATGAAGCTAATTTGCAAAGAGTCAATTTGGAGAAGAATATGATTATACAAACAAGTCCTACTATGTCTTCAAATCCCTCTTTGAATGCTAAGGAGAATGTTTCAATATGCACAAATCCAGGTACGTCTTCAAATGCACATGTTAGTGAAATGGTAAATTTGTATGTAGAAGTTTTACAAGATGCTGGACTTAATGATGTTGACATTGACTATATTCAGAGAGATGAAACTTTTATAGAATTTGTTGAAAACAAAAAAGAAAAATCTTTTGTTGCAAATGAAAATCAAAAAGATCATTTTCTTGAAAATGAAAAGAAAACCTATATTTTTGATGAAAATGAAAATGAAAATGAAAACCGTTTTGTTGATAAAAATGAAAACCATTTTGTTGATGAAAATGAGAATGAGAATGAAAATGAAAACCGTTTTGTTGATGAAAATGAAGATGAAAACTGTTTTGTTGATGAAAATGAAAATGAGAACCGTTTTGTTGATGAAAATGAAGATGAAAATGAAAATGAAAACCGTTTTGTTGATGAAAATGAAAATGAAAACTATTTTGTTGATGAAAATGAAGATGAAAATGTAAATGTAAATGAAGATGAAGATGAAAATAAAGATGAAAATCTAGAATGTGATGTTGAATTTAATGAAAATGCTTTTTTTAAAAATTGGAAGTGGTGTTCTCGATAATCTTCCTGGTCAAATTTCTTGGAGGCAAATAAGAACACATGCGAATAGAATATACACCAAATTATTTTATCATAAAAAAAATGCATTTCAATGTCAACTAATGATGCAATTGGTGAGAATGCAAAAAATGAGGAAAGTAATGAAAAGGTTAGGCTTTTATGTTAAACCAAAAAGAAAAGATCAATCATTTAAACATGTTATGTCTATTGTTGCTAGTGCCATTCAATCTATTGGGAAAAATAGTCGATCTAAAGATAAAAACGCAGCAAGAAGAGCTATAACTACTGCTATAGTTAATAAAACAACTTTGAATAAAAGAATGGTAAGAAATATTAGTGAAGTTTTAAAAATGCATCCTAAAACATTACTAAGAGCGGCAAAAAGAAGAGAAAGTATAGAAAATGATCCTATCAATCAATGTTGGAGTTTAGGTGGGCGACTTCTCGAGGAGTTTGATATAAAATTGAATGTTGAAATTAAATCTTTGATCAAAAAATATTGGCATGATAATACTAGGGTTTCATCTAATGCTAGAGATGTTTAAAAATTAAGGGTGGGGTCCAAAGTTCGTGATCCTCACCCAAAACACCTATTAGATACAACACAAACTGAATTTTATAGAAAATTTTGTAGCGATTTAGTGTTACCTGGTAATATTAAAATAAGTCAAAGGTCTTTTGAAAAATGTAAACCCTGGTATGTAAAAATTAATAAGCAACGAATATCTTGTTGTTGTAAAATACATGTTCAATTTCGTTATTTTTATGATGTTTTTCGATATATACGTTGTACCTTGCATACTAACATGATTATATAGGATTGTGGTATTGATATGCCACCTGAAGCAATAATATAGTTTATTTTAGGTTTGTTTTGTGAAAAATCTAATGATAAATTATTTTATTTAAGTTCTTGTATTTCTGGATAATGCATTAATTGCGGAAATCTTTCATTTTTAAGAATTTGTTTGCATGAAAGTGTTGATCATGGTTTTGGGCAACAATTAGTAGACGTCAAAAGATTTAGGAATGTTCACTATTCTTTAAAAGATGGAAAAATAGGAAAGCGTTGTGATTTAGTTACAAAAAAAGTTAGTGTGCATGCATTTATAAGTGAATTTAATAATAAAATTGTACCAAAATATGTTATGCACTCTGAACATGCTCGATGGCTTGATGGCCAATTTCGCGCATGTAGAAACACATTTCCAATTGGTACTATACTTTCAGTGGTTGATTTTGCAGAGAATTATACTCTTGCTCCGCAAGAGGAAATTCAATCTCAATATTATAATTCTGTGCAAGTAGCTATGTTTATCCATATTGTTTATGGACATGCGGATATTGAGGATGATCTCAAAAGTTTTGAGGGAGTATCATTTTTATTTGAGTGACAATGCGATGAGAGTTGTTCAATATTGTTTCAATATATTTTATAGAAATTTAAGAGAAAGAGGAATCCAAATGACAAAACACCTCATATGGTCAGATAATTGTACGGGGCAATTCAAGAATGCTCAAATGTTCTATTAGTTAAGTAGGGTTCACAAGGAACTTAATGTCCAACATATATGGAGTTTTTTTGAAGCTAGGCATGGTAAAGGAGAACATGATGGAGCTGGTGCGTGTGTCAAAAGAATTCTTGCTAGAGAACAATTAAAATTCGAGGATTCAGTAAAATTTAAAAATGCACATGAGATTATGGATTGGTGTAATAGAAGATTATTTGCACCTAGTTCGATTGATTACTCTACAGTTCATCGATTCTTTTGGTTGGTGGAAGAAGAGAACATTGTATCTAGAGTTGATTGTGAGACAATTAATGGATCTACTAAATGGCATTCATTTAGGAGTGCGACAGCAAGCACATGGACTATTTGGACAAGGGAGCTTGCATGTTTTTGCCATTTTTGTATCTCAGGAGATTGGGAAGCTTGCGAAAATATAGAATGGGTTGAACAGTGGGAGCAAAGATCGTTGACACCTGTAGAAGCACATAATCAATATGAAAGAACAATTGAAGAAAATGATCAATTGTTTTCATCTGAAGATTATGACCGTGTTTCAGACCTTGTACAAGAAGGTAATTTTAATTCAATTTATTTCACTTTATTAAGTTATTTTTTAACACTAAATTATTTATATGGATATGCACAAATTATTAAATCGAATTTTGTTGGCAGGACATGTGTATGCTGTTATTGCACCCGAGGGGAATGAAGAGCAAACATAATATTGGTTGGCTCGTTGCGTGGAAACTAAACATAAGTTGATAACACCTCGAGAAGATGATGATGGCTTTCATTATCCAACAGGTACGGTGATCCTCTTAAGACACCTCCTTAAGCAAATTTTGATAACAAGTTTTAGATACCCTTAAGCAATTTTTTAGAACAAGTCTTTGATCCCTTAAGAAAATTTTGAGAAGTTATTTGATGATGGTTTTTGAACATGTTTTCCAATAGGATCGATGGTGGTTGTTGGCACTTGGCTACGAAAATACTTGAGAAGAAAGAATGGTCTACCTGCATTCGAAGACTATGAAACACATAAAAAGATTATGCATTATTCACATTTGGTGTTGGCAACAAATATAAAACTAGAGCGGTATTGTGGAAGACCTTCAAAAAAATTGCTATCGTCAATTTCTATGGAAGAGCATGGGAAAGACAATCATGAATCACATTACAAAAGAGAGGATCACCGAGATGGTACAATGGAATCATTAAATATAGGTAAATATAGTTTTAGTTTTATTTTGTCCTTTTAAATGCGATTAAATACATGTTTCAACATTGGTCAAGTGTGTGTTATTAGTTGAAATTGATTTAAATTGTTAACATATCGCCAAGGCATAATCACCAAAAAGGATCTAGTCAGTATGATTCAAGCGCAGACAACATGGAATCTTGGTAAATAGGTAATTATTAGTTAAATTATATTTAAATCGTGTTTTGATTACATATTGATATTCTTTGGGCGATTAATAGTTAAAATTGGTTATTGTCATTTTTTGTATCCTGCAAAGCCATCATTAGGTGATCTCATACTTTGGAAACAAAGGAGAGGATCTTGGATTCAACCTACAAACATGTGTGGAATAACTTAAATCACGGTCTTGAGTTAAATGCGTATAGATAGTTTTATATAGAATTAAAATATGCTTATGTTTTGATGATTTAAATTTGATATTGCTTGTACCTTTTTGATATCAGGTGGTGTGAAGACCTACTACATTCTAGCCGCGAGTTTGAGATGTTCTTGAGATGGCATATCCAAATTTTGTAAACATCATTTTGAGATGACATATATGTACATACATACTTACAAAATTAAACATACTCTATGTACTTCTATGTATCAAATCAATATTCTATATATTTTGTTTCTTAAATGTGCATGCTTTCCTACTTTGAAACTTTGTGTTTATGTGTATAATCACTAAATATCATGCATACATTATTGTTAAATCAATTATATCCTTAAGACGTATTATGACCCCTTAATACATCCCCTTAAGACACCCCCTTAAGACCTTAAGACACCTCCTTAAGACCCCTTAAGACATCCCATTTAGGCTTATTATGACCCCTTAAGACATCCCCTTAAGACGTTCTATTATGACCCTTCCTTAAGACATCCCCTTAATTAACATGTTCTATTATGACCCCTTTAGACATCCCCTTAAGACCCTTTAAGACATCCCCTTAATTAACACGTTCTATTATGACCCCTTTAGACATCCCCTTAAGATGTATTATAACCCCTTAAGACATCCCCTTAAGACGTTCTATTATGACCCCTTTAGACACCCCCTTAAGATGTCATTATTTGTTTTGACAACTTATAAATTATCAACTCTAGTTGTGTCCTAATCCTAACCTTTACCCAAAGCTTTATCCTATAACCCTAACCTTAATCCTAATCTTAAAGTAACCTTAATCTTAATTGAATTCTAATCCTAATTGAACCCTTTTGAACCCTAACCCTAAATCTAACCTTGATCTAACCCTATGCTAACCATTACTCCAAGCTTTATCTTAGAATTTTGATTGAACCCCAATCCTAACAAAGTCATAATCATAATCATAACCCAATTGTAAATAATAATAATGTTATATAATTTTTTTCATATGATAAAGTTATATGTGAATATAATTCTTAATTACATTTATTTTTAAATATAGATATGCTAGCTTTAAATATATTGCTTTAAAAATTTATTTTATGTGTAATAATAAATTTATTATATTTTCTTTGTATTTAATTTTATAATTTTAAATTGATTTTAGATGTCTATTTATTATGAAAAACTTATCTATTTAAGTTGCTATATTTTTGTACAATAAAACCTTTAGTAAAGCCTTAAAATTTTAATATTTATTTACATATATATGTTAATTTTGAATAAAATAGAATATTAGTGATTTTTCCTTTTTGAAATGTTCTTAATTTTTTAAAAAATATTGAAGATTTTTATGTTGGAAGATTTCTACTATTCATGTACAGTGTTAATTCATGTGTATTTTGAGCAATCATTATTATAGTTGAAGATTATTTTGATTTTATAACTATTTTTTTCCTTTTTGAAATGTTCTCAATTTTTCCTATAGTTAAATTTGACATGTTAAAGACTTTCATTACCAACTTGATATTAATCTAAATATGCAGTAATCCAAAGACTTTACATTCACATGATTATTTCCAAATAATATTAAAATAATAACTTATGTAGATTTTGGAAGTGCGTCTCCACATTTTAAGCATAAGATCCATGTGCACTTGGCCCATATTTTAACACAATTCTGGTATATAAATAGATTGCTTTTGTTTGTAAATTATGATTTATTGATTGATTATTGATTGACGTGAATTGAATAAGTTCATTGAGTAATTATCACTATTTATTGAATGTACATATCATGTATATCATGTATGAAATCACTAAATTTACAAAGTATAAATATTAAAATGTCCTATATTAATCCATGTATGAGATCACTAAATTTCACATTAATGTCCTATATTAATGTCTTGACTATGAACATAAAATGCATAAATGTACATGTGTAAATTAAAATTTCAAACAATAATGAAGTCCATAATTTATGTAACATATTAAGTACATGAAACCAATATATTAAGCGCACATGAAATAGTACATGATAAACAAGAAATATAATACGTAGAAATAAACAAATATAACACATAAAATCATGTTTCTAGGTCATATGCTGATACTCTATAATCAGAGAGCTCTTCACCATGGACTATGTGGATGACACAAAACATTCTATATAAGAGAAAGATGAAATTAGATGTAAGAGAATAAAAAATGATTTAATGACAATTTAATTTATAATCCATCATAAAATTAAATTACCATCATATCTATGTCTGGATGCTCTGGTGCACTTGAAGCAACCTCTAAATTATCTAAATCAATCTACATAAAACAAGATAAAGAAATTCAAAATTAGATATGTACAACTCTACAATTAAATTTTTTTAATTCAATTTAATTTAAATTTATCATATTTTAATTATGCCTATATTATGAGGGTTGTGCTAGGCTCTTCTCGAGGACACAATACGTACATGCTCAACTACAAGATGTGTCTCATGCTATAAAAGAAAAAGAATATGTAAAAATCTCATATTATGTATATATTCAATTTAAAATTTATAATTGACTTTAAATATAATAAAGAAATTAAATTACCATTTGATTTGGAACCTGCTCTACATGTCCTCACGGTGAAGTTGTAACTATGTTTAGATTAGAAATTTGAAAGTTGCACTAGAAGTCCTACAAGATCAAAATTAAAGCATGTACAATTGAATTAAGTTAATATATATATATATATATATATATATATATATTCAAGTTTGCACATTTTGTGTAGAAAGTTTTGCAAACAACCTAGAAATCAGTGGCCTCACAAGTAACTACAACATCAAATGTTTCCCGATACCCATTCTTATTGTGTCAACCTAGACATACATGTACATAGACATTTAACACTTATAATATTTACAAGTGTACATGCATGTGTTTCATATATCTAATGAATTCAAAACTCATAAAATTGTAACTATACTAATGTAAACTTTAAACAAATTTACAATATGAATGTACCTGCCCCTGATCTATGACGCTAGATAGTGGAGGTTCTTGAAATACACCGGAAGAATTGGCGTGGATCTTAGATTGACTCACCTAAACCAACATAAATATTTGAAACATATATGTGATTCAATTATAAATTTAAAACTCAAGTTAAATAATTTATGATTTCATATATAATTTTAAAAATTGAAATCAAAATACCCCATAAGGGTTGCTGAGTATGACTAGTGTCGATGTATGTACTCATGGAACAAATGATTTCCCTTGCATTATTAGTGTCATCTGTACACCAAACAATTTGATTGTTAAAATGTATTGCAAACTTTTCTTTGACATATACAACCATCAAAATTCTTATAAAATGAACATACATCTAGATGCATATTTATACCTATGTCGTAGTGTCCTCAGGGTGATGTTCTGCTATGAGGAACTCTACAAATGAACTGATGCGACCAGATGAACCACCAAAATCTCCCCATCCACTTAAACTAGGTGTGGCCTGATCAGGTCCATAGCATACTTGATGACAACTAGTACATATATGGGGGATGGGTCTCGACACTCCTGGAGCGGTACTCAGACCAGCTCCATAAAAAAATCCTCCATCATCATCATCGTCTCTATGCTCCCCACTCGCTATCACAAAAGCGTGCTGATCAAGGTCTCCTACGAGTGTACTAAGGGAACCTAATGTTGAGAACAAAGCTTGATGATGTACAAGTGCAGGAATTAGAGGACCAGGAGCAACAACAAGGGGTTGCGCATGCACAGGGCATCAGGGATCAATCCTTTCCCCTAATCTCTATTGTGGCATGCTGCCACCAACACCCTGAAATGATCTAAAATCAAAATAATTGGGCTTTTGCCCCAAAACAAACTTTACATACAGTTTTCTCAAAAAATACAATGGGCACTCCCAATTA